>VZTD01000008.1:18099-74660 GCA_013397725.1 Rhagologus leucostigma | reverse complement strand
GAGGAGGAGGCAGAGGAGCGGGTTCGGGTGAGCACGGGTTCGGGCAGGCGGCCTCGGGGGCGGCGTGGCGGGCAGGCGAGAGGAGCCGCTCACCGTCCGGAGCGGTTGTGTGTGTGCGTGCCAGGCTGGGGCACCCCATTGCTCCTTATCCTGGAGGATGTGTTTGTGAGTGAATGTGTGTGTGTGTGCACTCCATTGCTCCTTGTCCTGGGGTGTGTGTGTGTGTGTGTGTGTGCGCACTCCATTGCTCCTTATCCGTGTGTGTGTGCGCGCCAGGCTGGGGTGTGTGTGCATGTGTGACACGCTGGGGCACTCCATTGCTCCTCCTGGGAATGGGACAGCTGGCCCGGTGTCACCTTCTGCCCCATGAAGGGGCTTTTAACGGGTCGCTCTTCCCCCCCGGGAAAGGAGGAACGCGGCTGACCCGAGCCCCCCTTCCCCGGCTGTTCCAGCAGGGGCCGTGGCCGCCCTGGTCCCCCGCATGCCCTGCACTCTCCCCCGGGAGAAGGGTGGCAGTGACTCTGGATTCCTCCTCCCCTCCTGGGAAAAGGCTGTGTGTTCTGTTATTATCCTAATTATAATCTAATAATTATAGGTTATTCTGTTCCCTTCGGGCCTTATTCTGCCCTGCAGACAGGTGAGTGCAGCTGGCTGAGTCACTGACCCTCCAGGGAGCTCAGGGACAGAGGGGCTGGAGTCATGGAATCACGGCATGATTTGCTTGGAAGGGACCTTAAAAATCATTTAGTCCCACCCCTGCCAGGGACAGGGACACCTTCCACTGTCCCAGGCTGCTCCAAGCCCCGTCCAACCTGGCCTTGGGCACTGCCAGGGATCCAGGGGCAGCCCCAGCTTCTCTGGGCACCCTGTGCCAGGGCCTGCCCACCTCACAGGGAAGGACTTATTCCCAATATCTAATCTAAATCTCTCAGCTTTTAACTTAAAGCAGTTGCCTCTTGTCCTATCAGTATCTGCCAGTGTAAAAAGTTGTTCTTTTTTAAAAGCCACCTTTAAGTCGTGGGAGGTACTGGAGGTCTCCTGGAGCCTTCTCTTCTCCAGACTGAACTGGCTCCGTGGAGGGGCCGTATATGGCTGTGTGCACTTGGCTGTGCTCATATCCGTGCTGGAGACTGGGGGGAGATCCCTGGAAATCGTGCCCCATCACATCCATGCAGGAATCCGTGTCCTCCTGAGCTGACACCTTGTGAGAGTGTTGGGGAGATCCTTCCTGTGGTGGTGCACTGTTCTGGCACGTGGTGATAATTGTGCCCCTGTGCTCAGAATGAAAGGTCCCAACGTGGTGACAGCTCCAGAGCAAGGATGAGCTCAGAGGTGCAGCAGCCCCATGGAAACCAGAGATAGATGCCTTATCAACTTTCAGAAACATTCCCTGGGAGGAAGGACAGACTGGTAGAGGTTCAGTCTCACCAGGACAAATAATAAAAACTGAAACAAAGGATGGAAATGGCCACGGGAATAAATAGGACACCTTAAAGGCAAGTGTGACTTTGATGAACACGGGAACTCAGTGTAGTCTTAATGCAGTTTCCAAAAACCTTCTGCAGAAGGACGTTCTCTGTGTGTTTTCAGGAAGGGTAACTTGCCACAGGAGAGCAGGGCTGGACCTTGCACTGCTGCTTATTCTTATACGTATTTAAATAGAAATGGAGTTCCTTTGAATGCTGATTTACAGGCAGGTTTCACAGTCACTTTGATTCCAAGTTGTGCTGTTGCAAAGCAGTGAATTTACCTCCTGTTCCTTGTGTTACCTTCATTCTGCTCATCACAGGTCGGTTTATTTGGGTCCTTTTTGGGTGCCGGGTGTTGTTATTTCCTGGTGGCCGTTGCTTCCTTCTCTGTTTGTTTTGCTCTGGGGTGTGAGTGCTGCTCTGACAACCAGAGCCGAGCTCTGGGAATCCCGGCTGGAGCTGAGCCAAGCTCGTTGCTGCTGCTCCCCCGGGGCTGGGGCTGCAGGTGCAGGCAGAGCAGCCAGGAGCGTCTTCTGCTGCGCCAGGATTCCTGCTCTCACACCTCTGCTGTGTATTTCTGCTGTATTCTGAGGTTATTTCAGCTGTAATTCCAGCTGACGAGGAGGGGAGGATCACCTCTGCTGGTAACTTTTGGCAGGCAAGGCTGGCGTTTCCCGGGTGCGTGCAAAGCATCGAGCCCAGCTCAGCAGTGAACAGGAGCCACTGCTCACCTGTCCCGGCCTCTGGGGTTTTGTCACACGTTGTGACAGAAACCTGCACAGATTTGCAGTGGGCCGAGGTTCAAACTGGTTTAAAAAACTTCTATTTAACACTTCCCTCAAGTTTTTGCTCACCGAGGAGAGGCTGGGAATGCTCTCCCAGCCCCAGTGCCAGTTTGTGGTAATTTAAAGGAGTTATGGCCATCAGAGTGTAACAGTGGGGAGGAATTCTGTAACCACCGTAGTGAGGCTTCTTACTACTTGTACCACTTCTAGCTTTATCAACTCTGTCCATTTCCTCTTCAGTTTATTTTTGATGCTGAGGATGATTTAAGCCCTGCCCTACGAAGTTTTTGATTCTACATTTAGCTAAACCTGAGTAAGACAAATAAGACCCAGGAGGATCAGGTTTCTGGATTTCATTCTTAAGTGCTGCAAACTGATGGCTACGTGCCAGAATGTCCATCATTCCTTCAAATTCTGCTTTCTGCTTTTTGTTTTTCTTAAAGGTAAGTAGAAATAACAAACTAAGGTACCTGCTGACAGAGGTACCTTTTATTTCAGTGGTGGAAAGGACAAAGGAATGAGCATTTTCCTAAAAACTGGAGGACAGTGGGGTGCAAAGTGCAGCTCTTGTGATTTAAAAAAAGAATAAACGAAAAATCAGGGGATACTCAGTGCTTTTTCAGTGGTCCAAAGCTGAGAGTGTAAAGAAGCAGCAGCACCTCATTCTGTAAAGTAACTCAGAAATGCTGTTAATGTTCATATTGGAGGTGGGATTTGGCAGCAGGGAGTTAAGGGGGCTTTGCACAGGAATGGAAATCTGATGGCAAAGCTACCCTGGGTGACTCTGAATTTTATTTGCAGTAAGCCAGGAAGAGGCTGATGTTGGAGGGAAGTTCCTGGGTTTGGTTATCAGCTGTGGGGGCTGCAGGGGCTGTAGCACTGTAAACTCCGCTGTGTGCTTTTATTTGGAAATTAGGCTTCCTCTCCCACATGAGGTTGGAGCAGATGATCTTTCAAGGTCCCTTCTGGCTGAGCTGCTCCATGAAACACAAAATAATTAGTTCAGAATTAATAGAGGAATCCAGCTTCAGTTGGAAAGAAATGGGATAAACCCACAGTGCAGTGAAATGTTCCTCCCTGCCCTGTGAGAACTGCAGAAGGGCTGATGTTGGGATCATTTCAGGGAGGGCAGGAGTGAGGGCCTGGAGAGCCACTGCCCGGTCAGCCCGGCCAGCTGCTCAAAATGCCACTGCTCCTGTTCCTCTGGGGCCAGTCCTTGGGCTGGCGCTGCCTTGTGCCATCACCGTGCCCCGGGGGGACGTGCTGGGGCTGTGGGTGACACTGAGCTGGGGCAGTGCCCGGCTGGAGGCCGGGGCTGCCGTTCGCAGGGACCTTGGCCAGCTGGATTAACGGCCCCAGAGGATCCTGAGCTTTAGCCGTGGAAAATACAGAGGCTTTCTCACTGAGGGATAAAATCCTGGCACTTCAGTCCTGGCTGGTGGCCCTGCAGGGAAGAGCCCGAGGCCCTGGTGGGCAGCGAGGTCAGGGGGAGGTGACAGTGCCCTCTCTGCTTCAGGCTGCATTAATGAAACAACACTGAAGGGAAATTATTCCCTCCTTACCCACAGCTGGATCCTGTCTCCTGTTTGGGGCTGCCAGGACAAGGGACAGGTCAGCAAAGCGGCCTGAGCCTGGTGGAGCCACCGAGGCAGTGAGGGCTGGGGCACGGAGTGCAGGGGTCTGTCTGGGCTGAGCAGGAGGAGGAAGGTGAGGAGGAGGCGGTTCCCTGCTGGAACAGGGGTTTGGAGAAGGCAGAGGAAGGCTCCTGGAGGTGCACAGTGATGGGACAAGCAGCAGTGTGAGGTGTTGGAGCAGGAGAAATTCCAACTCCAGCCGAGGAAAGCAGCCTTTGTGGAGAGGGTGGGGAAGTGCTGGGCCAGGACCCCACACGGGGCAGAGCCTGGATCCTTGGAAAGTCACAGGCTGGCCCTGCAAAGCTCAGGTACCTTGTGATGGCCTGAATAAAACCTGTGCTTCAGGCACTGGGAGGGGTGACAGTGCGGGATGTGACAGTGCCCACAGTGCCCTGCAGTGCCCTGCCAGGGGTGTGACAGTGCCCACACTGTGTGACAGTGCCCACAGTGCCCTGCCAGGGGTGTGACAGTGCCCACACTGCCCTGCAGTGCCCTGCCAGGGGTGGCTGTGAGCAGGGAGTGCTGTTCTCCTTGGAAGCTTTGCTTTCCTGGGAAAACGGGAGCCTTGGTCACACACCGGCAGTGCTGAGTTTCCCCCTTGGTTTTGGCTGCTCCGTAAATCTGTTGGTGTCAGGAGCTTGACGGGGGTAACTTCTGTTTTTAGGGGATTCCGAGCAATGCACTGGCCGTCCCTGCGAGGGCAGTGGGTGTTGTGTGAACACCCAGGCTCACCTTTCTGGAATGCTGGCAGCACACCCCTGGCAGTTTGTGGTGTCAGGAATCACGACTGAGATCTGCTGTGCTGGGTCTCACCTCTTGTGGACCTTGGAAGGCCCAGAGATTGTTGCACAAAATAAAGCAGTTCAGAATTTACGGGATCTGCTGGTGGTGGTGCCTTTGTGGCAGGAGGGAATGGTTTGGGTCTGGAAAGCACTGCTGGCACACCAGTCCTGGCTGGAAAAACGAGGTTCAGCTTCAATAATTTGTGTTTCTCATACCTGACAGCACCAAATCATCGTTACATTTCTGTGACTCTTTTGGAAAGCTGTGTTACTTACTGGCATGGTCACAGATGAACTTCTGGTGCTGAACTGTTTGCAGACAGTGGGAATTTTTATTCATTTCAGTAGCTGGACGTAGATGCTAATGATTTTTATCCAGTTTGTGCTGCTGGGCTTGTGGCCAAAAAAAAAGATGTAGAACCTTATTCTGCAGTTAAGTGAGACCTTGGTTTTTTTATGAACGTTTTTTTGCTCATGTAACAGGGTCGATACGGACTATAAAGCCACGATAAATGAAATTGTTGGGTTGTTGTGGATTGCAGTCACATTTATGTGGCATTAAGGGAATTGAGAAGTGCTGAAGTGCTTTTGCACGAGAGCTGCTTTGCCTTTTCAGAGTTCATTCCAGGCTGGAAGCTGCTCCACGAAGGAGCAGGTTGGTGTCAGACAGCATGGCCTACATCCCGTGTGTCTGCCAGAGAGATTCCTGCAGTCCCCAGGGGCAGAGCAGCCCATTCCCTGTTTCTCCAGGTGGATTCCTGTCTGTCCCTGTCCATTCCCTGTTTCTCCAGGTGGATTCCTGTCTGTCCCTGTCTCTGTCCCTGGGCAGGCGCTGCCCTGAGCAGCAGCTGCTGACTCCCAGTGGCTCCGGGCTCTCACTGCACTGCGGGACAGAGAGCAGAGCCCACTGCTCCTGCCCTGCTCCCAGAGGCTTCCCGGGCCGGGGACAGCGCCTGGACAAGCTGGAAAGCTGCATTTAGCTGGTATTTGTGACAGTTTACACGGTTTTAAATCGTTCCGTTTGAACACAAAGTAATGCACAAATGCGAACCAGAGCCTTTTAGAGTGTCCCTGCTAACAAACATCAGGACAAGAGGGAGCAGCCTCAGGTTGTGCCAGAGGAGGTTTGGATTGGATATTAGGGAAGGTTTCTTCTCTGAAAGGGTTGTGAAGCACTGGAACAGGCTGCCCAGGGAGTGGTGGGATCATAATCCCTGGAGGTGTTAAAACACGTGTGGATGTGGCCCTTGGGGACATGGTTTAGTGGTGGCCTGGCAGTGCTGGGTTGTGGTTGGACTCGATGAGTTTGGGAGAAATCAGAGTATTTGTGATGTCCTGGGAAGATCAGATAGTTGGGATTAGCTATCTAGAGAGATCTCTTTCCCTTGTCTCCCTGGATTTTTACTTTGTTCTCCTGTGTTCTATTGTGGGATATTTTTGCTGGGATACTTTCAGAGGTCTGTGGGGCAGAATAACGTAAGGAGAGCTAACCTGGATGTTGAAAGCAGTTCAGAACTGGGACATGGTTTTATTTCTTTCCATGAACTGCAGCATGAGTTCAGAGCTGCTTTTCCAGCTCTTTAATTCACGGCACTGTGTGGTGTGGGGGTGGCTGTAGTTGTTCAGCTTTATTTTTGTCTTTACCCCTCTTAATGTATTTAACAGCAAAACCGATGTATTGAATTTCAGGAAGAAAAACGTTGTTAAATTTTCTTCATTTGATTTAAATTACATGGGAGCCCTCAGAGATGATTACACTCATTTACTAAATCCTTCCCTCTGCCTCGTTCCGTGCCCTGGTACACCCGGAGCTAACAGGGAGCGCTTTCTCACCCTGGGTTGTTTCCTTAACGCTGCTCTCTGGAGTGAGGAGCAAACCTGGAACAGTGCAGCAGTGTGTGCTCCTGCTGACTGCCGCTCCCCTGCCAGGCCCCTGGAGAAGGAGGGATTATTCCTGTGTGGTTTATCCCAGGGGAGCTGCCCCTTGGCGCTTGGGCTTCTGGTGTGGGACAGCACGGCTCAGGCTCAGGAGAATCCTTCCTGGGTGGGAAGCGTTTGATTTCAGGAAGGGATGATCTTTCCTTAAGGTTATGGTGGAGCCCCCGTCCCTGGAGGTGTCCAAGGAGTTCCTGGAGGTGGCACTCGGTGCTCTGGGCTGGGGACAGGGCGGGGATTGGGCACAGCTTGGACTCCTTGGGCTGGGAGGGCTTTTCCAGCCTCAGGGATTCCGTGACTCTGTCATTCTCTTACTTCAGTGTCTCAAGCATGGTTGGGTTTTGATCCTCTCCAGAGCATCACGTGGGGATAAATGCAGGGCTGGATAAATGCTCTTGTGTAAAACTTGAAATTTTGCTTTGTTTAAAGGAAATTTTTGGAAGAGCAAACTCCAAAGGAGTCTTAGCTTTTTTCTGGGATGATTTTATGGAATATATTGGCCTCATAGAATTATGGAATGGTTTGGGTGGAAGGGACCTTAAATCCCATCCAGTGCTACCCCTGCTGTGGGCAGGGACAGCTCCCACTGTCCCAGGCTGCTCCCAGCCCCAGTGTCCAGCCTGGCCTTGGGCACTGCCAGGGATCCAGGGGCAGCCCCAGCTGCTCTGGGCACCCTGTGCCAGGGCCTGCCCACCCTCCCAGGGAACAATTCCTTCCCAATATCCCATCCATCCCTGCCCTCTGGCAGCGGGAAGCCGTTCCCTGTGTCCTGTCCCTCCGTGCCTTGTCCCCAGTCCCCGACAGTACCTGAAGCAGTTTGGGGGCACCATGGACGTGGTTCCTGGGATGATGGCAGGAGCTGAACCATTTGAACACCGACACTGGGATGGGGGAGTTGCTGGCATTTGCAGGTGGGCTGCTCCAGAGCTGGGGTGCTGGGATTGCTCCGTGATTTTAGAGCTTTTGGCTTGTTGGATGCTGGTTTCTCAGGACTGGTGCCTTCCTGGGAGAGTCAGTCATTGATGGTGATATTTTCTTTCACGTGCAGTTTTTGGGTGGAGCACTACAGGTGTTTTCTGTGCACTGTGGCGCAGTGGAGGGTTCCTGACTAATTAAAAATACATTCCTTCGTCTCTTTATTTCTCCTCATCTCCCTTCCACCACCCACCCCCAAATCAAACCCTCTTCCTCTGCCAACCCCCAGCAGCATTGCGGGCAGCTCTGGAGTTTAGGGGCATTTGGATAAGAAATGGTGACAAACTGAGCTGGAAATGGGAATTAACAAACCTGGGTGGAGTTGGGGGACTAACAAGGAGTGTTTTGTAGTATTTTCTGTCATCATCTATTTTTTCTGCTTCCCTAAACAAAAAAGAAGGATGTTTCCTGCTTAGATGTGTGAGGTGCATGCTGCAAACCCATTTGACCTGTGTTTTAACAGGAATTAACTCTATAAATACCTCGTGTCTGCAGTTCTGTGCAGACCCCTTTCGTGTTCCTGGGGCTTTAGCATCGCTGTGACAACGACAGCACCTGCTTAGATCAGATCTTGCAGTAGGCAGTGATAATCTGATTGTGATACAGACGTTTATCCCAGGCCTTGTTTCACCTTCTCATTCCAGCTTCAGTGCCCGTGGCTTGTGGGTGTTCTCTGTGCCTGCCTCTCACAATGTGGAGGCAAAGATAAATGAGATTTTGGAGCATTCCGTAAGAAATCTGCATCCTGGTGGGATCAGACGGCTCGGGGACTCGGCTCTCTCAGCTGTGCTCTGCCCCGGGGTCTCTGTGCCCGGTGGAGGGAGGGTGAATATTGCTGAGTACTGGTGGTGCCCCGAATCAGAGCTGGCCTCTGCAGGGAGGGGCAGTGAGCACTCAGAGCTGCAGTGGTGCTGCTGCTGCCTGGGTCCCTTCCTGCTCTTCCTGCTGATGGAATATTTGGGCCTTTGGGAGCTCTTCGGGACAGAGCTGAGCTCTGGAGCTGCTGGGAGTTGGCTGTGTGCAGTGGTGGCACCATAGCTCGTTAATGAGCGTTTCCTCACCAGTTCCTTCCTGAGAAATCTGCACATCCGTGCCTCTGCTTTCCCAAAATAAGACTGGTCCAACCTGTTCCGAATTCTGATGGGAACTGGATGGGTTTGGGGAACTGGAAGTGTGAGGGGAGTGTTAGGGAGGAGGGAGTGTTTCTGGGAAAGAAATTTCCTCAAAGTGGAAGCTCAGTTGTTATTTATTCTTCTGTAAACTCATTTCATCCCCATTTGCCCAAGACTTGTTCAAAATAAATTCCCGCTGCAGTTCTTGCAGTTGGTAGTGAATTGTGACTGTTGTTTTTCATTCTATAATGAAATATTTTGGTGAAAGATTAAAATATGAGGCTATGGGCAGAAGAAACCTGTTCAGATGATAGGGTTTATGACATTTTTCAACACCAGGGGCATTGAAACGTACAGAAAAAAGAACAAGGGAGATGGGTAAGGATTCATTTGTGATGGCTGTAGTTTATTTTTTTCAGATGTTATGTATTGTAAAAAAAATTGCATTAATAAATGGTCAAGAGTGAACTCACCTTGCTGAAGTTCCAGTATGGATGAGCAGTTTTGTAATAGAATTTAAAACATCTTCAGCTTTTATTCACATCCCTCTAGCTCTGTAATGCATGAGGATGAAGCAGAACCCAGGTGAGAGTGCAGCTCATCTGGGAGGGGATATTCACACTGCAGGAGAACAGTCTGAAATGCTGAATTTTAAATTTCATTTCCATTGGAACAGCTCTGTGTTCTGGACTTTTCTGTCTTTCATTCTGGGAAATCCTTTCCCTCAGTCTGTGACCCTTTTCCCACATCACTTCCCACTTCATCCTGCCTGATATTCTCCAGTGCTCGTCTCCAGGTTTTTTGGGCTGAGAGCTCCATTCCTGCAACATTTCTGTGTCCCAGAGCTGCGGCTTCCCCAAGGATAATCTGTGTGCGTGAACCTGGCTGACTCTGGGAAAAGCTGTTCCAGAGGCTGCGTCCTCAGGCATGGGATGTCAGAGAGAAGTTTCACTGGGTTCAGGAGCAGCTTCCTCTGGTACCTCGTGGGGAGGAAGTGTTCAGCTGCTTTTCCAGGCAGGAATCCAATTCCACTTCCACTCCTGCCTTCAGAGCATGGCAGATGTTGCTACATTATAATATAGAAATCAACCTAGGCTTGTTTGACATGCATGAGATGCCTTTTAAAATATAGTTTAGAACATTAATGTAAGTCAAATCCTGTTTTAATGAAATAATAAATAGATGCTAAAAATAAAGTTTAAAAATGCTATTAGAAACCCCAGCAACCACTGGTAGTAAACCAGACAGGACAAATGCCAGGAGCTGACTGTGATCAAGGTGCTGAATTTTGAGTTTATACCAAAACTGTGATTTACATGGATTTGGGAATGGGAATTTCCTGGCCCTCAGAAGGGATTGGCTGCTGTGCACAAAATGATGCTCACAGTTTCTTGGGAGCTGAAGTGGGATAGGAACCTCCCCCTTTTAGTAAAGTTTGGGAAGTTTTAATGAAATTTAAGTCCCTGCCCAAGTCCGTGGGGCTGGACACCCAACTTCTCCTGCTGGGAATGACCTGAGTATTTCACGTATTTCGTTGTCCATGAAGCAAATGAACGCACACTGAGATACAAAGCAATAACTGTGTTTTTAACCAGCAAATGATCTCTTTCAGCCCATTGCCACCACGCCCCCCCGCCGTGCCTGGAGGGAGGAGTCCCTGAGCCGCAGCAGCAGCGGAACCCAGGAGTCCGGGAGCAGTGGGATGTCCTTGGGAGCAGCCATCAGTGGGATGTCCCTGGGAGCAGCCATCCCTCAGGAAACCACTGCTGCCAGGGTGTGTACTGAGCTGGTCTGGCTCGGGGTGAGGGTTAATTACGTGATTGCAATTAATGGGAGGTACTTTGTCTGTGTAATGCAGACCTCGCACTGCGATGCAGTCACAGGAGGTCTGCTGGATGTGCTGCCAAATACTGAATTGCCCTGAGAATTCCCTCAGCTCACAGGTGTCAAAAGGCTGAGCTGATCAGTCTGATCTGAGCTGAATAAAAAAGTTGGATTTCCAGATGGTTGTGCAAAAAATCTGGCTCGTACAGCACAACTCTGCTGTGGAAAGGAGCTTTAACACCCTGGTAGTGTCTCCAAAGGCAGAGAGCTTCAGCAGGGACAGTGCTGCACTTTTCCCAGTTCACTGGAATTCTTCCCTTCTTTTATTAATGAATCATGATTCTTTCACATCCAAAGCTGAGTATTTGTATAGGAAATACAATTGACAATCAATACTTGCATTGTTTCAGTCTCATAAAACCTAGATGATGCTGGAGCAGTCTTTCCTCCCTCAGGGGATGGAGCCGTGGTTCCGGCTCCCAGCAGAAGCGGAGAGCAGCTGTTCCAGCGCTGCCTTGGATACGAAGCTGGGCTTGAGCTGTGGCAGGAAGGACCTGTCGGAATTCCCCACGCTGGAGGAAGGGCTGCTGCCCTCAGCAGAGGCTTTTCCTGGAGCCCCAGGCCCTGCCTCACTGCTGGGTATGTTGCACACGTCAGCTGCTACACAGTTAATGTTCTGCTGTTCAATCGATCCCTGATCTGGCTGTGACTTCACTTTAGTGAGAAATGAGGTTTACAGAGTATGTTTGGTGTTATTTTGTTGTCAAAGCCCACCTCAGGATGAGCTGAAGGGTTTGTGTGCCTTCCCTGGATCCTCTAACAGTGAGCAGGTTCCTTTTGTCCCAGGTAAAACTTGGCTCTTGTTTTCCTGTGGAATTGAGAATAAACCTGAGTGCAGCTTCCACCCCTGGCAGTGCCCAAGGCCAGGCTGGGCAGGGCTTGCAGCAGCCTGGGACAGTGGGAGGTGTCCCTGCCATGGCAGGGGGTGGAATGGGATATCTTTAAAATCCCTTCCACCCAAACCCTTCCATGATTTTTATTCCTCGTTGCTACCACCTGGGTCTGGGTGCAGTTTATATTACTGCCACTGAGACTTTGCAGTTCTAGCACGCTGGCTTCAGCCAAGTTCACTCTCTGTTGCTCCTTTTCACATCTGATCCCAACAGCTCCGTTAGAGGTGGGTTTGAGAGATTCCAAGATTTAATGTTTCACCTTTATGCTTCCTTGGTTCCCTTGGTTTTCTCGTGGAGTCGGAGTATCCTGCTCAGCCTGTGGTAGCTCCACCTCAGTGGGAACACAACTTAAAGATGCTGTTCCTCAGCCCAGAGAGGTTCTTTTGGCATTGGTCCCTCTGCAAACCCCAGAGTTACCCTGCCCGTGAGGATATTCCATTTGGGACTCACCTTTCCAGGGTGTGGCTGAAACTGCTGCAGGAAGGTGCCTCTAAAGCTGCTGTCACTGCACCGGTGGTGTTTCTTCACAAACAACACAATCGTGATGTTTTAAAATAAACTTTCTGTGCCTACAGTGAACTGCAAGCTCAGCTGTGCCATTTGCCATTACCTGTGTCACCTTGCCTGTGTGTAGGCTGCTTTTTGGGGCTTTGTTTGGAAGTTAAAACACCCCTTAAGGGCATGGAGTTGAGCTTGCCTTGGGAATCGCCTCGTAGCAGCTCCTGAGGGTTTTATGAGTTTGACCTTTTTTTTTTTTTAATGCAAAGCTCTTGGTCATTTTCATCGGTTTTTGTGATGATTTTGCTCCATCCTTTGTGAAGGAGCCTGTAAGAGGAGAAGGCACGTCTTGGGTGGATTCTGGTTCATCCCAAACCCTCTGAGGCCCAAGGCTCAGTCCCTCCCACTGTGGGCTCACCCCGATGGCTGCAGCCGTCCCTGGTGCCTCCTGTTATGTTTACTTCAGAGGTTAAATTGGGTTTGGGTAACTTGGGTTATCTGCTTCAAAGAACTGCTCTTTGAGCCTCTTGACTGATTTGTTTTCCACGGGCAGTAGTGGGGACAGGGGACACGGAGTGAGTTCCTGTTGTGTGCAGCAGCACAGACAGGCTGCTTATGGCCGGCTTCATTCACAGCATCGGTTAATTGCTGACTGCTGTGCTTTTGGAACTACTTGGGAGATGTTTTTGAAGAGTTCTTCTCCTTCGTGAAATGGAAACCATTCTTGAGTGTCTCAGGTTTGGGTCTGCAGGCAGCTTGGTGGTTGAAAGCTGTGTGTGCATCACAGGGAGTTGGTTGGTAGTGAATAAATCTCTGTTTTTGTAGGAAATTGATATTCAGAACAGATCTCAGAAAAGGGGAGGACACGGAAGGCTGGCCATGCTTTGTCCTTGCCCACATCCTCTGGGCAGGATTCTTGTGTTTCATGTGTTTTACAGACCCTTCCCCCACTATTGTTATTTGCAGAACTGGAAACCATTTAATAAAGAAAAACTTCTTGATATTTGTCAAGCTTTGTGTTTCCAGTGCAGCTGGAATTAGGGAGCAGGCAGAAGGCTCTTTAATAAACAGGTAAAAGATGTAGAACCCTCTCGTGTGCTGCTGTTTTCTCTGTTGCTCTCCAGAGAGCAGTGCCAGGCTGCAGCTCTGTGCGTGCACCGAATTCCCAGGGACGGAAGGAGAGGTGAGAGGGGAGGAAGCCATAGCTGCAGTACTCGTTTATTTCTTCTTCTGCTCTTCAGAAAGTGTCTCGGATTCAGTGTCAGGAGGGGAGGAATGACAGTGACAGTTGTACTGAGATGCTCCTGCTGCTCTGTGGAACAGCTTGACAGAGCCGAGGCTTTGTTTTTGTTTTGCCTTCCTTTTTTATCCCCCCCAAATGGCAGCTCGACTGTGGCATTCAGACTTGTCAGCAGGCTGCAAGAAAAGGAACAGGCCCAGCTTTGCCTGCTCGGTGAACTCGACTGAGGAAGCTTTTGACCTTCAGAGTGACAGCGGGAAAAATCCCTGTTTTGACACGAGATGCTCCGGGAGAGCGGGGCTGACGTCACTGCTGCTCCCAGCCCGGGCACCCGCTGCCAGCCCGGCTCTGGCTGAGCACAGCGAGCCTGGATCCTCCTGAGCTCCCCAAATGTGCCAGCAGGGTCCTTCCTGAGCACCCCAAATGTGCTCCCAGGGTACTTCCTGAGCACCCCAAATGTGCCAGCAGGGTCCTTCCTGAGCACCCCAAATGTGCTCCCAGGGTACTTCCTGAGCACCCCAAATGTGCTCCCAAGGTCCTTCCTGAGCACCCCAAATGTGCCAGCAGGGTCCTTCCTGAGCACCACAAATGTGCTCCCGGGATTTCTGCCCCCGGAGGAAAAGCAGTGACTGACAAACAGGAGGCTTGTGTGCTGTGAGAAGTTAAAAAAGCCAAAGGAGGTAGAACCTGGGACAGGTGCATTTGTGGTTTGTATTAAACTAAAATGAGGTTTGTAGCCCTGTGAAATGCCATCTGAGCTCCAGGAGGGGCCTCTCCACTGCAGGGAGCGAGCTGGAAGGGTGGATTTCCATGGAGAACGTGGCTGCAGTGAATCTCAACTCTTCTCTCTCTTCCTTTCCTTTTCCTGTCCCTTTTTCCCCTCACTCTTCTCTCCTGGCCTTGTCAGTCATCGGCTGCTTCAGCCAGTGCTCACCACCCCAGTTCTGGGGGAATCCTCTGGGGAAGGTGGAGGCTGCCAGCCCCAGGCAGATTCCTGGGATCCTCTGGGGAACGTGGGAGCTGTCAGCAAAACCAGAATGCTCTTGGGAGAAGCCGGGGAGCAGGTGGGGGATCCCAGTCCCAGGGCAGGTGAGGGATCCCAGTCCCGGGGCACAGCTCTGCAGGGTATTTGGTGTGTGAGCTCTGACTGAGGGATGATGGTTGGGTTGGGAATGGTTTGGGTTGGAGGAGCTCAAAGCCCATCCGGGGCCACCCGATCCGTGGCAGGGACACCTCCCGCTGTCCCAGGGTGCTCCCAGCCCCACTGTCCAGCCTGGCCTTGGGCACTTCCCTCCCTTTCCTGCTCTGTGTTGAAGGTCTGTGCAATGAGGTTTTTATTGCTTGGCAATACCTGCTCATCCTTGAGCTTCTCTGGAGGACTTTTGGGATTTCTGGAGTTCCATGAAAGGCAGGGAGTGGCTCTTGAAGGGCCTCGATGCAGGGAGAGTTTCCTGTTTATGGCTCAGCTTGGAGAGCGTTCAGTCACTTTTTCATCTGTTTGAGTTTCTCAATACAAATGTCGAGTGGCACTTATATTTTTGTTGTATAATAGAGCCTGAAAGCACTGATTTATCAGCCAAATGTTGTGATTTGTGGGCTGTGTGTATATGTCTGTATGTGCACATTTACTTTATTAATCTGTGTGTACAAAAGATTGGCAACGTCTGGTTTTGACAGCTTTTTTTTTTCCCGATTATTTTCTGCTCCCTCCCTTAGCCCTCTTTGTTTCTTCATTTCCAAAGCACACCCAGTCTTTATTGTGTGGGAAAACCTTTTCTTTAATCACTCTTGATTTTCAGTTTAGCTTGAAAATACATTTTTTTTCAAAGTGGAGAAGTTGAGCTGAAAATCAGAAAAGCTTGTTTTCCTCTTCTCGTGCATGACTAAAAATAAGGTGCCAGTTCTGCCACACGAAGTGTGTCATGATGGGAGCTGACAGGTCTGATTTGATAACTGCAATTAATATTATTTGTTCACTAATACCATTTTAAATAGAAAACAAGATTTGGGATGGGAGAAAGTCCATCTGACAGAGCCGAGAGAGTTTAGATTCCAGCCTGCTTAGTGTTTCTTAAAAGACACGGGTTTGCATCCTTAATGCCATTCTGTGTCCAAATTAATCTGCTCAGTATTTCCAAGTGTAACAGCGAAAAACTCCTTGAGTGAATGTGCTCTGAGCGGACCAAATGCACTGGAAATCCCGTGTGCTCCCAGTTAATTGCTGGGAACAGGGAATGTGAAGTCCAGGCTCTGTCAGCCCCAGCCCTGAACACAAAGCTCTCTGTTCTCTGTGTGCTTGAGAGAAATGGGAAGCGGATCCCAGGGAACCAGCTCAGTCTCCTGTTCCTGACTGTAAATCAGGATTCGGAGTGTGATTGAATCCCAGCAGTGCCCCGATCCCATCGTTCCCCATCAGGAGGTGCCTCGAATCCCGATTTTGGTTGTGCCCTTTGGTGAAACAGAGCCCTGAGGAGCTGCTGTGTTTGTTACCAATGAGTTATCCTGACCTTGCTCCTTAACTCCTTGGCCCTGTCCCTCTGTGCTGATGCTGCCATTTTCTCCTCTCCTGTTTTACACTTCCACGTGTGTCAGAATTAATTTTGTCATCCAGCTCTGCCTTCCAGTCTAGATTGAACCCTCTGGAATTCCTCTCCTGTCACATTGCTCAGGAATAGCTATTTAGACCTATTTTTTTAAGCTACATCTCATTTCCTTTCTCTAAACTTCCAAAAAAGCATTTTAATCATATTTGGTATTGCAAATTCAATTATTTCTATCTGTGTAATTATCCTCTCGCTACCTAGAGTTTTAACGTAATTAAAAAAATGTTAATTGGAAGTATTAAATTAAAAATTAATAAGCAAGGTTGCCTCGTGGTTGGCTGCCCCTCGTCAGGTGATACAGTGTGGGCTGGAGAAGCCTCGGGGTGGAGCTGATGCAATGAGAATTGGGTTTTTTTGTGTGTGATGACCATTTTTGTGATGTGATTGTGCTCCTCTAAGTGCTGCAGACTGTGGCTTGTCTGAGGTGGTTGGAATCTAATGAGCCTGAATTAAATAAATGGCATTTCTGGGTTAGGAAGTCATGCCCTTGACCACATATAGCTCTTTTACTTTAAAAATGAAAGCTTGCTTAAAAGACTGGGAGTAGCTTTTTGCACCCTTCAGGCGTGTCTGTAGTTGTTTACACTTCTCAGATACCAGCTTAAAGTTAAAAAAAGGAGAAAAAAATCCCCAAACATACAGTTATATCTAAACCCCCCAGATAATTACATATACATTATAGTTGTTTTTATTCTTGTGCTATGAACCATTTCCATTTGTTTTTGTAAGCAATGAACTGGAAAAAAAATCCCAAGTACCCCAAAGAGCAAAGAAATACAGGATAGAAACTGAAATTTATTGCTGCAGTAATCATCACTGTCTGCTGGGTTTGATTATTACTTTATCTTGAATCCCTAAAGAAAAAAATGCCAGGCAGCATTTGCTGGAATCAGAATTTATGGGAGAACGGAGAGTAGGGAGGGCACCAGTTGGATGCTTGGTTTGTAAAGAAGTAAAAGGTGATGGGATAAAATCCCTGTGGAGATCCCACATGGAAATCAGGAGGGAGGTGCTGGCTGGGGTGGAACAGGACGGGGATGGCACAGAAGGAATTTTAGGATAAGTTGGGGGTGGCAGTGCCAGGAGTGAGTGGAGACCTGGATTTGGTACAGGGTGAGAAAGCTGAATTTAATCCGGGAGGGAGGAGGCTCCAGGGGTTTAGGGGTGGGATTCCCTCTGCTTCCCTGCGGCTGGGATCCTTGGGAATGTGCGGCTGGGATCCTTGGGAATGTGCGGCTGGGATCGTGGGGAATGTGCGGCTGGGATCCTTGGCAATGTGAGGCTGGGATCCTTGGGAATGTGAGGCTGGGATCCTTGGGAATGTGAGGCTGGGATCCTTGGGAATGTGAGGCTGGGATCCTTGAGAATGTGCAGCTGGGATCCCTGGGGATGCGAGGCTGCGCTGCCAGCCCTCACTGCCCCGTTGGTGTTTTTCTCTCTCACAGATGTCCAGGAGAGCAGATTCTCCCCCTGCCTGCCCCTGCTGCTGAGCACAGCCCGGTCAGAGACGTTCCTGCAGGGATCCCAGATGGATTTCATTCCCCTGAGGTGGGATGGGGTTCCTGGGGCCGGTTCTTTCCCTGAGTGGCCAGGAGCGGTTCTGTGTTGGATAACTGGATAATGGCAGTTCCTGGGCACAGAAATGTGGGGGTCACACTGGTTTTGGGGTGTGTGGAGGGAAGGCACCTCTGGATTTTGCCTTCAGAAGAGTTGGAACAAGGGAAAGCCAGGACCAGGCTCTTCTGAGCTTGCATGTCTTGAGGTACCCCGGGAAAAGGGGAAGATGAGGAACTCCACCTTCTTCAACATCTCTCTAGCTTTCTTAGACTCTGGAATAAACTTCGTGAAATCTTGGGGATAAAAATCAGATTTTTGTATTTACAGGAGTAAAGACGTACATGGACAGTGTTGTGGTTTGTATATGCTGGAGCAATATGTGTAATTTAAAATACAAATTTTGGGTTAAAATGCATAAAGAAAGAGCTGTTTCAGTAAAAGGCTTTGGCACCTTCATTTCAAGGTACTCCACTTGCGTGGAGAAATATTTATTAGGGTTTGATGAAATGTTTAATATAAAGGAACTATTAATTAAGCAATCCCTAATATGAGTATTAGAACTTTATAGGAATTTGTTGCTTATCTGAGACCTGGCTGCTTTTTATATTTTTATATTTAAAAAATAATTGATATAATGAACTGAAGTAGGTGATTTATATTAAAAAATCACAGGCAAGCTGAAATACGTGTAAGTGCATATTGCATGTTTTGTGTAGCTGATTTTATTTATTTATTTATTTATTTAGCTAAGAACAGCCTGTCAGTAAAAAATGTTTCAGTCCTAAACAGGTTGAAAAATATTGCCATACTAAGTAGAAATTGATATTATTATAATATTATTTTTGAGCCTTTATTTTATAGATTTTTGATATTTCTTTACATTCCTTCAGGTTTTGCCCCTTTAGGGGATGCATTTATGTGCATTTATGTGCATTTATGTGCATTTATGTGACTGTTGCTAACCCTCAGTTGTTTCCTGAAGTTCTTTTGCCTCCGATTTAAACCAGAGATGTTGAAACAAAAAATATGACCAGAAATTCGCTTTTCTTGCCCCTTCCAGAGGAATCCCAGATGTTTCTGGAGCGTCCCTGGAGCGTTCGGAGCCTTCCCACACCCATGGAAGTGCATCCCTGAGGGACCCAGCCCCTCCCAGTGAGCTCTGCACTTCACCCCAGCGTTCCCATCCCGTCGGAGCTGCTTCCCAGAGTTCCCTGTCCGGGGAACGCCTGGGCAGCGAGGAGGGGAATGGGGACGGTGACAGCGGCACTGAGCAGGAGGCAGCGGTGCCCCGGGGCAGGGGGCTTCCAGCACACCCCGCTCCAGGGGAGATGCTGGGAAAGGGGCTGGAGCAGCCCTGGAGCACGGCTGGGAAGGATGGACGCTCCTCCCGTGGCAGTGACGGCCCAGCTGCTGGCTCTGAGCTTTCGGAGAAGGACAAGGAGTCCCCAGGGCAGGAGGAATCCTCATCCTCGGGAAACTCCTCGTACACGACAGCACTGACCAAGTTCTCAGAGAGGAGCGAAAGGGGGATGCAGAAGGAAAAGGTAAAAGTGGCTGGGAGCGAGGCAGGAGTCCTGGAGAAGCAGGAAAAAGGAAAGAAGGTGCCTGAGCTTGATTTGTCAAATAATTTCTCCGATGGCTTGAGGAGAGGCCATTCTAAAAACTCAGGGGCTCGAGATGTTCTCTGTGCAGCGACTCCTGAGCCGGGCAAAGGAACGCTGAAGGAACACGGAGTGGAGCTGGATGGCTCTGAGGGCTTGAGGCTCAGGGCTGGGGAACTGCAGGGAGCTCCCCTGGATTGTCAGCAGGAGCAGCCATCGGGGACACTGGGGAGAGAGGAGCTCGTCCCTGCTGCGACTGGCACCGGGGCCTGGGCACCCGGGCGGCCACAGGGGGCTGCCGTGGGCACAGCTCCGGGCACCGAGGGCTCCCCGGGGGCGGCGGAGCCTGCGGGAGGCAGCGATGAACTGACTGGGTCGGACTTGTCCATTGAGAGGGGACACAAAGTCACAGAGATTTCCCCCTCCTTCAGTCTGGGGGGCGAGGGCTCATTCTCCATACACCTGCCTCGTCCCAGCTTTCAGTCCACTCCGGGGATATTCCTCAAGAAAACCGGTCAGGCAGAAGGACGTGGAGTCCTCGTGATCCCTTCGGCTCTTCAGGCCTCTCCTTTGTGTTCAGATGAGGAAACCTCAGGGAAGTCCCCTGCCTGTGCCCCTGGATCCCTTGGGAAGCAACATCCTCCCCAGAGTGCTCCAAAAGGAAACTGTGAACATTTTGAGTCCTTAAAGCTGGAATCCCCCCACACTGGCAGGATCCAGTCCTTCCCGTCGCTGAGTTTCATGGAGAAGGTGGGAGCTTGGAACGTGAGCCAGCCAGAGGAGGCTCCTGACGCCGTGAGCTCAGGTGTCCCAGGTGGATTTCCTCCTGGAAGGAAAGCCTCCAGTGCACTTGCCATGGCTCCAAGCAGTATTTTATCAGTACAGAAAAGCAGTAGAGATCCCCAGGACTGTGCTGCTCCTTCCTCTAGGGAGACAGGTTCCCTGGGAAGTTTGCATTTCCCTCACAAAGACCTCCTGCTTGGCCCCGCTCTGAGCAGATCCCAGTCTGACAACGCCGTGAATGTTTGCAGCAGGGGCAGAGCCTGGGCTGGAGCCACCCCAGCAGCAAACTCTGCAGAGGCCCTGCGGCCTCCGGGAGAGAAGAGTCCTGCTTTGGGAGGCTTGGGCAGCACCTCAGCAGGCTCCACCACACAAGAGGTTGTTCCTGCATCTCGTGCCGAAGCCGTGGAAAGCACCCCAAGGCGAAGCTCGGCCCCCGATGTGTTTGTGTCCAGCGTCGCTCAGCTCCCTGAAAAGGACGGAAGCTCCCCAGCAGATGAGCACAAGGATTGCGATGCTCAGGAAAATCAACCCCTCAGCCTAAATATTCCCACTGGTCACGACATCATGGACAGCTTTGGAGCCATTTCCCTGGAGAGTTTGAATGTTCCTGTGGGTTCTGGGGAGCCTCGGGGGGCCCGGGGCTCTGCTCAGGGCTCCCTGGTGGTGGCCACGCCCTGCCCCAGTGCAGGAGAGGACAACTCCATCCCCCCTGGAGCAGCGCTGGAGACTCCAAAGAAAGAAGAGTTTAATATTGAAGAAAGGATCCCAGTAAGTTTGGTTCTAATTTAAACTCTGGTTCCAGAGTTATCCATTTTTTTCCCAGAGTTAACTATTTATTTTCTCGGAGTTATCCATTTTTTTTCAGTTACACTTTTTTCAGAGTTTTCCATTTGTTTTTCACTTTTCCATTATTCCCCACTGCTCTTTTAGGAGAGGATCTAGTCACTACAGCCAAAATAGATGGTTTTACACAGGGTTGTGCTACAGTGAATTTTATCCCTGATATTTGTTCAGCTTATCTTAAGTAGAGAGGTGGAAAAATGACTTTTAGTAATATTTACTATGGACAAAGAAAGGGTTGGATATGGGAAAGGTCCCTTGTCTTTCCCAGGGATAGCTGAGTGTCAGGCGAGCAGGAGGAAAGAGATATGAGAGCTGGTGGCTCTTTCAGAAGATCAGGTTCTCATGATCCAAGCGTGAGGTTCAGACTCAGGTGCTGAGTGAGGAGGGCAGGAGAGCTGAGCTCCACCCTCCAGCTCTGCAGGAGCAGCAAACCCAGCACAGCCCCTTGGAAACGAAATTCCTTTTTTTTTTCCTATGAATTCTCATTTTTCTTGTTCACTTTGTTCCGGTTTCTGAGGCCCCAATTCTGAATTCTTGCTGTGTTCCTCATAAAGGACCTTCAGAGCCTCTTCATCCCTTCCCTCCTTCCCACCCTGTCTGGCTAATCCGGATTTCTCCCTGTTTGGGGGCTGGAGCAGTGGAGAGCACTCTGCAGCCATGTTAAGTGCAGTGGTAGCTACTGAGGGGTAGAGCAAATGAGATGCAGATTTATGGTAATGACAAACATGTAATTATCCTCTGAGTAAGAGGCTGCTCCTCTCGCAAGATGACTCCATAATCATCAGGTCTTTGGGAATGTGCTCTGGAAGCTCTTTTCACTCTGTTGTCTTTGCAAACCCGTGGTGAAACAAATATAAATATTGTAGGGAGGGTGTTTAAGTGAAATTCATGAGACAGAGAGATGACTTCTGTTCCTGGCTATAATTACACATTGCCCAGCCCTGTTCTGAGGAGTTCTGCTCCCGTGAATCACTGGCAGGTGAAGGAGATCAGGTCACTTACCTGGCTGCTAATGTGGCACTTTATAATAAACCCATAGGAAATGGAGTTGGCTGTGATGTGTAAGGTGATTTATTTAATTTTCCTAGCTAGTGTAGGACGCAGTGTGGATGAGTTGAAATTAATTTGCCCTACAGGTGATGAGTCAAGGAAAATTTTGGCCGGTTTTTTCCTGCGTGTAATGTCTGTGTGTAAACCAGCTCTGACTAAAGTGCTCCCAAATATTCGCCTCAAAGGCTTGAACAAACTTGTCCTAAAAAACAAGGAGCTTCCCTGCTGCTGGCTTGAATTCCCAAGGCTGCCAGTGTTTTCTGAGCAGCAATTTTTTGGGGAGGGAGAAGGTTTTTAACCCAAACCTTTGTGTTCTCCTTTCAGCTGGGAAATGGAATTTTAAACGGGCGAGGCTGAAGTTCAGCAGCCTCCCCTGAAGAATCCGAGCTCTCACTCCTGCAGTGTCCAGCATGGGGGTGGAAGAACTCTGCCAGCTCAGGATCCACAGCGTTCTCTGAGCGTTTATTCCTTGTTTTCCCAGATCTACCTGCGGAACCTGGGCATCGAGCAGTCCCCTGGCACCATCCTGGCGCCCTTCGTGCCCCGGCAGCCCCTCCGGGAGCTGGAGTTCTCCCCCGTGGAGCTCAGGACCCTGAAGGATCCCCTGGACACGCTGGCCAGGGCCCCTCCACAGGCACGGGGTACGGGGAGGGGTTTGGGAGGCCTGGGAGAGCACAGACCTCTCTCACCTCCGGGGTCGGGGGTGTTCGTGGGGGTTCAGCTTCTCCCATCTCCAGCAGGAGATTTTGGCATTGGGCGGTATCCAAACCTCTGGAAAGCTGCCTCTTCCAAAGGAACCGGGGCTGTGGCTGCGGGGCAGCTGCCAGGCACTGCAGGGACATTGTGTCTTTATTCCCTTTATTTCTCTGTGTACAGGAGTCCTTCAGAAGGACATGGTTTGTATCTTGAGATTGAAGGAATGGGACCAGACTTTTTCTTATTGGGAGAGGAGTAAGGCTTGGTTTCTTTTCCATTCTGGGGTTTCTTGGTGTGACAGAAAGTTGGCAGTATTTTTATAACTGACCAGATCTGTTCCTAAATCCATCCACCCATCATCGTCATTATCATTATCATCATCAGCCAAATCAGAGTGGCCTTACCAGGGCTGAGTCATTTCTAGGTGCAGAGCAGAGTGCTCAGGCAGGGTTAGGGTGGCCTTCAGGGACTTGCCCCTATCATTAAAATGTGAAAATGTGCGTGAAAACTCCTTCCAACATGTAATTTCCTGACTGTATCCAGGTTTGGGATTTGCATCTTGTACCCCGTGGGAAGGGCGGCTCTGAAGGCTCCTCACGAGTCCCTGTGTGACCCCTTCCACTCTGTGACCTCAGCCCCCTGTGCTGGCCGGGTTCTCTGACCAGCAGGGGTTAAATGTTCTCTTGTTTTCTTTTATGGTTTTTCCCTTCTTTGAGGATTATGTGAGACCTGGCAACTTAAACCACTTGGCTTTTGGGACGAGGGAAGATTTGTCCTCAGTAGAACCCTGGAATCATTGAGGTTGGAAAAGGCCTCTGAGCCCATCCAGTCCAACCATCCCCCAGCACTGCCAGGGCCACCACTGCCCACGTCCCCAGGTGCCACATCCACAGGGCTTTGAAATCCCTCTGGGGATGGGGACTCCCCCTGGGCAGCTGTGCCAGGGCTGGACAGCCCTTTACATGGAGAAATTTCACTTTTGTAAACCAGGTGTTCATTTGGGCATCCAAGCACCACTGCGTCATTTATCCAAGAACTTTTATTTCAAATTCAGTCTAGAACAGTTATTTAAAAGCAAGTTACTTCAGTTATCAAGGAAAGGCTCTTCCCCCAGAGGGTGCTGGGCACTGCCCAGGCTCCCCAGGGAATGGGCACGGCCCTGAGGCTGCCAGAGCTCCAGGAGCGTTTGGACAGCGCTGCCAGGGATGCCCAGGGTGGGGCTGTTGGGGTGTCTGTGCAGGGACAGGGGTGGGATGGATGATCCAACTCAGGATATTCTATAATTCTCTGATAAGTTTTGTATTTTCTTTGATATTTATCTGAAATGCTCTTGAGATTTCTTTCAGGAGACAATTCTCGTGGAAATCTCAGTTCAAGTCTCATTTTAAGAGCAGCATCCTAAATATTTTCCAGGATTTGAATTCTTCCCTCCCTTTATGTGCCCTCTAGTCCAGGAAGGGTATTTGCTGATGTCTCTGTGTTCTGGAGCCTCCAAATTAATGAATGTTCCATTCCTTTGTAGGTGAATTGCTGCCAGCCTTTGAGATGTCACACACGAGCTTTAACTCCGGCATCTCCACCCCGAGCGTGTCCCTTCCCGTGGAGTCCGAGGCCGGCTCGGATGCGCTGTCACCCCGGGAGCTCTGTCCCAGCTTCCCAGGGCTCTTCGGAGAGCCCCCAGTGAGCCGGGGCAGCGTGTCGGGGCCCCAGCCGGAGGTGGCTGCCCCGGGTCCCACGGCCCGGGATGCAGAGCGGGGCCCGCCCAGCTGCTCCTCGGGCAGGGGCAGCCCCCGGCCGGGCGGGAGAAGTGCTCGGGATCCGCCCGCTGAGCGTGAGTGCAGGAGCTCGGACAGCAGCCCGCAGGAGTGGGCTGCTGGAGCTTTGTCTGGAGTTGAGAATAAAATGGAATCGGACAGAGGATCCCAGACCTCCAGCGTGGGAAGTGAGAGCAGCAAGGGGCAGGAGAGGGGTTCCCTGATGGGCTCTGGGGCCCTGCGAGAGCTCCGTGAGCTGCTGGCGCAGGCAGAGGAGCTCGCTGCCAGCTGCGCTCATCCTGCTTCCCCCACAGCCTCCTGCAGGGAAACCGGGGAGTCTTCCCCGGTGCTGGTTAGGAAGGAGAATGGTCCCAAAGATTCCGGGTTAGGGAAGGACTGGATCCCTCAGCTGCAGAAGGGACTGCCGTGGGATGAGGCCGCGACCCGGAGCGGTGTGCGGGGAGAGGGGCTGGTGGTGAATCCTCTGGGTTCTGACACCTGTCACTTGGGATGGGGAGGTCCTTCGGGTGCTGCTTTGCAGCGCAGTGTAGGGCTGAAGGGAATGGCCCAGGAGCCGAGGACAGGAAAATCCGCGGGAAGGTCGGAGCCGGAAGGGTGCAGCAGCGTGACCACGGACAGGAACCAGCCCGCCCTTGTGGGGCTGGCACAGAGCAGTGCCAGCAGCGAGCTCAGCACCGGGACAGCTCCAGAGCTGGGCAGTCCCCCTCCCCTGGAGCCCCTGGGCAGCGTCCCCGCTGTCCTGGGGGGCTCCCAGAGCTCCTTATCCCAGGCTGGGGCGGCTGGAAGGGCAGGAGGGACGCGAGGGAGTGACGACAGCAGCAGTGGGGATTCCCTCAGTGCCCGTGTCAGGAGCCTCCTGGGGAACCCTCTGTGCTCCCGGCAGCCGGGCAGTGCCACGGGGGCGTTCCAGAGCATCCTGCCTGGAGCTGGGGCTGGCAGGGTCCTGGCAGGGAGTGGCAGCAGCAGCGGGGATTCCCTGGCTGCCCGGGTCCGGAGCCTCCTGAGGGCTGGATCTCCCGGGATTGATGCCAGCCAGATCCTGAGGAGCGCAGAGGAGCAGGAGAGGAAGATCCGAGGTAAGGACACGTCTCAGGTGGGTTTGTCACGTGCTGTGTCAGGATGGCACATCCGGGATTAGGTTTGGGTGTAAGGGATTGCTTGGAAGTGATGGGATGTGGATGCAGGCAGAGCTGAGTCTGCTCCCTGCTTCAAAGGGGATTATTTTGTATTAGAATGAGGAGCTTTAATGGGACAGGGCTTAAATGAGAGATACTTCCCTGTAATCTTCTGTGCTGTGATAGAATTGGGTGGAATTGGGCTTTTCTGGTTTGAAAACCTTTTCCTGACATCAGTGCGAGGAAGTATTTTGTCCACACAGGTGTTATGTCAGGAATTTGGGAAGGAGTTGTGTCAGCGAGCTGTGACTTGTGTCTGAGACTACAAGGATGACAGAACCAGGAAAGGGTCTTGGCTCCATCTCTCCAAAGAGCCATTTTGCATCGTATTCCTGGTCATTCCAGGAGCTCTGGAATTTGATGTGGTCTTTGGTCTCTCAGTTGGGGTAACCAGAGATGCACGGCTTTGATTTTAAGTTAAAAACTGTTCTCATTCACGAAATGGGAAAGGAAACCTCTCCTGGTTTGTGTTTTTTGGCAGCCTGGGTGAAGCTGAAACTGGCCAGCCAGTCCCAGGAGTCTGGGCCAGACTGGGATGAAGAGACCCAGCAAAGGATCGAGGAAATAAAGGCAGAGCTGCTTCCAAAGACCAGGAACTCTGCACAAGCCAAGGTACAAACCAGCTCAGACTGGGGGAAGTGCTGCTGCACCTGCTCTTGGGGGCTTTGAGAGGTTTTTTTATGGTTTTCCCAGGCGGTTTGGGTGTGGGGGGTGACACGCAGCTGCAGATGTCCCAGAGGAAGGTGTGAAGGACAGAGGTGGGGAGGGAGAGTTGGTGTTGCTGTGAGAAAGTGCCCACAGCTCCTGGTTCTGAATTGGCCGGAGGAATTAGTTCAACAAAATATTTGCGGAGGTGCTGATTGTGCCTCGGGAACTCCTCCTCCTGTGCAGGAGTTTGGTGTCCCTGGAGTATCCTGGGGCAGTGGGAGTGTTTGCTGGGGTACTTCCCACGTGGAGCTCGGCTTTGAAAGGCCCTTGGGGGCAGGGGGAGGGAACTGTCCGTGTGCCCTGCTGGTCAGAGGGACGGGGCTGCTCCAGGGGCAGGATCATCCCGCAGGTGAGGCTGCCGGGGAGGTGAGGACTGGTGGTTCCCACAAGGAGCTTGGGCCGTGGGAGTGCTGGAGCTGTCGGTGCTGGGCTGGGGCAGGGGTCAGCGCTGAGGAGGTTCAGGCTCCTGCAGCTCTGATTTCCTGGGAGAACTTGCCCCGGCATTGCCGGGGTTTGTGCATCTCCTTTGGAATGTTCCTAGTTCCCGTATAAAATCCATATCCGGGCTGGGCTTTGTCTAAGCAGGAGTGTGTTACTTTTGTTTTCACTTTCAGTGTCCATTTCTTGGCACTGCTCTGGTGTCCGGGGTGATTATGGCAGGATTTCTAGGGACTGCTGTCAGACAAGTGCCCTGAGCTTTAGGAACAGCTTCCTTTTTCTCTTTTTCCTTGCTTTTTTTCCTGTTTTCTCCTGCAGCCTGCTTGCCTCCCGGGAAAAGCAGCAGGGGTTGGTTTGTTTGTTTTAATTAAAAGCCTTGCATTAGCAGGAGTGACAAACAGTGCTTCAGGAGCACTCTGTGTTTAGAGCTTCTTTGGATCAGCAGTGCTGGGAAGAGACACAGCAGCTCCCAAAACCCATCAGGCCAAACTTCCCAGGTATTCCTGGGCTGGGGGAATCTCTGGGCAGCTGGGGAAAAAGAAAGTGACTATTTTATTAATATTTATTATAGAAATAAATTATATAAGTATTAATCAATATTTTAGAAATTCACATTTCTTAAAATTCAGACTTCTTTAAAAAGATAAAGGAAACACAAATACAAAACCAGAGGCCTTGAAGCTTTTTTTCCCCCCCAACTTTTAGATTTTGTTTGGTCACATCTTTGTCCCTAAGATGAACTCTGTGCAGTGTGGAACCGAGGATTTTACCTTTCTGTGACTCGGTGTCAGCTGGGGATTGTTTTATCCGCATTTAGAGAAAGAAGAAATTCAGCCTGATTTTGCAAACCCAGTTCCCAAGAAATTGCTTTAGTTCAACCACAGCACCTCGTGCTTTGATTTCGAAAATATTTTTGCACTGCAGTGTTTTTAATTTGAGATAAAAAATGGTTTGAATTTGCAGAGTGAAGGTGACTGAGGTTTTTTTTATTGTACTTAAGATAAATGTATTTTTCCCTCCAAGCCAAACGCTGTCACTGAAAAATACAGACTGTTCAAAACTATTGCACTGAAAAAAACACAGCCAGGCAAAATAATCTCTTGTAAATTTAATGGGAACTGTTGTGTACAGTCAGTGTGGAAGTTTTAGAGCCAAAGTGCCAGGCATGGAACAGAACAAAGATTAGGAAAAGGCGTTTTCCTTCTCCGAAACTTTTAAGACTTGAGAAAGACAAACTGTTCCCAACGCTCAAGCAAACAGTTCCTCCAGCAGGATCCTTGTTCAGTGCCTGTGGGGCAGCTTTGGGATGGATGTTCTTTGGGGCTGCTCAGACTCTGCCTCGCGTTTTCAGAGGTGACAGCTGAGGACGTTCAGGTGCCACTGTGGCATTTTGTTGTTTGCCACGGGAACTGTGTGCAGTTTGTGGACAGAGCAAGGAGCAGGACACTTTGGGGAGTTCTCTGGGATCTTTTACTTGGAAAGATTTTCCATATTTTGAGGCAGTTGAGGGTCCCTGGGATCTGTGTGTCACAGGCAGGGAAAAATCCAGTGCATTTCCCAAGTCTGGCTGAGCAGAGGGTCCGGGAGGGGCCTGGGGCAGGCACAGGGTGCAAACGTGGCCTCGAGGGCTCTGAAGAGGGGCTCAAACCCCCTGGAATATTCAACACGAACAGGTGAAGAGAGCTGGGGATGTTCCCCTGGAGAAGAGAAGAGTCTGGGGAGAACTTCAGCACCTTGCAGGACCTAAAGGGGCTCCGGGAGAGCTGGAGAGGGACTGGGGACAAGGCATGGAGGGACAGGACACAGGGAATGGCTTCCCACTGCCAGAGGGCAGGGATGGATGGGATCTTGGGAAGGAATTTGTGTCTGTGAGGGTGGGGAGGGACTGGTCTGGAGTTCCCAGAGCAGCTGTGGCTGCCCCTGGATCCCTGGGAGTGTCCAAGGCCAGGCTGGACACTGGGGCTTGGAGCAGCCTGGGACAGTGGAAGTTGCCCCAGCCCATGGCAGGTTTGGAGTTGCTGTTGGATGTAAGTACAGTTCCAGCATCCTAAACCTGAGGATTTTCCTCCTAAATTGAGGCCCTGATCCCCCCACCTGTATCTTATGGGTGCCAGGTGCTCCCTCTTCCCTTTCCTGTGAGTTCCTTGCCCCTCGGTGCGGTGTTTTCCTCCACTCCCTGCTGTACTTTTCCACTCCTTGAGCTTTCTCGCTCCTCCAGGAAGTTCAGGGAGTTGTAGCTCTAAATTTGCACTGCAGGCTCCTGTGGATCATATGGCACAGGGAGCTTTTTTGGAAGGATGACACATAACAAGCACAATAAAACATGTGAAAGGCTTGGGAAGATGAGTTTATCACAACTTCTGTGCCTGCTCTCGCTGGTGGGAGTTGCTCTGGATTACTTCAGGCCGTTGAACTGGCACGTGGTGTGGGGAAGAGAAGTCTTGGGATCATCCCTGTGCTGGCACAGCTCTGCTCCCTGTCCCTGTGTTCTTCCACAGGCCCTCGCTCTCCCTCCTGGCTGTAGGAAATGCAGGAAGCCGAATTAACTGATTTGTTGCCTTAAAATCCATAAAGGAACAGAAAAGTGGGATAATGATCCAGGCCCTGCTGGAGTAGTTACTGCTGTCATGACATCTGGGATGGAGAAAGGCTGGAAAAGCTGTTGTGAAATACTTGTTTATGTGTTTGGTTTACACCAAAAATGTTTCCCACTGCTTTTTGTTGCCAAATTCCCAGTAGCTGATGGGGATTTAATCACCCAGGGACCGGTGCTGCACTCCGTTAATGGAGTACACTCTGCTGCTTCCACAGTTGTTCCAACCAGTAGGGAAAAATAAATATAACCTAGATTTTTGTGTCTTTTTTCTCCAACGAAGCTTATCTGGCCCATCTCCATGGCAGCACATTTGTCTCAGATTTGCTCTCTGCACCTCAGTGGAAGTGTTGGAATTTTTGATTACGCTTGGATTAATAAAATTATGTTGACGGTTGGAATCATGGAATCATTCTGGTTGGAAAAGACCTCCAGGATCATCAAGTCCAACCATCAACCACCACTGCCATGTTCAGCACTAAGCCATGTCCCCAGGTGCCACATCCACACATTTTTAACAACTCCAGGGATGGTGACACCACCACTTCCCTGTTCCAGTGCTTGGTAACCTTTTCCATGGAGAAGTTTTTCCTGAGGTCCTATCTAAACATTCTCTGGTGCAACGTGAGGCCACTTCAGAAGTTCTGTGCGCAGGAGGCTGGTGGCCAGCACCCCACACCCAGGGACATGGGGATGGGAGGGTTGGCTCCCTGTGGAATCCTGTCTTTGTCCTGTCCCTTTCCAGTGTTCCCCGGCCCTGATTCTGCCCCTGAGGCCAAACTCACCCATGGGACAGAACTGAAGTGCTGGAAGAGGTGCTGCTCCCTGGCATGGAGTGTGCAGGGTGTTGGGGAATTCTGTCAGGGATGGGAATAGCTCTGGGGTAACTCTTTAATTAGTGCAGATCCAGGTGAGGGAACCTCAGCTCCGGTGCGTGCTGCTCGTGGTGTGCTCCAGGGCAACACCTCCTGTGGGCTGTGACCGACATTGGCAGGGACAAATGGCTGGGAATGGTAACTTGGCACTTAAAAAGGATCAATTTTTAATTAGTTCCTTAACAGCTGAGTTCCCTCCCTTCCTGATGTCAAACTCTTGGTTATTGACAGCTCTTGTCTTAATTTGAATTTTCCCATCCAGGTTTTGGCCAGGGCGGGGAGTTCTCCACATGACCTCTGTGAACTGTGCTCTGTTTTTCAGGATCCATGGCTCTGTGGTTTGGAAGCAGTTTCTGAGTATCTGAGGAAGCAGGAACAGGACCCAGAGCGTTTCCAGGCTCCCAGGTTTCCCAGGGACAGGCACAGGCAGCTCTCCAGGACTCAGGAGCTCTTCCAGTCCAGCTCCCGACCAGCAGTGCCCTTCCCTGGGGCTGATCCCTTGGACTGCTCCCTGCTGCAGGACATGCAGCTGAACCCTTGGAATGGTGCTGAGCTGCAGGACGAGCAGCTGAACCCTTGGAATGGTGCTGAGCTGCAGGACAAGCAGCTGAAGCCCTGGAGTGGTGCTGAGCTGCGTGTGTGCAGCCAGCACCGGGCCGTGGGGCATCCCAGTGCCGTGGCAGAGCTCTGTGCCCCTCTGGAGTGGGATCCCTGTGCGGGGAGCTCTGCAGCTGCCCCCCGTGCCCACAGGGAGCTGCCCGTGCCGGGGCAGGGCTGGGAGGAGCCGGGCACTTCCATCACCCTCTGGGCCCGGAGGCGGCCGCGGGCCCCGCTGGGATCCCTGGCACGCAGCCCCAGCCTTCCCAGGGATGGGCTGGGGGGGATCCTGCCTGCGGGGGCTCGCTCTGCCAGCGCTGGGGCGGAGAGGCCGGGCACGGAGCCCTGGGACGGCTCCCAGAGCTGTCCCCCCAGCCCCGTGCCGGCCGGCGCGGGGGATGCCGGGCTGGGCGATGCTGCAGAGCTTCCTCCGGTCTCTGCTGGCAGTGCCGGAGCTGGAGCTCGTCAGGACACGGCCTGTGCAGCCCAGGATGCTGGGGAAAGACAGACCCTGAGTGCAAAGCAGCCCGATTTTCTGACTGCAGATGTGACTGAGGGGGACAGGCAGAGTGCCGGACCTGGGCGGCCCAGCTGCGGCACGGGAGTCGGTCAGGAAATAAATCCAGTTATTGAACCCCACTCTCCAAGCTCTTCCCAGCAGGAGAAGGTCCCACCTGGCCACACCCAGCTCTGTGAGAGCTCGCGAGGCTCAGATGCAGCTGCACAAACGGGTTTGCTGAAGGGCCATGGTGAGGTGGTGGCAGAGGGGAGGAAAAGCCCTGGTGAGCCCCCTCTCGTTCCAAAAGAGGCTGCGAGGGAGCAAACGGGTCCTTCTGAGCCTTTACTTGCAGATGAGGCTTTATCCACCACGTCTGAGACCCCCTCATCCCCAGTGAGGAAATTCCTGTCTTGTGTCCACATCACCCTTTCCTCCAGGGTCAGGAGCTCCGAGCTGCGCAGCGCCGGGAGTGCTGGAAATGGGATGGAAAGGGGGGACAGACCTCAAGGGAAGGCTCAGGCAGTGACTATAAAAGCAGCTCCAGCAGCTTCAGTGGAAGGTGTTCCTGGATTCCCACCTGCTGAGGGTATTCCAGAGGATCCCAGCTCAGCTGTGCCAGCGGCCTCAGCAGACCCCAGCCGGGTGTTTTCCTCCGGGCAGGAGCTGCTGCTGCAGGGCAGGGCCAGAGCCCGGCCCCGGGGGGGCTCGGGGGCACCTGGCGCCGAGGGGATCCCCAGCTCTGCCCTTCCTGCCGAGCCTGGGAGGAGGACTTCTGATGCTGCCACCCAGATCACCACGGAAAGCCCAGAAAAAGCCACCTTCTCGGCAGAAATCTGCGTTGATCCCCAGGAGGGTGGAAATGCTGCCCAGCAGCCGTCGCTCCGCAGAGCCCCTGAACCTCCCAGCGTCACAATTTCATCCCACAAGGAGATCCCCCCCTTCCCGAGGCAGCCTGGTGAGCAAATTCCTGTCTTTTATGTGTCTGTGGACTTGAATCTGCACAAGTTCAAGATACTGATAAATACTAAAACCCAAACCCACCTTTTTGTGGAAATAACATCCCTGAGATAATTTGGATAGTTAAAGTTGCTCATATGGAGGGAAAACCCAACCCTTAAACTTGGGTTTTTCAGCCTTGTGGGGAGGGATTTGTATGGATACAGTTGTGATTCAGTTCAGGTTTCTCTAGAGCTGAATTTATTGTGTCCAAGTGTGGTTGGAGAATGTTTTCTGGTGTTTGTATGTAGATGGTTTGATTTGATTCACTTGGAGTTCTGTGAGAGCTGGATCTGATCACTGATTTACTCTGTAGTCAACACCAAAAAATCAGAGGGAAATCTGCACATGGCTGCTTTTAATAGAATCAAACAAAACTGTGCAGGGTTTGGGATATCTGTCAGCAGAGGGACGTGGATGTTCACAGGGGTTTCCCACCCAGTGGTGTTTTGTGTCGGGGCTCTGTTGTTGCTTTTAATGACTTGGGGGGACACATCCCTGCTCCTTTGAAATGATTCCCTCAAACAGGGGTCAGCTGGGAGCTCTGTGGGTACAGGAGATGTTTCTGTCAGTGTTTGCCACCCCGATCACAATTTTGATATTAAACAGGTGAAGCTGTTTTTCCAGGTAAGCAATGATAACCTTCTGCCTTTGGGTAGGGATTAAAAAATTCAATTAATTTAATTAAATTAATGAAATAATAGTTGCAATTCATTTTCCTGAAGAATGGGATTTCTCAGGCTTTAGCAGCACGAACATCCTGAGCAGGGTGCCTGGGTCCTGCCTTGCTGCACTGAAGGTTTCCAGCCTGGCTCCTGCTCACTGTTTCCCTTCCACCCGCCAGCCCAGCCCTTGCTGCTGCCGTACAAACCCTCGGGCAGCTCTGGCATGTACTATGTGCCTTATCAGAAATCAGGAGCCACCGTGTCCCCAGGGGAGTCAGAGGCCAGCGGAGACAGCTCTCGCTCAGGTACTTCATCCCTCCTCCGGTGGTGGCTTGGATTTTCTGTGTTACCTGTGATCCAGGGGTGTGGCCCCAGGGCGGGCAGTTCCTGCCTGCCGGCTCTGCTGTCCGTCTCTGGCATGGAACGGGGGCTCTTGCTGCATTCTGGCAGTGGGAAGGAGCAAAGCTCAGTGTTCTACAGCCTGGTGACCCCTCGCTTCCCTCCGGGCGTTCCTGCTCACTTGGGATCCTTTCGAATCTCTGCCACTTTCCCCGTGAGGGATGGGGCACTGGGCGTTGCAGGTTTCATTTGCACGTTGGTTTCACTCAGAGCTTTTTAATATCCAAAGAAACCTGTAGACAAAACTCATGTTAGAGATGTCCAATTCCTGAATTCCAGCAGGGGAGACCAAGGGATCAGGCTGATCCAGCAGTGCCAGGAGTGCCCAGATCAGTCGTTGCACCTCAGATTGTGCTGTAATGGTTTAGGTGTCCCTGCTCTTGACCTTTTTCAAGTTTATCTGGGGAAACGTGTCCAAAATGGGAGAAACAAATGTGGTACAAATCTGTTGTTTTGCAGAAATGACGATGCCATATATAAAAATTCACTATGCAAATGAAGCAGCACAAGGTTCTAGGGAAATGTACAGCAGGATGAAAAAATACATTTTGTTTTTCCAGTCCCTGCTGCAGTCAGGGCTCAGCTCAGGAGGAGCAGCTGAGGGAATTGAGTGCAGGAATTCCACAGGATGTAGCCAGGTGGGATTGGCAGGGATGAGAAATCAGTGGGAAAAGTTTTAGGTTTCTAGCGTTGAGACAGGGATAGGATCATGGAATCATGGATGGTTTGGGTGGGAAGGGACCTTAAAGATCATCCCATCCCACCCCCTGCCATGGGCAGGGACACCTCCCACTGTCCCACGGTGCTCCAGGCCCCGTCCAGCCTGGCCCTGGGCACTGCCAGGGCTCACGATTGTTGGTTAATTGTGGCATTTCTGTGTCTCCTTCTCCTGTGTCCTGACTGCCTCCTCCTGCTCTCTCTGTGCAGGGTCAGAGGATGCTCCTCCCCCAGGGCTCCTGGCCCGAGTGCTGGTTCTGAGGGACGATCCCCCTCCAGCCAGAGCAGCTGCCCAGCAGAGAGGGGCAGTCCACAGTCACAGGGCCAGGCCTAAGCTGGCCTGGGCTGAGGAGCAGAGGATGCCACTGGGACAGTATTCAGGTAATTAGAATGCGGTTTTAATTTTGTAATTATTTGTGTGTTTTCTTACACGTGAAAGAAACCAGAGCAAAAGATTGACATTTCAGGATCCGTGGTTCCTGTGACATCGCTGACAGTCTGCCAGAAAATGCTAAATTTGACTCAGTTTTCTCTTCCTCATCTTTCTGCTTCTCCCTGACTGATAAAATATGGGTTTCCCTGAGAGGCTGTGGACTCTGCATCCCTGAAGTGTCCAAGGCCAGGCTGGACGGGGCCTGGAGTGCCCTGGGACAGTGGGAGGTGTCCCTGCCATGGCAGGGGTGGCACTGGGTGGGCTTTAGGGTCCCCTCCACCCCAACCACTCCCTGATTCCATGAAATACTTGGCCACCAGTGCCTGCTGGCATTCCAGTGTCTCCAGGGCTGCCGGAGCCCACATGGGATTGTCAGGAATTCCCTGTGGCTGCAGCCAGCTGGGATTCTCTGAGCGGGGCTGGGCTGTCCCTGCCCACGGACGCTCTGCTGTCCTGTGATGTCACATCAGGGGCCTCTGTCCCCGGGGCGTCCCCTGACCTTCAGCCCGACTCGCCGCTGTCCCTGTCCCTGTCCCTGCCACCCTGGCCTCGCTGGAGGAGCCTGCCCAGGGAGGAGGGTCGGGATCCGCTCCCGCGGTTTTGTCGAGGATGCTTCCGCACTGGGGTCGGGCTGAGCTCCCTGCTGGGTTTGGCAGCGGCTCTCGTGGCAGCAGCTCGAGTTAATCCTCGTGGCCACTGTTTGTACACCACAAACGCTGACTGTGAGTGGCTGATGAACTCCTGGGTGTGTTCATTCCTGGGCGCGGGTAGCTGTAACCAGAGGATTCCTGCGTGGCTGCCGTCTCTCCTGAGGCAGCTGGTGATTCCTCAGGAAGTTGTCCTGGTGTGTTGACAGGGATTTCACCTGATTATTTTCGTTTTTCACTTCAGGTGGGGTTTTTTTCTCTGAAGCTTTTCCTCTCAGAATGGAAAGGTTTTGGTGTTTCCAGAAGACAATTTTTATTTGCAGAGGAAAATTTCAAAGATTACATAAGGCTGCAACATCAATAACCTGGATAAAAATGAGAGGGGGACAGAAGTGTTAATATAAAATTATCTCCGAGTATTTTTTTATAGCCGTGATGGTGTAAAGGCCCAGTTAGGAAAAGAACTTAAGGAGAAGGAATCTTTAGTGAAGGCAGCCAGTGCAGCTGGAACCTTAAAGAAGCTTTCAGAAGAAAGACTTGCATGTCTTAAATCTTCCCTGACTTCTTCAACTGTATTTTTAGATGATCTAATAAAAGATTACCTCTACCCACAGAGCTTGTCTAGAGCTTAAAATTATGCAAGTTATGTTTTTTTTAAAAAAAAGTTTCTCTATACAAACTTATTTTTATTTTTTGCCTGTTTACATTCCTTCCATTTCTTGGTAACTTTCTAAAAAGCCAGGAATAGCAAAGTTCTGCCTGGCATTCCCAAGCCTGATCTCATTTGTCAGGAGGATGTGGAGGAAGCCTCTTACACAAGTTTATAAACACTGCCCTTGTATGGGAAGAAAAATTCCTGCACTTTGAGAGTTAGTGAGGCTGGGGCTGGCTACACCATCCCTGATCCCTGTTCTGCCACAGCCCTGTGTGGGGAAGGGAAGAGATGGAATCATCCAGGCCTTTACACAAAGAGCACGACACAAGGCACGTTTTTAAATGCCATATTTTTTAATATGGAATTATTATTCATATTATTAAATATTAAGTTATATTAAAAATTACTTTAAAGTGTCCAAGGCCAGGGTGGACAGGCCCTGGAGCACCCTGGGATAGTGGAAGGTGTCCCTTCCATGGCACTGGGTGGGCTTTGAGGTCCCTTCCCACCCAGCCCATGCCATGACTGAATAAAGGCTCAGGTCAGTGTTGGTCAGGGCGATTCCCTGAGGTGGAACTGGATTCCTCCCCAGATTCACTTGGATATAATATTCTCTTGGATTCCATGTTGCAAATGGTAGAAAATATGATTTATGTGCCTTTAAGAACACTCAAACTGCATTTCCAAGTTCACTGCGTTTTGGGAATGAGCTCAGCAATCCTGCTTTTAATCCTTTGATGTATTTTGGAAGTTTTGGGATGAAAATCCTCCACTTAAGCTAAGAAACAAAATATTCAAGCGTTTTCTTCTCTTGCAGAGCTCACGGATTGTTCCGAGGCTGTAAAGCCCTCCCAGTCCGTCCCCGGATCCACCCGGCTCTCGCTGCCGCGCCCGATGCCCACGAGCGGGAGCTGCCGCCTGGATTCCAGGGAGTTCTGCAGGGACACTCCTGGGGCTGGACACGCTCCCCGCTCCTCGGGGGCTGCCCTGGCCAGAGCACATCGGCACCAGCGGGGTTCCTGCGTGCCCCCCAGGAGAGGAGGGCAGCGGGAATTCTTCACTCTCGCTGCGGAGGCCGATGAGAGTAGGAACGAGGATCTGAGTGCCAGTGCATCCCTTGGGAGTGAGGCAGCCGGGATGGAGCTGCACCAGGAAGCAGCTGGAAACGATTCTTTGCCACGTGGCCGAACAGCTCACCTCGATGAGAGCATGGGGAAAGCACCACGGCACAGAAGCGACTCCGGGGGCAGCTTGGATGAGCTCTGGGTGAAGTTCTTGGAGCGCCAGAGGAGACACCAGCAGCAGGATTTCGGGAATAAGCGCGAGCTGTCCCTTGTGGAGCGCCTGGATCGGCTGGCCAGGGTCCTGCAGAATCCCATCAGGCACACCCTGGCACCAGCACCAGCTGGGGAGAAGGTTCCTGAGGAGAAAATCCAGGGAAGGGAACAGACGGAAACTCGACTGGCAGGAAAAGCCAGGCCTGGGAGCAGCGTGGAGCCGAAGGGAACACGAGCGGGAGAGAGGCCACGTGTGATCCATGGCAAAAACAGCCTGGAGGGGCCCAGGGGAGACGGGCCAGAGGAGAAGATGAGTGACCACCTGAACAGGATTCTGGAGGAGCAGCAGCTCCTGGAAGCTCCCAGTGACACCTCCTCGGAGGCGAGGCTGAGCGGAGACCCCAGCACCTGCAGCTCCTCGGGGTGGGACACGGGGACCCAGGCGGGGCTGGACACCACCGAGGGCAGCAGCTCCCTGTCCGTGTCCACCATCGACACGGCCAGGCTGCTCCGGGCCTTCGGGCAGCACAGGCTCAGGCTGGCCCCGAGGGTGGCCCCGAAGCTGGCCCCAAAGCTGTCCCCGAGGCTGGCCCAGCTCTACTGTGCCATCAGCCACCAGAAGAGCCGCTCCGAGAAGTGGGAGGACGAGGAGAGCGGCGGAGCAGGGGCTGCAGGATGTCCCCAGGGCGCTGCTGAGGGACTCAGGAAGAGGCAGCAGACCCAGGTAAGTGCTCGCCGAGCCCAAAGGGCAGCTCTGAATAATCCCCAGGAACTTCCCCAGCGCCGGACAGGCTCTGTGAGCTGGGAGTCACTGAAAACCTCCAGGGAATGTTTATAGGGGAGGCTTCTGCCTTCCGTGTGAGCAGCCCCAGCCAACATCTGCCCCTCCAGGAGCCAGGGCAGCACCTAAAGATGATGAAACACCAGTTGTGCTTTCTTCCCCTTCGCTCTCCTTGTCTTTATTTCCCTTGGGAAGCAGATCCTGCTGTTCCTGGGTACCTGCGGGCCCCGGCTGTGGCAGTGCCCAGCACGGGGGTGAGGTGAGGCTGTGGGTACAGTTATCGTCGGACTTTTCCTGCTGCTTGCTGTGCACGGGGACATTGTTTTGTCTGGCGGGCTGGGAACTTTGTCAGTTTCTGTGTTGAACAGTTCAGGCTTCTTCAAAGAGCTGAGGATCCCAGGTGAGAGCTGTGCAGTGCAGCTGCTTGAAAGTGGGGGGAATCATTCCTTCTGGTGAATTCGGCTGTTGCCCTTGGGAGGAGAACTGGAAACGTCCTTAAAGAGGGACTTAGCCTGGATTTGGTGATTTTAGTGAGGAACTGCAGAGTTTGGGGGTTCTGTAATGCACAGGAATGCTGAAGAGTACAGAACGAGTGAGGAATATTGAACTGTTTCTTCATTTTTTGTATTTTTGGAAGAAAGTGGAACTGGCATCATTACTACCAGATTTAATTGAAGTTAGTTATTTTATTTCATAGGAACAACTCCAAGTCTGTGTATCAAACAAGCCAATGAACTATGAAATAATGAAAAATAATGAAAATAACTAAATAAGTCTGGGGGGAAACCAATATTTTTGAAGGTGAAGAATGGTTTAAAACTACTTTATTTAATATTTTTATTTATAACATTTATTTAAAGGTAAAATAAAGCTGCCCTGACCTTTGCAATATTAAGACTATTGATCAGAACACCGGCATTAGGATCCAATGTTTCTGGCATGGTTGTAGAATTTAAAAGATGATTTTATTCCACATTCCATTCACAAGTTTAATTTTTCAGGGTCTATTGAACCTTAAACCCAAACCTGGTTTTTTTACCTGTTAAAATCACCTGTGAGATGACAAATTGAATTAATGCTTAGGGGAATAAACCCATTAAAGGCTCACTGAACCCCCATGGCTTTAGAAACACATCTTTTTTATCTGGTGATGAAATATTATTTTAAAAAATCCATCTGAGGACACACTTGACCCCCCTCAAATAAGGAATGAGAGAAAATAGATGGCAAAATAGAAAATTTCATTTAAAATTCCAGTTTTGGTCATTTCTAGGCTGTTTAGCTGAGGAAAAGTCAAGATTTAATTGTGTTTTTAGTGCAAATGTCTGTGGTTCCGAGGCAGATCTTCATTCCGAGCAGGAGCCTCGCTCCCAGAGAGATTCCTGCCCCAGTCCTTTGGGAATGCTGCATTTTGGAGCTCAGGTTTCTGACAGTCCACTGTCAGCTCTGCTTCCAGAAACTTGGTTGCAGCTTTTTGTATTTCTAGCTCCCAGAGCCATCCCGGGAGGTTTTTCTCCCTCCCGGTTTGTGCTCTCTCCCAGTCCCTCCCGGAGCTGCCATCTGGCAGCAGGTGCAGAGCTGAAGGCTGGAGAACAGGGAATATTCCCATCCAAACAGGAACATTCCTGGCACCGCTCAGGACCGAGTGGCTGCTGGGGCTCAGTGCTGCACGTGCAAGGGATGGGGATATTTTGGGGTTGTTCTCCCTGATTTTACACATTTTTGCCGAGCACGTAATTCAAATTCACACATTCACAATTCAAATGTTCACGTGTTCCATTATCCGAAAGAAAATCCGTATCCCTGCATCTGTGCAGTGCCTCTCCTGGAGCTGGGATAGTTACAGGAAATTTAAAAAACCCCAAGTTTATGAGAGTCAAAATTGGCTCCTTTCAATATTGAAGTGAAATTTTGTGTAGGGGTGACAGAACTCCAATAAAAGAGAATAAAGAGGCCTCTGCATTTCCATCATGGCTGGTGTTGGGGGTTACTCACAGGACACCAATTAATTTACTACAGGTTACTAATTGCTGTGGGCAAGGGGAGAGTGCAGTTCCAGAACCAGAGCTGGAGCTCCGGGGAGCTGCAGGGCCTGTCAGGGCCTCGCTGCTGGGCTGGGAGCCTGGAAGTGCTGCCAGGCCATCGGTGTTAATAAAGCCCCAGCCCCCCGTGCTCCAGAGAGCCAAGGCTTGGGACAGGATTCCTGCTTTTAATTGGCTGTATTAACTGAAATTAATGTGTGACCTCCAAGCTGGGCTGTGTCCAGCCCTGCGGCTCCCACACCTGGCTTGGTGCAGATGAAGGTGTGAGGCTCCCCTTGTGCCTCAGCCTTGCTCCGACCATGTCCCTCCTGTTTCTTGGGTTTATTTGGTTTAATTTTTCCCACCTGGACACTGTGGGGAGGATCACAGGGTGAGGGAGCTTCCCATGCTTTCAAAGGATTTTGCCTCCCCACCCTCACAGGGAACAATTCCTTCCCAAGATCCCACCCCACTCTCCCCTTTCCCACTGGGAAGCCATTCCCTGGGTCCTGTCCCTCCAGGCCTTGTCCCCAGTCCCTCTCCAGCTCTCCTGGAGCCCCTTCAGGCCCTGCAAGGGGCTCTGAGCTCTCCCTGGAGCCTTCCCTTCTCCAGGGGAACAGCCCCAAGTGAGTTGGAGGATGCTCAGTGCTGTCCAGAATCTGATCCCAGCGAGCTCTTCCCCACAGAAATATAATGTGCTTTTCCTACAAAATGGGGCTGCTGGAAGTGCCTTGGAGCACAGGGATGGAGCCAGGGCTGGTTTTTGTGAGAGCAGGGAGACAGATCAGCCTGGGATCAGCATTAGGAAAAGCAGTGACTTTTTTCTGTTTAAAACCTGTTTTCTGCCCATTTTGGCTGGAATTTCAGGAATTTCTGTTCTCTTGCCTGTTTTTGTAGAGCACCATCCCCTTTTCCTCAGACTCCACTTGTGCCAGCAGCAATTCCTGGGGGCCGAGCTCTGCTCTCAGCAACAAGCGACGGACACGGATGCTGAACAAAGGGATCCAGGCAGGTGAGTCCCGGAATTCCAGACTTTCCTGGATTCCTCCTGCCTTTCCTGCCTTTGGAGCCCGTTCTCCTGGGTCTGGGTGTTTTGGTGATGGGTCTGTACAGGCAGCACTCCCCAAATTCACTTCAGATGCTGTCAGAGAAGGATGATGTGTTCAGTGAACATGAGCTGTTTATTTGGCACTTTGGGGCTGCTTTAATAACCAATTTTATTACTTTTAAATTTATTAACCTCAGCTTCTGATCCATTCCAATAGCAAAGGTGAACTGCCTTTTTTATCTATTGTTTTCTCCCCAAGACATCTGTTCCTCCCAGAATGGATTTTGTGGGCATATGCTGTTTCAGAAGGCAACTGCAGTGTGCCGTGTTCTTCCTGGGAATATTTTGGGTGTTAAATTCTATTTCAATCCTGAGCTGCTCCTGGCCTGGTGCAGTTCTGCAGTTGGGTTTTTTCTGGTGGTAATTAACAGTTTCTTCACTGCTTTCATTTCCACGCCAACTCCCCATCATCACATTGAGTAATGGCCTTGGTTTATTCATCAGATACAGCAGTTATTTATTTATTACTGCTTGTGCAAGTGGATTGAATCAGGGAAGGATTTTCATAGGGCAGAGTTAATTCCAGTTTGATTCCCACCCCCATACAAATGTATATTTCGCTTGGGGTATTTGGTTTTCTCCACTCTAATTTCACTCAGATTATCACATAATGACAATCCCGAGCCACTGGAAACTCTCCTTGGTTTGGGGAAGTGGGGCTATAAAAGGTTTTGACTTTTGAAGGCTGAAATGAGTTGAAACGAGGGTCATTCCCTGCCCTGGCACACGTGGAATGAGATGTCCCTGCTCCCTTTCCTTTCCAGGAGACTTGGAGATCGTGAGCAGTGCCACCAGGAAGAACACCCGGGATGTCGGGGTGACCTTCCCCACTCCCAGGTCCAGCCAGCAGCTGCAGGAGCCCCCGGGGCCGTGGCAGGGTGGCCGTGGAGGGGCCGGAGGGGCAGCGGGGCCGGGCACGGCCGGGCGGGCAGCAGGAGCCTGGCACCAGCACCGGGCACAGCCGGGCACGCTCCTCGTGGACAAATGGCCAAAGAGGAACAGGCTGCACTTCCAGCAAGGTCAGCGCCAGGGGAGCTGTCGGGAGGGCTGGGGACACCCGGGTCTGTCCCTGCCACAGGCACTTCTTACTGGGCTGTAGTGAGATTTCAACCAGAACCACTGCCAGGGGATGCTGGTGCTGAATGCTGGTGGCATCTTCAGTCCTGGAATGGCTGTTATGGGAAATGCAGCCGTTAGGAGGGAGGAAACCAGGTGAGGCAGGATAACGTGGGAATCACGGAGATACTTAATGTTAATTTCTGAGGCACAAAACGTGCTGTTAAACTCGCAGTGCTGGTCACCAACTTGCCCTTAATGCCTCATGCCCTGAGGCTTCCCAGAAGATTTTTCCAGAGTGCTTGAGTGAAAATTGGGAAAAACTTGACTCAGTTTTTGAGAGTTGCGTTTTCAGGCTGCTGATGGAGCCTCCTGACATTTTCATTTCTTTTTTTTTTTTCTGTCTCTCTTAAATTCCTGCTGCTCTTCACAACGTCACAATTAAATGTTTAAAAATATTTCCCTTACTCATCACTGTTGTTGTTGTGGGGACTGATCGGTCTCTCTCATAAGGGTTTAATTTAGAAAATTCAGCGTATCTGCCCAGAATCCCAGCTGCTGTATTCACATCATTGTGTGTGTAAACTGTGAGTAACTGCATTCCTGGACACTCAGTGAACATTCGGGAGATGGAAGGCATTGGATCTTCCAAAATAGGGATAAAGAGCCACAGCGCTTAGGCCAGCAGAGAGGCTCCTTAAAAACATGTGATTGCTGGTAAATAATTGTTCTTCCCATGAAGAGAAACGTGGAAACTGAACAGCTCTGTGTTTTTCGAAAGTGGTGTTTGATAAAGGCTTGCTGGTTTTGGGACACCTGAGGAAGGAATTCTCTTGAACCTGCCCCAGGTGTTTCCTACAGAAATTCTCACCGGAATTCAGCTGCGGTGAGGGGTTGCTGCAGTGTTGCCACTGGTTGGGTTCAGCTGCAGAGCTGGGCTTTGCTGTGGTTTAACCCCAGCTGGCACCTGAGCCCCACCGGTCCTTCCCTTCCCGAGGGGTGTGGGACAGGACGGGGAGGGTCAGGGTGAGGAAGCCACTGGGTTGGGATACACACAGGTTAATGGGGAACGAAAAGCCAGGCAAGCACAGCAAGGCAAGGAGTTCATTCTCCACTTGGACAATCCTGGAGTGGTTTGGGTTGGGAGGGACCTTAAAGCCCATCCAGTGCCACCCCTGCCATGGGCAGGGACACCTCCCACTGTCCCAGGTGCTCCAGCCTGGCCTTGGACACTGCCAGGGATCCAGGGGCAGCCCCAGCTTCTCTGGGCACCCTGTGCCAGGGCCTGCCCTCCCTCACAGCCAGGAATTCCTTCCTGATACGTGGTGTAAACCTCCCCTCCTTCAGCTTCAGACCATTCCCCCTTGTCCAAAGCCGTCTCCAGCCTCCTTGGAACCCCCTGTAGGCCCTGGAGGGGCCCTTTCAGCCCCACTTTCCCATCCCCAGGAAAGCTCCTGTGTGCCTGGTGCTGACTTGGGAAGTCAAAGCACCCCCACTCCAAGTGTTCTCCTTCCCTCAGCTCTCCCTGCTGACCATGCTGTGGTCTGGGATATTCCTTGGGTCAGGTGGGATCAGTTCTCCTGCCTCTGTCCCCTCCCAGCTCTTAGTTCCTCTCCGGCCTCTGGGATTCCTCCAGGAATAAAGGACCGTGGATTGGGATGGACAAACAGGGACATGAATTATCTCAAATCTTTCTCTTCTGTGCTCTTTTACCAGGCACTCCGTGGCTTGTCCCAGCAGAGAACTTGAAATGTGAATCGAGGAAAGAAAACCAGTCCAGTGCCATTCCTGGCCCTGGGCCAGCCTGGTTTGAGCCCTGGAGCAGCAGCAAGCCTTGGAGGGAGCCTCTGCGGGAGAAGAACTGGGAGGAGCAGCAGCAGCAGAGCGCGGGGCAGGGAGCGGCCGCGCACACAGCGCCTGGGAAGGGGCCGGGGCAGCCCCGGGCGAAGCTCACGCTGCAGGTGAGGGCACCCCGCGCCCAGGGACTGCTGGGACCTCCGCGGCGTGGAAACCACGGAATGCTCGTGGCAGCCTGGCTTCCCCCAGAATACTCCCTCAGGGTATTTCCCCAGTATTTGACTCGGGCTGATATTTTAGGGATTAAATCCCTCGGCTTCAGGAACCAGAGGGAATGTGGCTGACAGAACATCCCACCACACTTGTTTCCATGCAGAAATAATACTGAGATGTGCGTAGTATGAGATGAAAATGAGTTTTTATTATTTCTTATTATTATTTTAGGGTTTTTTCCCTTTCTGGCCTGTTTAGTTCCTGGTTGTTAAACCAGGCCTCTGAGCACCTACCCAGCGTTAAGGACAGGAGTTTTATATTACACCCAGTATTATGATGGGATTTTTTCCATGCTTTGGGGTTTGTGGTGGATGTTCTGGGTCTCCCCTGCAGCTGCCAGACCCGGTTAGGCCAGGCAGGGTCTGTTCTGTGTCCCCTCAGGAGGCCCTGGCCCTGCACCGCCCCGATTTCATCTCGCGCTCGGGGCAGCGCCTGCGGCACCTGCGGCTGCTCCGGGAGGAGAGGAGGCTCCAGAGGCTGCTGCAGCCCCAGCGGGAGCAGCTGCTGCAATCCCAGCGGGAACAGCTGCTGCAATCCCAGCGGGAGCAGCTGCTGCAATCCCAGCGGGAGCAGCTGCTGCAGCCCCCAGGGAAGAGGAAGGACTGCAGGAGTGCAAATCACCTGGTGTCCGACCAAGGTACTTCAGGGGTCTGCTTTGAATTTTTGATTTAATGAATTCCACGTTACGCTTCAGGGTGTGTTTATTTATTATTTATTTCTAATAAAGGCATTACAATTATTTAACCCTATTGTCTGTAAGATCTTATAAAGAGTTTTTTTATAAAAACTTCTATAAAACTTACAAAGGACTCACACTGTTGCAGTAACAAACTTGTTCATCGTTCCCTTATCTCAAAATTTTCTGTTCAGGTTTCCTGATGAAAGAAAAAAGAAGAGCAATTCCCAAGAGTGAAATGGTTCAAAGATCCAAAAGGTAACGCTCAGGGAATTTTATTCCAGGTGGATCAGTGCCCTGGGTAGGACAGAGCTTTGAATCCTGTCTGCAGTCAAAGAATTGGGTGTGCAAGGAATTCAGCTTTTTCAGTGAAAAATGCAGGTACCTTATCAGAGGGAGAAATGTCCTACGAAGAAATTCCAAGAAACAAAATCATTTTGGAAAAGTGATTTCTGTAGCTAAACCTGAGGATTCTGCTGCAGTGTCGCCATCCACAGCAAACTGGATCCCAGATGGGGAAGGAATGGGGCTGGGGGACACTGGAGCTTGTAAATAAGTTTACAAATTAACAAAGTGGGTAATTGGGGCAGGAGTCTGAGGCAGCATTTCCCCCAAAGGAAGAGGCTTTCTATAGAAATAATCACCCCAAGGGAATACGGAGGCTTTTACCCTTGGAAAAACCACTTTAGGATAGGTTTTGTCTTATTTTTGACTCAAATAATTCATCCCTAAAATGCCCAGCACACTCAGAGTGGATTTACGCTTTGGAATAGCTGTGCTGCAGAGAGCATGGGAAGGGATAACAAAATGGGAGTTTATTGCAGCTGAATTTTGCTGTGAACGGGGTGTGAAGTGCTGGGCCAGGACCCCACAGAGGTGGCAGAGCCTGAATCCTTGGAAATAATTACAAGTTAAAGGGATGAGGCCCGACCAGCCTGATCCAGCCTTGGAATTAACCTTCCTCTGAGCAGGAGCTTGGTGACCTCCAGAGGTATCTGCCAACCTCAGTTTCTCTGTGATGCCACGAAATACCGACTGGAGCGCACAATATATAAAATAAACCCCTTGATGTGTTCTATTTTAATAATTTCTAACATTTAAAAGTATTCTTGGGGTGTAAGAGAGGCATGCCAGATGTGGGAGTTCCCGGGCTCACCACTGCTGTGGATCCCACATTTTCCCAGGGGGAAAACTCCAAACACATTTGTCAGGAATGTGCTTGGCCAGCAGCCCTTACGGAAAGTGGGCACAGAGCAGAGGATGTGGTTTTTAATACCAGGCGCTTCCAAATCACAGCTTTTGCCTTTTCCCTCCCGTTCAGGATCTACGAGCAGCTCCCCGAGGTGAGGAAGAAGCGGGAGGAGGAGCAGAGGAGGCTGGAGTACGGCTCCTACCGCCTGAGGGCTCAGCTCTACAAAACCGTGAGTGCCCTCTGTCCTCGGGGACACCCGCGTCCCTCAGGGACCACCTCGGGGACACCCGCGTCCCTCAGGGACCTCCTCTGGGACACCGTTGTCCCTCAGGGACCTCCTCGGGGACACCCGCGTCCCTCAGGGACCACCTCGGGGACACCCGTGTCTCTGAGGGGGGACCACCTCGGGGATACCCGCGTCCCTCAGGGACCACCTCGGGGACACCCATGTCTCTGAGGGGGGACCTCCTCGGGGATACCCGCGTCCCTCAGGGACCTCCTCGGAGACACTCTTGTCCCTCAGGGACCACCTCGGGGACACCCATGTCTCTGAGGGGGTCACATACACACAGGAATTTGCTGAATGGGAATTCCGAGGTGCTGGGCTGCAGGGGGTGCTCAGGCTGTGTTCCATCTAATCAGGGCGAGGCAGCCAAGCTTTGGAGTTCCCCCTTCCTCCCCTGGAGTCCTGCCATGGTTGTGGAAACACGGCAAAGAACCCTTCCTGGTGAAATGATACAGAAAAGGGCTTGTGCAGGGCCTCGGGTGGGACAGAGGAGCGCTTTCCAGGAAGGACAGGTGTCCTTGAGGCTGCTGGGTTTGCTCTCCTTTGCTCTGGCTGTGGATGGATTTCCACAGGGAATTCCCAGCCGTGCCTAACAAAGCCTGGAGTCATCCTTCATTTACCCAGTCAAGAGCTGGCAGTCCTGGTGGAAACTGAACTTTGGGGATTTCAGCAGTTTCTGTTTGTCCAGCTGATGGTGGGGCCTCCCAGCACGGACACTGCCTGGCCAGGATCCCTGCCTGGGAAGCTGTGGGATAAACCAGTGTCCCTGGGCATGGACAGGCACTGAAATTAAAACTTGATCTTTTTTTTCCCTCTGGATCTTAAACTTGCACTTTAGTTTTAGCATTACAGCTCCTGGCTGGAACACTCCTTTCCTGGAGTATTCCAGAGCTGGAATGATAGGCTTGGTTATTTGTTGGGAACAGCAGGAACTGGATTTTGAAACTCAGGACTTGTAATGTATTCTCCAAAACATCTTCCTGCTCTGATTTGGGGAATTTACCACTAGAAAGACTGAATTTGTTGCTATACTTGTGCAGGGTATTTTCAGGACATTTTTCTTCCCCTGCTCTGAGAATTCCAGATGCTGGTACAGTAAAGTTTGAGGAATTAATGAGTTCTGGCAGTCGCTGACTTGGAGTGGCAGAGGCAGCTGGAAGCAGGGAGGGAATAGGATCAGAACTTTTGTACATAAATATGGGTTTGATTGGGAGAGAGGTGGTGATTCATGGCAGTAAATAATCCCAGCGTTTTAGTTCTCCCTGCTGATGCAGAGAAGCTGCCGAGAGGAGCTGTAAATCAGGGAATGGTGTGGTGAGAATGGGATGATAGCACCAGTTCCTGAGTGAGGCTCATTGTGCCTGAAAAATGAACCACAGATTGTGTGGAATGGCTCCAAAAATGAGACAGCGTTGGGGGAAGGAAGGAGCTGCTCCAAGAGCTCCATGAAGTGTGTGATGGACCCAAGGATGGATTTAAGGATCCCCTGTGCCCCAGGCTGCTCCAAGGATCTGTCCCAGTGCTGGGGGCTGAAGGGCTGGTGTGGAGCAGCCCTCAGGGCCTGGGGCAGAGCTGCTCCTGCTCTGCTGCTGTCCCTGCAGGAGCCCAGGGAACCCAGCAGGGACCAGCTCCCTTGGCATTTTTCCAGGGAAAACATGGAAAAGGGGGCCAGTCAGGTCCGTGTGGGGCCGTGGTGGGGCTGGGCATGGCCCCTGTGTCCCTGACCCCCAGGGCAGGACCTGGGACGTGCCCTGTCCCTAAAATCAGAGAACCATGGAATCGTTCGGGTTGGAAAATCCCTCTGAGCCCATCGAGTCCAACCATCCCCGGCACTGCCTGGGCTGCCCCTGCCCCACGTCCCCAAGTGCCACACGGCTTTGAAATCCCTCAGGGATGGGAACTCCACCCCTGCCAGGGCTGGACAGCCCTTTCCAGGAAGGAATTTTCCTGATATCCACCCTGAGCTCCCCTGGCCCAGCCTGAGGCCGTTCCCTCTCCTCCTGTCCCTGTTCCCTGGGAGCAGAGCCCGACCCCCCCGGCTGCCCCCTCCTGTCAGGGACTTGTGCAGAGCCACAAGGGCCCCCCTGAGCCTCCTTTGCTCCAGCCTGAGCCCCTTTCCCAGCTCCCTCAGCCGCTCCTGGGGCTCCAGCCCCTTCCCCACGGCCTTGAGGGCTCACAGGGGGTGATGAAAATTTGGGAAAGGAAGCAATGAATGAATGAATCCCATTCCACCCCGGCCATGGGCAGGGACACATTCCCTTATCCCAGGGTGCTCCAAGCCCTGTCCAGCCTCGCCTTGGACACTGCCAGGGATGGACAATCTCAGTGTCCAGGCTGAGGGATGAGATGAAACTGAGTTTATTTGACTCAAAATGAGACCCCCAATCAGTGAATGTATATGAAAAAAATTTGCTTCCCTTTTGTAAAGCGAAGTGCAAATATCCCTGCAGGACTCAGGGAAGGGAAGGGAAGGGAAGGGAAGGGAAGGGAAGGGAAGGGCTGGTTTCAAGGCACTGATGTGGCAGTTTGGGGCAGCTCACTAAGGTGAAAAGAAAATAATAATAAGTTTTGTTGGCACTGAGTGAAGGTGATCCTGAGGAGGAAACCACATGGGCCCACCTAGAACTGGAACCATAAAAACTGCTGGGCTGGAGTGCACAGACATTCTTAATTCTGAAATTGTTCAATACTTCTCTTTATTGAGATAGCAAAGTTATTTTTATCACGAGGTGCACGTGGATCTGGGCTGATGTTCTGTCCCAGCAGCCCTTTGCTTTTGTACTTCTAATTTCAAATAGAGCATAAAATCATCCCAGTCAGATCCAGGGACGGGGAGTGCCCTGGAATTCTGAACACTTTATAGTGGCAACAGATTCTGATCTGATGGCAGCAGCAATCAGAACGCTTTCAAATCCAGTGAAGTGGAAATGGATTTTCTGAGTTTATCAGATCCAAATTCGTTCCATTACCGAGGCTTTTCCATTAGGTGGAGTGAGTTTGTAATTTCAGTAAAGCGGGAGGGAGCTCCTCAAAGGGAGCAGCAGTTAATGGATAACTTCCCTCGATCCCTTGAAGAACAAACCCGGCGCTAGCGCTGAGGAACCTTTATGTTCTGTGGGGAGGGGAACGGCCCGGAGCCCGAGGCGGGCAGGGACCGCCAGGTGTCACTGCCCCAAAGGGAAAGCGCCGGGCTGCGAGCTGCGCTGAGGGGGAATGTTCTGGAATCGCTCCCTGCTCCCGGCTGGAAGGGACCTTAAAGCCCTTCCAGACCCAGCCCCTGCCAGGGGTCACAGACCCAGTGTTCTGGGGGTTGGGGGGTGTGCTTTGGTTTGGCTCTTTAACATCTACCGAAGTTCTTCTCGGCTCATTTGGGAAGAGCTCGCGAAGGACTTTTCCCGTGTTTCGGCCTCAGGATTGGGCAGATTTCCCCTGCTCCCCTTCAGCCGTGGCTCATCCCCCCTGCCGGGGAGCCCTGCTTTACTGCACTGTTTATGGTGGAAAGCACTTTCTGTACCTTCCACTCCCCTCGTGGCTCCTCCCTGGAGCTCTGCTGCTTTTGCCGAGTGCTCCCCTCAGACCCCCAGGCCGGGGAACACGAGGCTCCCGCAGGCTGTGCTCGGGGGGAGGACGGCAGCATCCTGCTGAAGGGAACGGTCTCAGCCAGCTCCAGGGATAGCCTCTGGCCTGTTCCTGACCATTCCCACTGCAGCCAGCACAGGGGTGTCCTGGTGTTCTCGGTGAGCAGCTGCTGGGCTAAAAGGTGTAAATTCCCATTTTGTGGTGTTTTATTGCCCCTCGATGGCCAGGCTGGATGGGGCTTGGAGCACCCTGGGCTGTGGAAGGTGTCCCTGCCCCAGCAGGGGTGGCACTGGGTGGGCTTTAGGGTCCCTTCCCACCCAATCCCTCTGGGATGCCATAACAATCTGTTCGGAGAACTTATGCTCAGCATTTTTAATTTTCAAAGCACTAAACCTCACCTGTCTGTCTTTTTTTTCTCTCAGAAAATCACCAACCGTGTCCTGGGGAAGAAGGTGTCCTGGAGCTGATGGGATGGTCTGCAGCCAGGCCGGGTGGTGCAGCCCAGAGCGGGACGTGGTGGGACAGGGAGAAGGCAGTAAATGCTTCTGCAGCTCGAGTTTGTGCTACTGGGTCACTTCTGTACTAATTAATCCTGCCCTGTGTAAGAATCAGTGATCTAGGGGGATTGTCAGGGTTTTAAATAAATAGCTGGGTTTTTATAGTGGTGTTGTGCACTTCCAGAGGAAACAGAGTCTGGAAAAACTTGGTTCATAATATATTTATAACTCTCTGGCTGGAATAGCAGTTTTATATATTTATTTTCAGCGGGTTTTAACGAGGATTTTTTTATTTTTTTAATTCCTGTCTCAGTGTAGAAAATTGACTTGTGTTTTGTACTGAGAAACCCCTTCAATAAAACACCTGCGTTGCAGTAACTGTTGCAGCTGTGTGTGAGCAGGGACCAGCAGGGGCTGAGCAGAGACAGCTCTGGTGATGGTGGGAGTTCTTGGGCCTGTCCTGGGAGAATCCCCTTTATCAGGTGGTTGTATCCTGCCGGGGCCCCTGGTTGTGCCCTGGACCAGCATCACCGGAAAGATGCAGTAGAAAGATGTGGTTCATAAAAGGCTGAAGTCTCGGTTTCATCTGATCATCACTGAGGAGTTCATGGGAGGGATAAACAGGAAAAGACTGAGGAAAACAGAGTGGGTGTGAGCTGTGGTTTCCTATTTTCTCTGCTTCAGATGTTTGTAGCAATTCGGGGACAGCTGTGAGGGAACACCCAGTGCTGGGAGGGCTGGGCACCACTGGGGGATAGAAGGTTCTGGAGAGACCCTCCAGGGCCTGAAGGGGCTCCAGGAGAGCTGGAGAGGGACTGGGGACAAGGCCTGGAGGGACAGGACACAGGGAATGGCTTCCCACTGGGAAAGGGGAGATTGGGGTGGGATCTTGGGAAGGAATTTGTGTCTGGGAGGGCTGGGAGGGGCTGGTCTGGAATTCCCAGAGCAGCTGTGGCTGCCCCTGGATCCCTGGCAGTGTCCAAGGCCAGGCTGGACACTGGGGCTTGGATCCACCTGGGACAGTGGGAGGTGTCCCTGCCCATGGAGGGGTGGCACTGGATGGGCTTTAAGGTCCCTTCCCTCCCAAACCATTCCAGGATTCCATGATCTCAGAAATGGAAGTTAAAGTGCAGATTACACATCCCATGGCTGGGATAGATCAGCTCAGACTGTGGCTCATCTCCTCAGACCTTCCAGCTTCCCAAAACCTGACTGTGCCTGTTTATCACAGAATCAGCCTGGCTTGAGTTGGACCTTGGAGCCCACCCAGTGCCACCCCCTGCCCTGTCCAGCCTGGCCTTGAACTGGGATTTGCTCCCTCCACTGCCTTGTCCTTGGGATCAGCTGGGATGGAAGTTGCTGCTTTGCCTTTGGAATTTTGCTCTGGGGCTGGAAATGAGCTCTGTGTGTTCCTGAAGCAAAAGGTGCTGGAACTGCTGGGGCTGAGCTCTGACGGATTCCCTGAGACACTCAGGGATAGATCTGTCCCCTGGGACAAGGGACTGGGGGTGTTGGAGCCCTAAGGAGATCCGGCCTCACTTGGAGCTCGTTCAAGGCCACTCAGCTGCTTATCTGTGCTTTTAAGCTTTCAGTGATGAGGAATGAAGGGAACCCGAGGGCCTTGCTGTTCCCAAATCCCTCTGAGATCGAGTTCAGTGCTCCCCCAGCACTGCCAGGGCCACCCCTGCCCCATGTCCCCAAGTGCCACATCCACACAGCTTTGAAATCCCTGCAGGGATGGGGACTCCAGGGCTGGACAAACCTTTGGGTGATGGAATTTGCCCCCCAAATTGGTGGTGGGGGTGTTCCCATCCGTCCTTCCCTGATTTCTCCATGGGGGATGGGGGATTTCTCCATGGGGGTCCTCAGACCCCCCTGTTCTGAGGCCGTTCCCTGCCCTCAGGTGGGTGAAGCTCCAGTGGATGCAGAGCAGCCAGTGTTTGTGATCTCAGGAAGGAGACTGCTGACATCTGCAGTCACTGCTTCCAGCACGCCAAACTGCTTTCCAAAATCTCAGGAAATTGTGCTTGTCTTGTGCTGATTCCAGAGCGGAGTCATCCCCTCTCACTCTTTCTACAGAGACTTTTAGGGTAAATTCTGCAGAGCTCTGGAAGTGGGATTAGGGCAGGACTGGTTTTTTTGAACGCTGTAGGAGCAGATCTGTGTTTTCAGTTATTCAGAACTGTTCTTTGATCAGCATCACCCCCCAGGGATCGCTGTGCAGGACAGATGTGTGTCCACAGCCTGACTTGGAGCTGGGAAACCTCATGGATGAGATGGACAAGGGAAGGAAATGGAAAAGAGGTGTAAAAACCCACCTTTTGCCTTGAAATGCGCTTTATTTTAAAATAAGAGGCTTTTCCCCCCCTTCAGAAGCACCTTCCATTTCCTCCTTTCTGACCATGTCCCCTCGTTCTTCCTTTGTGCTGTTATTTCCATCCTGAGGGAATCAGTCCGGATCCTTCTCTGTCCCTGCAGCCCTGGGGCTGTTTTTGGAGTCCTTCCTGTGGAGAGCCCGTCTCACATCGGGGGTGGTGGGGCTCGGGTGGGTGTTTGGGGCACGTTCTCACTGCCAGTATCTGGGAGGATTTCCGTGGAAATCCATCACAGTGATGATGTGAACACACGGCTCAAGTGCCCAATTCCCTTGGAAAAGGGAGTTCCCCACAGTCTTTAGTCACTGTCCTGTCCCTCTGCCTGGTCATGGCCTGTCCGGCGTGGGCGGCTGCTGGGGACTCTTCCCAGGATTTCTGTTGCTCCATTTGTTTGGTCATTGAGAGCACAACGGGATGACTTTGGAGAGGAGGAGATGAAGGATTTGCCCTGTGCCAAAGCAGGTAAGGAAATCTCTTCCAGAATCCCCGAATGGTTTGGATTGCAAGGGAGCTGAAAGACCGTCCAGTCCCAACCCCTGCACTGGCACCTAAAATTAGGTGGATTACGGACTTTGCATCAGACCTCCCCAAAGTCCATCTCATTTGTTCCGTGAGTGCATCCTGGATTATAATTCACTTTTCCTGAAACAGTTCCCTGAGGAAGACATGACTTCCTGAGTGGCAGTTCATTAGTGCAGATCCCACTTGAATGCAGTAAAGCAGATTTTAATGTATTGTTTCCTTTGTGCTGCCTTTATGAGCCGGGCGGCTGCACTTTGGGCCGGCTGGAGTCAGTGCTCGGCTGGGCCGGGGCAGGAATTCAGCCTGGGGCAGGAATTCGGCTGGAAATGGGAAAGGCCCAACTCTTTCACACGAGCAAGGTTTGAAAGTCAAGCTTTTATTAATATTTTTCTCCCTACATCAGCAGATAAAGTGAATTCTCGCGGCCAAATGGGACCCTGCGGGAGGGTGAGCGCCCTCGGCATGACAAATGGAAGCCACGTTGATTAATGCTCCTAGAAGGAGCTCAAATTCCAGGGGGATGAGGACACTTGTGAGAGTCTTCCTAGGGAAAAAGGGGATTTTTAATCCAGTCCAGTTTTATTCACGTCCCCATGTGCTGCAGCCCTGTTGCTTCAGCAGAAGCTCCTTCAAAGTTCACGATGCCAAGGAGATTCCAAGTTGTTCTCCCCAGGCTGTGCTGCTCCCCAACCTGAGACGGATTCGGAACGTCCATGAACTGTCGTGGCTGGCTCCTGGCTCCGGCCAGGCCTCCGTGACTCATGTGCTGAGTAGCCAGCCCTGACCTTCCTCCAGAGAGGGAAGAGCCCTGGGACTGAGCGGCTGGACCGGGAGGAGGGGACACGGCTGAGGAGCCGAGTTCCTGTGGCATCGCTGAGACTGTCACTGGGATGGGAGTGATGGGACATCGGCTCTGAGGAGACTTTGTTTGGATCTGTCAGGGCACGAGTTTGTATGAGCAGCACGGAGATGTTGGACTGGACAAGGGCAACGTGTCCGGGGAAGGGAACGGAGCTGGGAAGGGGCTGCAGCCCCAGGAGTGGCTGAGGGAGCTGGGAAAGGGGCTCAGGCTGGAGAAAAGGAGGCTCAGGGGGGCCCTTGTGGCTCTGCACAAGTCCCTGACAGGAGGGGGCAGCCAGGGAGTCGGGCTCTGCTCACAGGGAACAGGGACAGGAGGAGAGGGAACGGCCTCAGGCTGGGCCAGGGGGGTTTAGTTGGATATTGGGCAAATTTCCTCATGGAAAAAGTGCTCAGGCCTTGGCAGGGGCTGCCCAGGGAGGTTTGGAGTCCCCATCCCTGGAGGTGTCCGAGGCAGGCCTGGACATGGCACTCAGGGCTCTGGGCTGGGGACAAGGGGGGGATCGGGCTCAGCTTGGACTCGGTGATCCTGGCGATCTTTCCCAACCCCAAAGATCCCGGGATTCTGTGCCTGTGTCACACCTGAGGGTGTCCTTTGCAGAAGGGCCTGTGCCAGGGTAAGGGTGATGGAGTTTGAGCTGCTGAAGCCCCAAGCTGTGGCTGCCCAGGCTCACCCTCCCGTGCCCGTGTGTCCGTGTGCCGCCTCCCTCCATCCTGCCCGGGACAGGGAGTGCCCGGGGGGTGAGAAGCCCTGCAAACACACACCCAGGGCCTCTCCTTGGCTGCGATTCCAGGGCTCTGAGTGGCCCCCAGCCCCGCTCCCCACGAGCTGCCCTTGGCTCACTCCGGAATCCCGGGCTGGGGCTCAGCTGCCAGCCCATGGAGGGTGACAGGGGACAGCGCCTGTTCCTGCCCACAAGAAGGCCTTTTGTAGGCTCTGCACAGCCTCCAGCTGCTGCTCCCGGGGCAGGGCCAGGGGCTCCCCATCCCACAGCCCTGCTCACGTTCCCGGTGGGAAGCAGAGCCACTTCTGCCTGGCTGAGGAAGAGGGGGAATGAGGAGAAATGTCCCATTCCGTGGGTGACAGCCAGGCCACGCTCTGTGGCGGCTGCTGGGGCACACCGGGGCCCGTCCCCTGCCCAGGGCTCCCTCTGGCTTCTGCTCCCTGCTCCATCCCAGCCCTGGCCACGCACTGCCCTTCCTTGGAAAGCCCTTCCCAGGGCTCTGCTGTGCCTCTGGCTCGTGATGGTTTCCTGATGGCTGCAAGCCCGTCCTGCCCTGGAATCTCTCGCGGTTGTGTGCCAGGCTGCTCATTCCCAGCTGCTCCCCTGAACCTCGCTGTGCCCTTGGGTTCCCACCGCGCTTCCACAGGGATCCTCTTTGGAGGGACTGGATTCTGGAGCATTTGTCCTCTCGTGGAGCTGGCAGGACCTGCAGGGTGAGTTTCAGCTTCAGGAAGACCTGTGCCGTGGTGAGAGAGTGACCCAGAACAGGCAGGAGTTCACGACATCCCATCCTGCCACGGACAGGGACACCTCCCACTGTCCCAGGCTGCTCCAAGCCCCATCCAGCCTGGCCCTGGACACTGCCAGGGATCCAGGGGCAGCCACAGCTGCTCTGGGCACCCTGTGCCAGGGCCTCACCTCCCTCACAGGGAGGAGTTTCTCCCTAAATGCTTCCTAAAGAAGCCTGGGGGGAGCTCGAGGTGACGGGAGGAGCTGCTGAATGCCACCGACCCACCTGGGGAACACTGGGGGCTGGTGGGGGCTTCGAGGTGCTGGGGGAGGTTTCACCTCCATCCAAATGTTTGCATCTGTGGGGTGCACCCGAGGGCCCCAGTAACAGGATCCCAACGCGTTCGGTGCCAGGAGGGCTCCGACTGTGCTGCTGCGGCGGCTGTGCTCTTTCAATTCGCCTTTTGTGCCGGGAAACCCCAGAAAAGTCCCCCGTGCCTTCCTGTTCCCAAATGTCACCTTGGGCCAGAGGTCCCCGCAGCACTCTGGGTAAGGGGCCTGGAAGCTGTTCCCATTTGCAGGGTAAAATCATTTGCAAAGCTTTAATTACTACTGTTAATCGATATTACTATAGGGATTTTAATAACTATTGATGAATCCTTGCCCTGACTGTGGGAGGGAGAGTTGGGTGACCCCAGGGAAGCACCCCAAGGGGCTGGGAGTGTGTGCAGGAAGGGAAGTGAGCACTCCCTCATCCCCACACTCGCTGTTCCTGCACTGATGGGTTTGGGTTGATGATGTCCGTAAAATCCATCCCTGGTGGTGTCCAGGGCCAGGCTGGACGCTGGGGCTGGGAGCAGCCTGGGACAGTGGGAGGTGTCCCTGCCCGTGGATGGGGTGGAACGAGTTGAGCTTTAAGGTCCCTCTAACCCAACCCATTCTGGGATCCTACAATTAACTGCATTAATATAATTAATTAATATTATACATAATATTATAAATACGAATGTTAATAATCAATATAATTAATATCAATAATAACAACAACTGTGGAGTGGATTGAGGGTCACAGAGGTGTCTCTGCTGGGGTATGTGGAGTTATTTAATTGCTTTAATCACTTTTTCCCTCTCTCCTTGTGCAGGCAGCCTGTGGAGACCCTCCCGGCTTTCCTCCGGCAGGAGGGGGGGAGCGGCCGTGGGGATGGGTGGGTGGAGGACGGATGGATGGACGGACGGACGGATGGACGGACGGATGGATGGATGGATGGATGGACGGAGGGATGGATGGACAGATGGA
>VZTD01000006.1:258722-284359 GCA_013397725.1 Rhagologus leucostigma | reverse complement strand
CTCAGCCTGCCGACGACACTCCTAACACTCAAGTATCTTCCTTTCTTGTGCACCTGTGTACTTGGAATAACCTCTGTGAACATTCAGGATCTTACCCATGAAAGCATAGCTCTGGGGATGTGATTAATAAAGCAATTAGTTTTTCATATCTCCGTGTATTTTGAGCATGGGAACTGACTTGCTCCTAGTCTCTGCAATGTGCTGGTTTTTTATAAAGGAACTTGTGTATTTCCCAAATCCCAGATTTCCTTTTAATTTGCAAGTCTATATCTATCTCTGTCAGTGATGGCTGCAAAGCAAGTTTTAAAAACGTAAAGGGAGGGAGATTGATACAGAGGTGACCTTACAATGGTTGTGCAACAATGGAGTTATAAATGCACCATTCATCAGGGTTACCTCACATGTCTGGTTTTGGTTCTTTGAAGTACGAATTTTGTTCACTGTTTCATTCCACGTTGGAGAAGCAGGAAGAAATCTGCAGACCTGGAACTTTCTCTGACCTAGAGTGATGTCAGAGTAGTTCTAAAATGTTTTGCCAGTAGAGCTACCCAAGGCACATGAACAACTAAGAAACATCTCACCTGTCAGCTAGTGCTGCCAGGTTCTGCATCTGCTCTGGATGCTCTTTTTCACCCCATAGACAGAATCAGGGCAGAATTTTAGGACTATGGGTTTGAGGTTTCAAACTTTTTGCAGGTGGGTGGAATGGTGGCTTACACTTGACACAGATAAATGTGTATGACAGGGTGGGACACAGCAGGGTGTACACTCTGATTTTAGTGTCTGGAAAGTGTTGGATCTGAGATTACCCGGAGTCCCACGTTCCAGAAATAAGCATCATAGCTTATAGTTATCCATAGTTATTTAATTAATTTAATCATAGTTATTTAATAAATTTCATTTTTAAAGCTGTGGACACAACAATTTACAAAAAAAAAAGCAGTATATTCAGTTACTGCAATTACAATAACAAATACAAAACCAAATACATTGCAAAGAGATAAAATCAATACAAACTTTTCCCATTAATTCTCTGCCTCTGAGCTCCAGAGTCTATTTTCTACACATGAAAGGAAGAGAAGGTTCACAAGAGGCCATACATACAGTCTAACATGAAGTTTGAAACAAGTGCTTGGTCAGGAGAGTGTAAGAGTGTAAAATATGCTTAGTTTGTCAAAACTACACTTAGGCCAGCAGAGCTTTTTGCAGCATCCCAGGACTCTGTGTGATGCCACCTTTACCTGCGAGGTGGCTATAACCACGTCTTTATTGAGATTTTATAGCCTCAGCCTGAGGAGGCACCACTGCACACCCCTCACTGACAGCTCTGCTGGCAGAAGCAGACCTGGTAATCTTCATTCCTGAAATGTGATCCCTCAGCATGTTACTCCTCATGGAAGATGGGACCATTTCCCCTTTCACATGTAGCACTTCAGCCTTTCTCCCAGAGACAGGTAACAGCCCTGTCCTTCTGCCTGCTGACTGTGGCAGGTTTGCTCAGGAGCTGTGGGGCCGGGAGAGGCATAAACCCAAAGCCAGAACATGGGTCCCCCATTTGGTCCTGCCCTCATGTGCACTGTCCAGTCTGTTTTCTGTAGCCCCTTTCTAGGTGAGACTCAGCACGTGTGACACATCCCACCCTGTCCGAGTCAACACTTGTGAGTCTTTGTGACTCACAAGTCGCAAAGTGTGTCTGGGCAGGAGGGTGACGAGTGTGCAAAGATGTGGAGCAAGGGCCAGGTGGGGTGCCCAGAGAAGCCTCTTCAGAAGGACATCAGCAGCCTGGCACCAAGGACATGCCACCAAGCAAGCTTCCACAACCTGGAGCTGGCGTGGGAACGAGGAGGCTGGCACACGTCTGGCTCTTGATCTGGAATAACCCTCCCAACTCGTGTCTTCCAGAGAACATCCTCTTCTCAAGGAAGGAGTCTTGCTGCATGCAAAAAAAAAGCTCTGAGGCGATGACATCATTGGACCTCCGCTTCAGCTAACTGCTCTTATTTTCAGTTCATTTGCAAAATCAGGAGGCATCTGATCTATCCAAACACCAACCTCTGTAGAAGAAAAAGTGACGTGTCCACCATGACCTCATAGCAGAAAAACTGCAATTCATTTAAGGTCATTTAGTTCTTCTTTGCCCAAATGCCTACATCTCTTAATTGCTTAAGAAGACACACTGCCAGGAGCTGAGTGTTTCATTAGATCAGAAATCAGCTTTGTTATTAAAATACAGGCCTGGTCTCAAAAATGTCTTGAAAAAACAACCATGCCCCTTGAAAATAATTGTTGATAAATTGGCCAAGTTTCAAAGCAAATGGGTCACAATGTTTTATTTTGTCCAATCATAGTTTTGAATTATGTATTTAGATATAAAGCAAAGCTGCAGAGCCATGTTTCAATTCTATTAGAATTGACCCAAGTTGGTTCACCCTGGATACTTGCACTCGCTTTTGAAGCCCTTCGTGCACCAAAAATGCAGCCTATCACAGGGTCATGGTTTAACCCCAAAACCAGAACAGAAGGAAGAAGAACAGCGTGTGAAGACAGACAAATAATGGCACCATGGTGTTTGTATCAATCACAGCCCACCACTATTCCACCCACTAATTTTGCAAGTGTCATAAATTATAAGTGTCGCTGTTTCGTCCTATTATAACAATTATGTTTTTGCCTGTAGGGTCACACTTTTCCCGTTTTTCAAATCTAGCTTCAAACTGAAAGAGAGCAGGTTTAGATTAGATTTCAGGAAGAAATTCTTCCCTGTGAGGGTGGGGAGGCCCTGGCACAGGGTGCCCAGAGCAGCTGTGGCTGCCCATCCCTGGAAGTGTCCAAGGCCAGGTTGGACGGGGCTTAGAGCAGCCTGGGACAGTGGAAGTGGTCCCTGCCCGTAGCAGGGGGTGGAACTGGATGAGCTTCAAGGTGCCTTCCAACCCAAGCCATTCTGTGGTTCCATATCTGGTAATTAATCTGTTCCTGAGTGGTCACAATTTTGCGAAAGGGACAAAGGCTAACAAGAAACATTTTGCCTGGAATGTATCTGGCACTGCAATGGAAAAAGGAAAATTATTTTTGGGACTATTATTTTTTCTATGATGACGACTCTTCAAAAAGATATTGATCAAAACTTCAGTGAAATACCCTGAGTTTCTAGAAACTAAAACACGCCAAGCTGCTTTTTTTTTTTTTTCCTCCTTTTTTTTCACTGCTGGATCCGGTTCTTTTCTCTCCACCAGAGAGCGCCAGGATCCCCAGAGGTGCCGGTGCTGGGACTTCCCAGGGATGTGCGCTTCTCCCGGGCGGTACAAACACTCGTGTGCTCCTCAAGCAGATGCTTGAGGACACTCAGACCAGCTGGCTTTGGGAATGTGGGACGTCAGAAAGAAGAAAGGACTTGGTAAGTAGCAAAAGACATCTTCATGTTTTAGACTGAGAGCAGCAGCACTTCAAGGAATTTTGTAGGAAACCAACAGGCTTTGAAAAATGCCTTCCTCCAGAAGAACAGTGAAAATGCTCCAATTCAGCTGGACAGTTAGAAAATCCAAGGACCTGTGCATATATAGAGAGAGGGCTTCACCTTCAGTGTGATGCTTTTGAGGTGGCTGTGATGGTGCAGTCTTTTGTTTCTGGCTCCTCCTTGGTGCCTGTACACAGCATTAGAGGCACAGAATAGATTATAGGATCATCTCCATAAAACAAAAGTTGTATGTGATTCTGCCTCTCTTAAGCCTTGTAGTAAATACTTGGTAAAAAATACCCAATTTCAAATCTCATTTTAGTATGTGTGAATCCCCTCTAGACTTAGAATTTGGTATTTTCACAGTTTTTTTCCTTATGATTTTAAAAAATGCATTTACATGCCTTTACATACCTCTGTCAAATTTCTCCTGAAACAAATCACCTGAATGTGAGCTAACAAAGCAAAGTTCTCTTCTTGTGGCATTTGGCTGCTCAGAAGATTGATGAGTAAAGAAGCAGCAGCAGCAAATATTGCACAGCCGCAGTTGTCACGCCTGGGGAAGCCCTCAGGATGTGCAGTCTTCAAAGCCTGTTCCAAGAGCACCAAAACTTCCCCCCGTGCAAGACTGTAGAGGAAATATTACTAAATTTATTTTGGGTGTTTTTTCTCCCTTAAACTGTTTCGTAATTTATAGCATAAATTAATGGATGACAAGAGTAATGGATGTAGTTTCTGTCAGCCAAAAAGGGTTAGAGGTGTCATACCCCAGGAACACCTCATTCATTAGGGAAGAAAGGAGTAAGTGGGAACCCAGAAGAGCCATATTAATCACAAACGACACCTTAAAATAGAGGCTGTTTTTTTTCTTGCTGTTGTTTTTGGCAGGGTCGCAGCGTGCTTCCTTCCATATCTTACATTCTTCTGCTGTTGTCATCGTACTTTCTTGGACCTCTTCTTCTGGCTCATTGCCCTTTGTTCCTTCAGCCACCTGCCTGCAGAGCCTGCAAACCTCAGCATGGTCTCTTCCTTCCAGCAGAAGCATCCCTCGATGTCAGTAATCCGAGCAGGTCTTGTTTCTAACACCAGTGGACTTCACTGAGAGATGCACGTGGCTGGGTGAGAGCCTGAGCCCTCGACTATCAGCTCAAGCTGATGACTACAACCATGACACTGAAGAGCTGAATCCATCCCAGATCCTGGACTGACCAGATATCAATAAATTGTTAAGGGTTTATCAAAACTGCAGAGGCAATTTAAAGCAAATTCTTTGTCAGCAGAAACTGACTTTCAATGTACTCTTTCAACACACACAAAATGAAAGGGAAATAAGGGTTGTGTATGTTGCTTCATTGCAGCCAACACCTTGAAAATTTTTATTGCCAGAGTATTTCAGGACTGGAAACAGAAATATTATCCATGTTGGTCTAATAGTAAGGATGCTCCTGTTAGTGTTTGTATATTGAATGATAGATGGAAATATCCTATGAATAGAAAAGTAAACATTACTGGATTTGTTCACAGACCAACTGTCTTAGAAGGGGGCAGCTGGCATTAGAACAAAAATAACCACAAAACCAGGTGCAATGCTCATGGTATTATCAGTAACTTTTTATCATTTTGATTTGTTTATTGAGTTTTATGTCAAACACAGGCTGTGTGGTCTCTGGAGAATTTTCTGTGAGCCATTCAAGCAGAGGTCAGTCTGTGCTGAAACAGTGATGGAGAGAGGACTGCGTGTCAATATTAACTGGATGCAGGAAAAGCTGGAGGAGTTGCTATCTGAAAGGAGAAAGAGAGAGCCAAATCTTTCGGGATTTAAGACTGTGAATGGGTCAGAGAGCAACTCTCTGCCCTCTCTCTGCTTTTTCCACAGCTCCCCTAATTTGTGAGGGGCAGGGATAGCCCACAGAGGGACAGGCCAGGAGCCCTTTGTCCCCATTTTCAAGGAGAGGCCCAAATCCTCCCAAGCTCAGAGTGCTTTTTCAACCCCTGATCCAACCATTTGGCAGAGCTGATCCTTCAGCTCTGCTCTGTGTTCCACCTGAGCCATTGCCCCGCTCCCTCTGACAAGTCAGTGCACACACAGAGTGACAAGGGCTGGGGCAAAAAGCGCAGGTGAGTGCTCAGCACCTCCTCTGTGCAAACCTTATCCTTCCCACTGACACCACTCCTTGACACCCAGGCAGTGATCTGTGTGAAACTTGTGGGGCCATTAACACTTGAGACCTTGTCTCCTCTGTTAAATGTGGGTGAAACTGGTCAGTGGGTCCAGCCACACTGGACAAGGCAAAAATGGCAAAGAGACAGCAAATGTGGAGTCCAAGAAGTTGAGAAAACTGGCCTAAGTGTTCTCTAAGATAGGTCACATCTAGTGTGAAGAGAGGAACTGAGTAAACCCCATTCCCAAAAGATAAAAAGGTCATTCTCTGCATTCTCTGCATTATGGGAATCCACACACTACATTCCCACACGGGGTTTTGAAGAGGGAAATTCATGCAGCAAAACTGCTTTGGATGAGAGCGCTGCAAAACACCAGAAACATTGCTGTGTCTTTTCAAACATCTGGCTCAGTCCAGTTTTAGATGGAGACACTTCCTGCCACAAACTCCCCTTTTAATCACTGATTCCACATGAAGCAGGATTTGGGCTGCGCTCAAGTTTTTAAGAGATTGTCTAGAGCAGTTGGTTTTCCTGTATTTTCCAGTAAAAGGTTCAGTGAGGCATTTACTAAAACAAACAAACCCCCATTAGTTTAGTAATGTACAAGTAGCACTTCCACCCAACAAACAGAACAAAAGATGCTCTTCTACAAACACACTTCCCACCCCGCAGACACAACGGTTTGTACAATAACACCACCCTCTGCCAAGAGATTCCAGCAGAAGACACAGTGACTCAAAAGAAACAAAGTGTAAGTTTATTGGACGTCAACATTTCTTAGTCAAGATCTAAGTAAAGAAAACACACAGTAGAAAAAGTTGTACAAAGCAGCAATGGATTTACATTACATTAAAGAAGAAGTTGCCTTAAGCTATTAAGTCTCAGTCCTAAAAAAGTAAAAACCCATCCTGGTGTATTGAACAGATATAGAATGTATAAGGTATATAGGATTATAAACTCAGAATTGCTTGTCTTACCTCTATAATCCTTTAAAATGACAAGTGATTTTGTGTAACTAACCAGAAAACTCTCTAGAAAATATATTGGATAATTCCAATTTCTAGTAGGAAACTATTCCCCTGTACCCAAGCACTTAAAGTGATCCCATTTTCCTGCTTTTTAAAAAGGGACACTGTCAAGAATAAGCCTTGAAAGATGTACTTTATGTATATTTTGCACTTAGTGCTGCAAAAGAGGGTTTGTTCTGGTTTTCTGTAAGTATTTGAATTAAAGCTGCTGCTGCAGTAGTGGGAAGCTTGTGCCTTTAAAAGGTAAAGTGTACCACTGGAAAAGGAAAAGGAGGATCGAGTCTTTTATTCTGGAATAGTGAGAGGAAAAGCAACATGAAAAATCAGCTCAACCCACAGAATTCAGACACATTTTTCAGACATCCTCGCCACAACTGATGCTGCCCATAATAGGATTCTCATGCCCAAGCAGCTCAAGTGTTATGACTCAATTTGTTTTTCCATTCAGTATTATTTATTAATATCAAGTATTTCTAATATAGGTATGTCCATTTTCTGTATCCAGCCTTTCTCTTGATAGTGTCCCTTTTTGTAGAGCATTTACAGTACAGTTTTTCACAAGTCATTTTAAATAAACAGGAATCAGTAACATTAAAAATACTATCAGGCTGTGTTCAGCAACAACAGAAAAAAAGATTTTAACACTGATTCAATAGTAGCAACACTAAAAAAACCCCAACCAAAACAAACAAACAAACAAAAAAAACCCCTCCAACAAAAAACAACCCCGTAAGCTTGTTTTGATTTTTATCTAAATCTTCTGGTAGGAAAATGTAAACAATTTTATTGAACAGTATAGGCACATGCCAGATTACAGGCTCATGCCAGATATTTGCACCCTCACTGTTAGAGCCAAGAAATTAGGCATAGTCTGTCCTTATCCCATGGGAGGAACTCGTTTTAACACTGGAAGCTTGGAACAGAAACAGAGAACACGCAGAGCTTTGGAGCAAACCCGCGTGTCCTACTTGGGGGAAAACAAACAACATCAGGCAAAAAAACCTCCTGGATGCTCCTGCCTAAGCAGGAAACACAGGCCAAGCCTCTTAGAGCTGTTTGGGGTCACAGATAAGGCAACATCTCATTTCTGAAACACCCCAGGCAAACTGTGGGGTCACCCACTTCACCAGGTTATCTCCTCCATCACCTGTCATGGGGTGTTTTGCTCTCCCTTACCAAAAAAACCCAAAATTAGAGACCGTTTTGTGACTGACTGGTTCGCGTGTTTTGCTGCCATTGCTCACTTTCAAGGTTGGTCATGGTCCCAATTCAGCAAAGAACTTGCACAGAACATTTTAAAAAAATTAAGACTGATCTTAATGAACTTAAGATAGGCTTAGAGGCTTTGCCAACACAGCGCCTGAAAGGAAAAAAAGTCCCAAACCAAAATACATTTCATGGCTCAACTCTGCTCCCCTGAAATGCAACACAAGTTTCCACTCCCACTGAAGCAGGATAGTTCTCTGAGATTTATCTGACAGGTTATAAAAATAGCAAAAAAAGGACAGAATTATAGATTCTAATCTATATATTAAAACATCTGCACATTCCTGTCACAAATTTTAGAAAAAAAAGAAAAACACTTTTTATATTTAACAAGACCTCTAACTTTGTGTCACTTCAGTACACAGCTATAAAATTAAACAAAATATGATGAAGACAGGCTTTTGTATCAATAAATTTGCCTTTTATTTTGGCTGTGGCCAAACTAGACACTCTTCAAAAGACCTTTATTTATAAACAAGCAACTAACTTTTTTTTTCCATAATTTAAATTTTAAGACATATATTAAAGTTATATAAGTGGAAGCATATTTATTCCGTATCCTCCAAAATAAACACTTCTATCAAGGGCTTTTTAAGATACTGTATAAAAGCTAATAGAAAACCAGAACTGCTATATAAACATCTCATATTTAAATTTTAGAGATCCTGAATTCCTTTACTAAACAACAGGAACCAAATGTAAAAAAAAAAAAAAAAAAAATCACACAGAACACGCTCAAAGTGGAAAACAAAACTTAAAAAACCCCCCAAAAACCAAAGCAACTGAAGAAAAACTTAGGAGGCTACTTAGACCAAAAATATTTTATGGATTCTTTATAATACCCAGTACACTTGGAAAAAGGTCAGGGTTTCTTCAAAGATGTTGCACGAGGTTTTGATTTAAAGTGTGTAGAATTTATCATCATATCACAGAGCAGGATCCCAGCTGGAAGGGCTATGGCTGTGACCCAGCTGAGCTGGTTGCCACCTTCCTTCGGAAAGCACACTGAATTTTAAAAGGCTACAGCTCAACTTTCAGGCTGTTGTGCAGAGGAATCAGTGGGGAAAACTTCGGAACCATTACACAAAAACACGTTCGTATTTTATACACACAGATTTCTCAAATATATATAAAGGGTACTTAGCAAGGCTTTTTGTTTTTCTGATTTTTTAAAACCAGTTTTAAGTGCAATAACCATTTTATTCTGAAACTGTTTCTGGTAAGAAAGAAATTTATAAACTTATTAGGTGGAATAAAAAAGTAAGTAACTGGAAATGTCACTATTAAGCAAGTACCTCGTTTTAACTGCAATGCCACTGAAAGAGTTTAACTGATACTCAAGCAAATTAGCCTAATCATACTCAGCCACAGTTTGCCTGAAAGAGGACAAAAAAGAACAACATGTTACTTTTAGAAGTGTCTAGTAGCAATTTTAGATTGTAGTAAAAATGAAGCAGAAGAGGCTTGAAACTAACATTGCAAATTTTTTGGTAGCTGAAAAAAAAGTCAGGGATCCATCCTGAGGTAATTCTTTCAAATTTCACTTATAGGAAAAATAATTAAAAACCTGTTGGGGGAAAAAAATGATGGCACACTTGGCTTTCACTGAGAAAAATCTGGTGTGTGCCTAAGGGTGCCCATCCTCAGATTCTTCGGAGTTACACTTGTGCTTGATTTTGCTGAATCTCAGCGTCAGCTTGCAATTCTAATATCTGAGCTTGGGATACTGAAAAAACACATGGTTGCACAGAGAATTCAAGCCTCACTCCTGCTGCCCCTGAAACTGGTGACGAAACTCGTGCTGGTTTCAGTGGACACAGACTGGGCTCTGACTCAGCAATGTGGAATCACATCCCCCTTCTTCCAACCCTACAGGGGGAAAGTTGGTCAGGATCATAAACACTGTTTGCATCACTTATGTTCACTCTAATCCATCACCCCTCCATTAAGTTTAAATTCTAGCAGAAGAATTTCTCACTGTTGGTTCACTTCCTACTTCTGGGTAAATATTTCTTACAGAAAAAATTGGACCCTTACCATAGCTCCTGGTAAGTATGTGTGATCCTACTTACACTAAATGCTCCAGTTGCCATTTGAGGTAAAATAATGGAACCACACAGAATATCTGCAGCCCATTATTACCACAATTTTCAACAAATTGGGAAATGCAACACAGTATCACATATGATAGAAAGCGGCAGAAAGAACTACTCTATATGCATTGTATCCATAAAATGCAGTGATTGTAGTGTGATTTTCTCCTCTGCTTTGAGCTGGATATGTACGCTTAATACAAATTTCAAATACATACTTCTTCATTTATACAGGTGTCTATATAAATATTTACATTTTTAGGTTTTGTTAAAACATATCTTTGTACTCATGGCCGAGCTTATTACTTGTGTTTAGAAACACAACTCCTCTTCTGTCCCTTAACGAGCTCTCTCTTGTTGATTTAATAGTTATACATTCCTTTGTAGTTAGAATTACAAACAGTTGTACAAATAATGGAAACAAAACTATGAAACTTGTCTGACATCCATTCAACCTCAGTTCATGTTATAAACAGTACCATTTGCATTATGATGGCTGTTACACAATGACTTCAGCTACCCAAGTATCCACAGGAAATTAGTCTTTGGGACATTATATAAAGCAAAGTACCCCCTCTATCAATTTTCCTTAGAAAGTTATAATTAAATGGCTGAAAGCAGGCTTGCTGCTACTTCTTATATAAAATCTTAGTAATAATATTGCTGACTTTAGATTCTATCTTAATTTGCACAAGTTCCATACAACAACAAAACAATTCCATGTTCCCTTAAAATAGCAAACATTCGTATCCAATAAGATCAGGATTACTCAAACTTGAGGTTTATTTGTTATTGCTAAAGGTTTCTAAGACCTAAGTCAATACAGCAAGACACTCCATCCACTTCCTCCCAAACTGCCAGTGCATGGCAACCACTTACATGGAGCTTGTGTGTGTTGGTTTCTTTTTTAAAAACAAATTATGACGTTGGTTACAGTATTTCACCACTATAAGCTCACAGTTAGAATCCAAATTGTTGTTTCTCTTTCATTTAATATATAACTTTATATATAATACACACGCACACACCAACATCACGGGATGAAGATCCATGCATACAATCCAGATGCAATTGTACTTCAGTGTCAAATGAAATAAAATAAAATTTATTCTGTTACTATCAGATCCCAGACCACAATATTTTAAATTACTCTGCTTTCTACCTACTAACCAAGTTAGTTTTCCCTAATCTCCAAACCCAAGCAGCATCACAAATTCCAGATTTTTCATCATCATTTTGATCCTCTTAAATTTGAAGTCTATGTGGCAGACCTCTGAGATCCTGAATGCAGCCCCCCCCAGCCAGCTCTGCAAGGGTTCTGTTAAAGCTAATTGTGTGTCTGTTCATGGCTCCAGAGACTGAAAGCCGTCTTGAAAGTCCTGTGGCAGAGCTTGCACATGTATTGTCTCTTGAAGGTGATTGCCGAGAGCGGCGGGGCGTGGTAGAAGAGCGTGTCCGACTCCTGCGGCACGAACAGCTTCTCAGTAGTACTGGAGCTTTCCGGCAAACCCGTGGGGCTGTCGGGCTCCAAAGGCTGGATTTTGGGGAGTGGCGGGGGTGGGGGTAAGGGTGGGGGTGATGGGGAATTGGCCGGTGGACATATCTCGGGCTCCTTATTTGTGGACTCCTCTGCAGCCTGGGACATGTGAGACTGGAAGTGGCTCCAGAGCCGGAAATTCGTTCGGAAGGCCTTGTTGCACACGTGGCAAATAAACGGCTTCACGGAGCACAGGAGCTCCTGGTGACGCTCCAGCTGTTTGCGTAAGGTGAAAATCTTCCCACACTTTTCGCAGGGCCACAAACTGGGATCTTTCTTGGAGACTACTTCCTTAGGTTCCCTGCTCATTTCGGTGACCTCGTCCTCTATATCATCTGCAGGCTCTTCTTTGATCTGGATTTTAAACTGCTTGGAAACACTTAAGTCTTCAGGCAGGCATGAAGAGTCTTCAGAATCAAAATTGATTTGTTCTGACGAATCACTGAACACACCGTCCTCCTTTGCAGCAACAAAATTGTTCATTTTACTGGATTCTGACTGTGAAGGCAGCCGTGATGAACTGGTGATTTCTCCATTGTGATCCATGAGAGGCAAAGAAAAGTTCTCTGATGGAGCCATTGTGTTCTGATTGTGAACTTCAACCTGATGACGCCAGATACTGAAGGATGATTTGAAGGTGCGCATACACTCAAGGCAGGTCAGCTTCTTGTACTCACACTTGCTTTCGTGCTCGTGCTTCAGCTCTGGAGAAGAAAACCTAAGGCTGCAGTAAGGACAGACAGTGGCGTTTCTACAGAGTCGCTCATGGTTTCCCTGTTCAATAAGTGAGGAGAGCTTGGCATTGCAGAGACGGCACTGATAAACCTCCTTGTTCTCCACCGGGTTTTCAATATGAATGTGATCCTTCTGCTTAGGCGCCTTATTCCCTCCAATGGGTTTCTCCCCTGGGTGCATTTTTATGTGCTGTTTGAACTGGGAGAGGAAACGATAAGCTTTCCCACAGTAGGTACAAATATAGGCTCCTTTGGTTCTCGACCTCAAATTCCTTTTGATGACTTGTTGTACTTGTGAAGCAGACTGGCCCTGAAAGCTCTGCTTGCCACGTCTTAGTTTCACAATCAGAGCTTTTTTGATTTCTCTCTCCCTCACTATATCGATCAGTTTTCTTTGGAATTTTTCATCCAAAAGGGCATGTGAACTGGAAGCTGGTGAGGGATTCTTCACGATTCCATGTTGTGTCTGGCAGTGCGTCCACACTTTGAAATTGGTGTGGAATCTCTTGTGGCAGATGTCACAAGCATAGGGCTTCTCTGGATTGTGATACATGTTAACATGGCGATGAAGACCTGCTGTTGATCTGAAAATTTTAAGGCAGTGTTTACATTTAAATTTTTTATTTGGTCTTGTTTCTTCCATCTCGCTGTATTCATCTTTACTGACATCAGAATCAGGGAAATCGGCATCGAGGTGTGTGGGGCTCGAGCCTTCCTCAAAGTTCTCTTCTGAACCAGGAGAACCCTGCTCATCTGCCTTCAGTTTCTTGAACGGTAGCCTCCGATCATCCTGGAACCTCCTTTTTGCTGGAAGTCTGCTTGGTTCCTTACGGTCATCCTCAGTTTTAAAAGCAAAGTCTTTGTTTGCCGATGCTGAAGCATCACCCACTGTAACTCGTATGATTTCAGCAGGATCTGAGAGGGGACTGCTGGGCTCAGTTTTTATCCGCACCTCCGAGAGAGGGGAAGCGACCTCCCGATCCGTTGACTGAGAGGCACTGAAAGACCTAAGGCGATGTGGGTGTATTACCTGTGGCTTTTCATCCAAGGCTGACTTCTCCGATGACTCTTTCGAGGATGACTTTTGGGATGCAACATTAAATGTCTTCTGGGAATCGTTAGTTCCCGGTGAGGAGGATGAGGATACCTGTGCAGGTTTTAGGTCAACGGAAGGTGAGTAAATAGGAACCTGGCTGTCCATGGACAGTGACCTCCGAAGGAGACTTTTTACAAGGGGCCCACTTCTGTCAATACTTTGGTTTTCCGGGCCAGACCCACTAGATGGGATTACCAGCCCTAACTTGGAGTAGTAGAGCAAATTCCTGTCTTCCCCTCGACCATTTCCTTTTCCTGCCTCTCGCAACAAAAAAGTGGATTCCGCTGCCCCACGCAGAGACAAGACTGGTGGACGTGGTCTTTTCAATGACATCTCTGCAACTTTTCCTCTCAGAAGCTGAGCACTGCTTCCTGGCTCGCCGCCTGCCATTTCTTTCTCTGCTAAAGACATCTGAGGCAGCACCATGTTCCTCTTCACTAAAGCACCTCTGCTCTGATCCTCCAGAGTTCCAGAAGTTTCGTGAACCTTTGTATAGCTCACAGGGCCTTCTTTCAGCCACCTCCTTTCAGTCAGTGATAAGTTGTGAAGGGTTTCAGTTGGTTTTGTTACCTGTAGTCTGCTGCTAGTTTTGACAGCCACAGAGGGTGAAGGTTTAGGAGTATGGCTTAAGTCATGTTGTGTTTGATTTACGCTTTTCGCTTGTGCTTCGATTCTGTTCTGACAGACGATGACACTTCTCTTCTGAGAACTGCTTTCATCTTCATCTTGATAGAGTATTTTTTTAATAGGACAAGAAGGAAAAGGAGCTTGAGGACTCTTGGAAACAATGTTTGTAAGAAAAGATATTCCAAGACTGTAGCCCAGTTCTTGCACAGCTGCGAGACTGCCTTTCTCAATGAACAAGGATGAAGAATAAATGTAGTTCAACACATTATCAAATGCATCTGGCTCACAAAAGTCGAGCTGAAACACTGACTGAGACTCATTCTCCTTATTTGTGAACAGAGTCTGGAAGTATTCACTGCTGGCAGCCAGAACATTCTTATGAGCTCGGAATTTCTGGTCTCCTACGATCAGCACAACGTCACACAGCTGTCCCTTGAGACGCTCCTCGTTCAGGGTGCTTAGGAGGGAAATGGCATGTGCTGGATTTATGTAATGCAAGAGCCCCTCCATGATTCTGATGGCCCTGAAAAAGAACAACAACAACAAAGTTGTAGGTTGCCTTTTGTGAACTGGTAGAGACAGAGTAAACACACCTCCTGTACTTTGTAAACTGGCTAAACCACCATCAAACACTGACTACGGGAACAGCTTGTGTGGAGGAAAGGTATGGGAATGAAAATACCACTGTTAGCTCCAACAAAAGCACAGGCATGAGAAGAAACAGCTCATCTGCCCACTTTCAAATATCCTTTTAATTGCTGATCATATACGAAGAATATTACACCCAGCTAACTGGGGGATGGATGGATGGATGGATGGATGGATGGACTGTGTTCTCTTCCTGTAATACACCTCTCCACAGGGAGGAACAGTTTAATCACTTCACTCTTCATCATCTCTTTTTCTGCTTCAGCTTTATGAAGATCAATCTTGACAACTGGATTGATAAACTCTTGGACCAGGTATCTAAAGCTCAGTTATAGCAACTCACCTTTCTGAGGCTAAGCAACCCTGACAGCCTCCTGCTGACTAGACAAATTAAGGGGGTTTTGTTGTCACTTTTAATAGGATGATGGAAAGGGCATTAATACTCAGAAGGGAGAATGAAACAGGATTATTGTCTGTAATCTAAATTCATCGTGTTTACTTACGCTTAATAAGTGCTCTTAATACCTACTTCTCACTGTATGTGTCACCTAAAACTGCACTGGCAGGATCTTGTTTCTGGGAAATGCCACAGTTTTCACTGAAGAATCCCTGCATTGCTTTGCTCAGGACAAAAAGCAATCAGAGAACTGAAGTCCCCATTTCATTCATTAGCAGGAGAGCACTTTATGCCCACAACCCATGTATCTGAGGAACGGTTACCCTTGGCTGCATCCAAGAGTACAATAAGCACAAATTAAGCTGCAGTGCAGAAATCGACATGATCCGTATGCTTCAAAACACAGCCCACTCCATACTGCAGGATGTCTTGATAACTCAATATACAGCTCCTGATGAGAGCTTAACCTAAGAAGATAACCAGGTTTTAAGTTAGTTTAAACAAAAGAACTTCTGTGGCAGGAGTTGCAATTTATCTATCTGTGCACAAGAACACACACAGAGAAATCAACAATATTCAGTTTTCTTATTTTTTTCATGGACACTCTCTACACTACCTCCATGGTGGTCATAGAACAAGTCAATGATGTGTCTGTTAAAAGCAATTCTCTTATTTTTACAGCTGAATTGAGAAACTACTTTTTAGTTTCATTTGTACATGCTGTATGCAACTGCAACAAAAAGGTTCACTGTTCATCAGCTTACAAGCAAAACTGTAAATTTTATCAAAATCAAAAAACAATACTGAGAAGCTGTAACCCCATGGATAATAAATGAGGATGGTAAATCTTCAAACTAATGGATATAAATAAGTGATCAAAGTCTAAACTGATATTATTGAGAAGTGACTTAAAGGATGACGCATGCAATGTCTCAGGCACTGATCATATCAAGGACTGAGCTACCACTTCTACACCTAAAAATACCAAATGAGTTAATGGTGTCATAGCAATAGCTAAAGCAGAATGCTGTCTCCTCACCAGATCAGTCTTTACTGAGTATTTCAGTGCCTTGCAGTGTCATTTCATAAACACTAATTTATCCTTAATTCACCTTACACAGTTATAATGCATAGTTCCCCCACACCTCCATCTACAAAAAGCAGTACAGTCAATCTTATTTTGAGAAAGCAATCTGGTTTGTTTTGCTTTCTATGTTTTGCTTAAAAATACTGGGAGGATGGAGGTGGGGGTGTGAGGATGGTGGTTCATTACCATCCTCCTTTGTGGATGTCACTGCAATTTAAAGTGGCAGAGTCTGACTGGCCCTAATCCAGTTTCACGGTCTGAGCACCCACTGACACTTACAGAGTTATCAGCACAAGTGCTCCAGGAGGACATCTTTCCCTCTCCCTTCACCTGGAAGAAAGTGAGTTTCCAAACTCGAGTGATTCATCTGGGATGCAAGTTGCAGAAGGTACATGGAGGTAACAGATCAACAGAGTTTAGGAAACTTCAACTGTGGTGTAGAGACACCCGACAGAAGCTGCTGCATAACCCACACTTCAAGGACACAGTGGAAATAGAGCGTATTAGTCAAATGTTTTGAAATATTTTAAGATCTTTCATTTTAATCTGCTTTGCCCAGGCCTCGTGTTTTTAAGACTGGCAGAATAAACACCATGTAATTACTATGTGTCCTTCTGCCCATGTAACACAGTAGTGCAGTGTAAGCAGTAGGGACTGGTGTAAAATCTGCAGGACTAAAGCAGAATCCAACAGTCACCCATCCTTCAGGCCAGTTTCCTTCTTCGTTCCTACAACACCTTCAATTCATCACATTAAACACGACAGACATAAACATCCCTCCCCATCCTGCTCAGAGCACAGTGAAGGAGGCTCTGGAGCAATGTAACTCTGTCACTTTAACAGTAACCAAGGCCACAACGTACACAAATGGCAAAGGACCAAATTAATCCTCCAAAGGCAGCTTTAATCCTGGTATTTCCTAATTCAAGTGCTTGACTTTCAGCTTAATAGCCTTTAGACACAACAGACAGAAATTAAACAAACAATACCAAGAAACGCACCAGAACTGTTTTGCAGAACCATTTTAAGACATTTACCCAGATCATGTGAAAGCCTGAAATACTCAGACGTAGAAAAAAAAAGAAATCAACCCAAAGAATACCTGAGTCAAAGTGCAATGTGTTAAAATTTCACTACATGAACACTTTTCAGTAACAAAGTTGATCCAAGTCATCCCTGCTCCATTGTGTTCATCTTACCTGCACACTGCAGGTCACTCCTCCTTCAGCTGTGCCAGTACAAATATTTCCAGGCCTGTATGATGTAGCAGAACAGACAATAAATAAAGCCCCAACATTATTTCTTTTCAAATCCTGGTCAGTTTTTATAGTAAACCACATCAAGAGCTATTGCATTGGCATAACTGAAGAGGCAGCAATAGGAACAGCCACAGGAGGACAAGAACTCCGTCCCCAAAGCCAGTGCTTGGCTGCCTGTGCTTAGCCCTGCACAGAAGCTTCCCTGGCACAGTGTGTAGATACACAGCTCTGGCAGCCTCCTGTAATACCAGCTTTGGTTCCAGGTGTTTGAGTACTCCTACTTCTCAGCTGAAGATTGTTTTGTGATTAGCTACCTAAGATCGTTCCTCCAGATAATCTGCTTCTAGTCTCTCTTTTTTTTTTTCCAGCCACCTTCACTACTGCTTGGAAACAAAGTTTTCTTTTCTTCCATGATGTTCAGGTGACATCATGGAAACAGCAGGAGCACATCGGAAAACCTCCCATTGTCTGTATGCAGGTGCCTCATGCCACAGCGCCTGCTGGTCCTCAGCAGGAACAGTGACATTTAGACTCCAGAGCCAGGAAGGGCCAATGCAGCAGGAACCTTCAGGAGGCCAAGAAGCGATTTTAGTGTCAGCCTTCACAGAATCACAGGACGGGCCAGGCTGGAAGGGACCACAGTGGGTCAGCTGGTCCAACCTCCCTGCTCAAGCAGGGTCACCCCAGAGCACACAGCACAGGGATGTATCCAGTTGGCTCAGGAATATCTCCAGTGAGGGAGACTCCACACCCTCTCTGGACAATCTGTTCAGTGCTCGGTCACTGCACAGGACAGAAGCTCTTCCTCGTGTTCAGGTGGAACTTTCGGGGCACCAGTTCCTGCCCCTTCCTCTTGTCCCGTTTCTGGGCACCATGGAGCAGAGTCTGGTCCCTCCTCTTGGCAACCCCCCCTTTAGACATTTATACACATTAATGAGGTCCCCACTAAGTCATCTCTTCTCCAGGTTGAACAGGCCCAGCTCCCTCAGCCTTCCCTCTTAAGAGAGATTCTCCAGTCCTCTAATTCCCTCCTTCAACAGCCCTCCACTCATATTAGAAAACTAGATTTCAAAAGCGTAAGTACCATATTTGGTACAAGATTGTTTTTATTTTATATTTTGAACAGGGATACAAAAAGATGCCTCTACTATTTCAAAATTACTTTTGTAAAAAAAAAAAGAAATCTCAGGAAAACTCTTCACCAGGAAAGGGTGAAAAAGCTTAATCTTAGGCCCAACAGTTTCTTGATCTTCAACAGCCGCTTCCCTTTGAAGTGGCAGTTCCCTTTCCTTTCCTCTGTTCCTTGCTCTCACATCTCCTCCTCCCAGCCCTGTGGTACTCTCCTCTTCCTTTCACCAGCTCTGCTGCTCATTTGATCTCCCAGTGACTTGAATCAACTCCTTAAAATTAAGCAGGAAACAAACAAACAAAATCATTCCAGCTTTTTAGATCTGTTTGCTATTTTCTAGGATAGGGAGCTTAATCAGCTCACTGAGAGGTCAAATGAACATGAGGGTTCCAGCAAGAGAAGCCATGCACCTGCCCATTCTTTGTCAGGAAGCTGTTCCATCAGCTTCCTCCATCTGAAATTTCACCTTTAGGAACAATGGAGCCACTGACTTTCCAGCTGAAACTTTTCAGACAGAATCAGGCAGATATTTATGTGTGATTTCAGTGTAACAGCTACACCCTCAAATACATGAGCAACTAAGAGACGTTGATGTTGCCTTCTGACTTCCATGGTAAGGAAATTGCTGTCAGCTAAAGCTCCATTAACAGCATGCTGGGGGCGGCAGTGGGAAAGATGAAGTTCTGAAACCCTCAGTGAGATGCAATATTGCAGCAAGGAGGTGCCAGAGCTGTGAGAAAGTGCAGCTGGAAGCAGAGAATACGAGGATGGAGAAGGAAACACATAGAGGAGACAGAGACTGAACAGGGCTTTAAACAGGGAAAACACACAAGAAGCGTGGCAGGGACAAACCCACTACAGAAAGCAAAGAAATATGGATTATAAGACTCAGCCAAAAAATAAAAGTGACTTCCTGGGGCATCCTCTGGAAAATGCAGGAATGTTGCATTCGAGTGCTTTCCTGAGGATCTGACGGCTCTGACAATTCTGGTGCTGTTTCAGACACGAGAAGGGTAAAAAGTCCCCTTACTTGTCACAAGTCCATATAAAAAAGGAACCTACACTGCTTAAGCTTCTACTCAAGGACCCTATGCTGGATTTTATGTTTTGAGTTTGACAATAGTTTATAAAATGTCTCTTCTCCCATCAACAGCCTTTGCAACACACATACTCCCCCATAGTACATAGAGATTTACACATACATCCCCCTATATGCCCCCAAAACCTGTAGGTAAAAGATGCAAACACACATAGAAACACTGTCTGCATTCCTATAATCTTTTTCTATCTAAATACTTAAATAATCTCTTGCTGCAAGCTTGGGGTCTGTCTTCCTGGATTAAATGAAAGGAGATTTCACTGCTATTGCTGTTTTCCACTGCAGACAACACCGTGAACTTTCTCCATGAAGACAAATGTTTCTCATTTCCAATAGGTCAGCAGCACGGAGAGACTCACTGGTATGAAGACAAGCATAAAATCAGATAAATAACATGCTTGCTAGTGTGTGAAATTGGTGGACTAATTTCTACCTATTTATCCTCCAAACATACAAAAGCAGAAATTTAGGGAAAGGAAAAGCAGAAATTCTACCATCATAGAATCACAGAATGGTTTGGCAAGGGACCTTAAGGATCATCCAGCTCTATCCCCCCTGCCATAGGTAGGGACACCTCCCACTAGACCAGGTTGCTGAGCCCCATCCAGTCTGGCCTTGAACACTTCCAAGGATGGGGCAACCTGTGCCAGGGCCTCACCACCTTCACAGTAAACAGTATTTTTCTAATATCTAATCTAAACCTACTCTCAGTTTGAATATTCTGCAGTCTGTTTTGCTCTCCACTACAGACAAATAATTAGCAGTTACCCTGACACAGACATGAAATTCACTTGGAAATTAATGGCATCTTTTCACATTCAGCTCATACTGAAACCCTCAGTTTCATGTTCTGACACTTAAAATAGCTCCCCCTGACGTGCAGCAAACTACAGAACGTCAGAGTACAAAGCTCCTCTTGTCATTCCCGTTCTTGTTTACTACCCAGCAGTAGCTCAGGGTGCAATTTCATCTTACTCTCAGTGCAGTCCGGTGAGGGATTGCTCCTGCAAGAAGCAGCCCGTGTCTCCTCCCCCTCCGAGGGAGGGCTGCCTTGTGTCAGAGCAGTGAGCAGACCCAGCTACCGCCGTCTGTAGATCTATAGATGGAAGGGACAGGGCAGGGAAGTGCTGGCTGGGAGCTCTCCCAGTTGTGCCTGAAACATTCAGTGAAGATTAAATCCCATCAAACACAGTTTGATAAGATATTTGTCCTGGCCTCCATGCCTCGACTAAAAGGTGTGTAACTCAGACTCCAAATTGCTGTAAACTAAATCAAAATACTAAAAAGTTTAAAAACGCCTTTCCCTAAGGAGTTCTTCAGCTTTCATTCCCTTGGGCTTTGCGATGTTGCAAATAAACTCTCTGATGGGACAAGTCTGAAAGGCTTGACGGCCATCTAATTTAAACACCTACAGAAATCTCATCCCCAGAAATATTTCGTTGGTTTTTTTTTTTTGGTAGGAGATGTGTGAAATTTGAACAATTGCAGACCAAATGTGCACACTTGTACTCTTTCTACAGGCTGACTTTATTGATTTATTGGCAATGCTGAGATATACTTATCCAATGGAATAATACTCAGTTAACTGAATAACAGACACATTAACTGGCCTAATTCACAATAAAAACTTGTCTACATACAGCTTTTAATTTTGCTGGTGTAGTCAAAATGACAAACCCTAATTGTGGTTGTATTTCTATTACTGTGATGGTGCTTTTTACGGGCACAGTGCATTTTGGATAGGAAGAGAAGCCACTTATACACATATAAGATCTTTTCTATCAACAGAATAGTGTTTACACTAAAGTTTCTTTAAGAAAATGAGATATGAGGGGGAAAGGTCATACATTTAATCTGAAAAATGCAGAAGTAATATAAAAGCTGAGCCTAAAAATTCGCCAAGTGATAAAGTTATGATTCAGGGAATGCAGGAATCTTCTTCCCACTGAAGGGATCCAAAGAAAATGTCATTCAGCCATCACTGATTGTGGCCAAGATACTGGGAAGATAATACCGGAAAGGGGAAAGACAACATCAATTTTACCTGAGTTTTACCTTAAAGAGATTTACAAGCTCATGAACAGCATGTGGAAGATTTTCAGTTTAGTCCAAGTCCACAAGCAATTGAAGGTAGGCTATGTCTTATATAGTTAAAAAAAAATAATTTTAAAGTCCAGCTCCATGAACAAGAGCACTGTATTTTCTTTACTCTTCAAAAGTATTTATGAGAATGGAGATGGTCATATTTTTACTGAAATTCCAGGAAATCTAGCCCTTAACCTCAACAGCTGAAGGACTGTACTCAGAGTTATGTCCTGGTACAGAATAAACAAATTCCTTTTGGTTGTGACAGATTGAGTGTGGCAGTGATTAGAAATCACTGTAATTCGCTGCTTTTCCTTCCATGGTTCTTAATTTACATTAAAAGGGGCTTTGTGAGGCCTATTCACTGTACCAAGTAAACTCTTTTTTAGAAGTGCTCCAAAGATACTCACAAATGTGCCCAGACCAGACTGTGAGGGGGTGGAGGGGGCACTCACTGTGCCCTGTGTCAGAACTGTCCCTGCACTAACCACAACTTGCCAAAGAGATTGATGAGAATGAACTGCAACCTAAAGGTTCCTCACACTCTTCAGTGCTGAGGTAGGATAAACCTTGGATAAGGAGATTAACGCTCCAAGACAGAAAAGGGAAAAATACTTCTTCCTTTCCCAAAGAACGCAATTTAATTGTATACAAATTACTATCAAAGGAAAACTTTTGCAGCGTAAAAAAAAATTATTTGGTCAAAGGATTTTTGAAAGGATTTTTTGATGAAAATGTCTTTTCATCACAGACTGCATGGAAAGAATTCGCTCAAGAAAGATGTGGTGTTTCACTACATCTCAGAGGGAAAACCCCTCAACAGTCAGGACCAGGGGATTTTAAAACTTGTATTTGTGGGCAGCAAGACTGATGAACTGATGGTGGTAGAGATGGACAGAGCTTAGGAAATTGAACATTTGCTCAACACCTTCTTTCCTTGTTCATAAAATATGCTAGGACTGTTCCAGAACAGCAAAACGCATAAAGTAGTCAGTAAGAAAAGACAACAGATTTCTTTTTATTTCACTGCTGATTGAAAGCAAATGTAAGAGAACTGATGTCTTTAATATTATCAGTAAAGAAAAATTGAAATATTACAGTACAAAGACTAATATTAAAGTACAACAAATATTTGGGAAGGAAACCCCCTCTGCACACACCTATTTTAAAGCAGGGCATATTGCAGTCTTTCCAGTCTTTCCACTTGCAGCAAATGACTTTGCTGCTTCTAAAGACTTTTCTTGCTTTCTGAGGATCTCAGATCATTATATGTGACAGATTTCAAAATGAAGGAGCTCAGTTGCTCAAAAGTTTAATGAGAGCTGAAATTGTTGCAACTGCAGCATGTGACTCAGAGCCCAGCCCCTCCCAGTGCAGATCAAACCACGTGCTGATTACAGCCCAACTTCCTCTCCCCTCTGAGTCCACAATTGGTCACACACTGGAGTTATCACTATTTTGCAGATAAAGTGAATTTCAAAACCCTGAAAGCTACAGAGGGAAATTACTTGGGTTTTTAACAGTAACTGCTGCACAGCTCCTGAAGTTCCAAACAAAACAACTTCAATACAGTAAGAAAGCTCAAGGCTTTCCGCAAAGTTGTCCTTTTAAACCCAAATGTTGACCTGCCCCTAATTTTAAGGAAAGTGTGATCAGCCATCACTACAAAGATGATCCCACCACTTAACTCTCTGTGTGCAAGTATTCTCTAGCCTCACATACACACAAAAAAATCCCCCTGAGCTCAGAAAACCTAATTTCTTAGTAATATCCAGCTTCTAATGAGCCAGAGGGTTCTCAGTGTGAGATGGACGTGGCAGAGTATCACCCTGGCACTTGGAACCTACACAGCAGGAACAGGAGGCACATATGTTCACATTTATCACTAAATGTACAGCACAAAAAGGACTCTGGGAACTTCTTAGAAGCTGCTGCCTGTTTTATATTCAGTAAGAGTGCTAATATGTGCTGAAGGATAAGCTGCCTTGAACATTAAAGCAGAATCAGGGGAGCTCACAAGCGGTGAAATCCCTAAGGAATCCTGGTCTGGCTCTGTAGCTGAAACCTCCAGAGGTTCTAATTTGTGACATCTCCCTGCGAGTCCCTAATGAGATCATGTATATGACAGTTCTTGAAATGGTCACGATCCAGTCAGGATGGGTGGACTTTCCACGGGTAAACAAAATATTCTTAAGAAATTACAACTCTACAGCATGTGGGAGAAACACAGATCTGAAAGAAAGGGATGCTGGATCCCCTTCCACCCAAGAGATGGCCACAGAATTTGGGGTTTTTTGCAAACAAGGTGTACAAAAACAGTTGCTTAAATTTGCTCAAAACTTCTCCTCAAGAGGATCAGCATAACACTGGTGGAAAATTTTAGTCAGAGCACTTTGTCAGTTTGGGCAAAGTCAGAACAGAACACTAAAACACATACAGCAGAACTAGATTTACCTGTAGTGTGTATTTACTACTCCTGATTTAATATCAAAATACTTTCTGTACAAAAATACATTTAAAAAATCTATTTTTGTATTAATTTATCTAAGGATGTTAATTTTATTTTAACTACAAGATATTCAGCGTATTCACAAAAACCTCTGTGATTGTGTAATTCATCACAATCTCTTCTTGTATGTACAGCCTACCTACCTTCTTACTTCCACTGGGAGAGCAACTACAAAAAAAAGGAAGAGCTACTAAAGCAATTGCTATTTAATTATTAAGATGAGCTTACTCAGCACGCACACATTCCACAATTATTTCCTGTCTAATAGCAACTCCTTTAAACTAAGCTTTTCTGCTGTTTATTTACATGAGCCTCATCCAATCTGAACACAACAACAAAGCTTGGACTTTAGGGAGGATTGTAAAGTTCTCTCTGACAGCTATGACCAGGTAAAACACCTTCCACAACTTTCTGCAAAGGCACAGCCCAGCGCTGAGGATCCCCCCATCTGGCTGTGAGATGTGCTTCATCCTGCTGATGAATAATCCAGCCCAAGAGTGCTCAGACCAGCAAAGCCACACTTTGTTCACAGAACCACAGAATGGGTCGGGCTGCAAAGGACCACAGTGGGTCAGCTGGTCCAACCTCCCTGCTCAAGCAGGATCATCGCAGAGCGCACGGCACAGGATTGTGCCCAGATGGTTCTAGAGTATCTCCAATGAGGGAGACTCCACACCCTCTCTGGGCAATCTGTCCAGTGCTCGGTCACTGCACAAGAAAGTTCTTAGGTTCAGGCGGAGTTTCTGTGTTTCAGGTTCTGCCCATTGCCGGGCACCACCGAGCAGAGCCCAGTCCATCCTCTGACAGCTCCCCTTTCCATACTGGCAGACACTGATGAGGTTTGGCACCTGCCTGCACTTACACACGGGGACCTCGCTGGGGGGAGATGAAACGCGCTCTCCCTTCCAGACACACCGGGGAGGAGCCGTGTCAGCGAGGCACGGCCCTCCCGGAGCCTCTCTCGTGTTTTAGAGTTCGGCTCGGAGCCGAGGGAAGAGCCGGGAGCCGCCGGCGGAGGGAGAAGCGCCGGACCGCCGGTCCCTCACACCCACAGGCGGCCGGTCCTTCTCACCACCGGTCCCTGACATCCCTCACACCACCGGTCCCTCACGCCCTGCGGAGGCCGGACCCTCGCGGCCCGCACGCCCGTTGCAGCGGGTAACGCGCTCCTGAGGCGCCGGCAATCTGGGAAGCCGGAGGACGGCGCGCCGCTTCCCGCTCCCCCCGCTACCCTCTCAACCCGCCTCTCCCCCTTCCTCTCCCCGCCTTCCTTCCTTCCTTCCTTCCTTCCATCCATCCATCCATCCTTCCTTCTATCCATCCCTGCCGGCCGCGCTCATGCGCCCTGAGCGCTTCCCCCGCGCCTCCCCCTGGGGGCTCGGGCCCAGGCGGGGCGGGCGATGTGGCGGCGGCCGCGGGCACCTCC
>VZTD01000006.1:39355-256674 GCA_013397725.1 Rhagologus leucostigma | reverse complement strand
TTTTTTTTTTTTTCTCATGTGTACACAGTTATTTCTCAGCCAAGCAGAAACTGGTCTTGCATAATTTTTCATCTGTGCTTCTCCAAAAGGGCCTGTGGCACAGATGGAGGATCTCTGTCCCAGAATTACCCTGCTGAAAGGTGTTCTTACACACGTGTATGTGTCTTGCTGTGCAGGTATTTATTACCAGTATTTTTAATTCGTTGGGTTCCCTAGTGAGAGTACAGCCAGTGGAGCAGAGCCCATGTAGTGGCTTGTCTAATTTTGTTGGAGCGAGTCCAGAAGAGGCCATGAAGTTGATAAGACGTTTGGGGCACCTCCCCTATGGAGACAGGCTGGGAAAGTTGGGGTGTTCAGCTTGGAGAAGAGAAGGTTGTACGGAGACCTCAAAACACATTTCAGAATCTGAAGAGACCTGCAGGGAAGCTGGAGAGGAGCTCTTCGTCAGGAACTGGAGTGACAGGACGAGGGGGAATGGGTACAAATTGGAAAAGGGGAAATTTAGGTTAGATATTAGGAAGAAATTTCTCATTTTGAAAGTGGGGAGGCCATGGCACAGGTTGCCCAGAGAAGCTGTGGCTGCCCCATCCCTGGAAGTTTCCACGGCCAGGTTGGATGGGTCTTGGAGCAACTTGGGATAGTGGAAGATGTCCCTGCCCACAGCAGGGGGATGGGATTAGATGATCTTTGAGCTCCCTTTCAACCCAAACCATTCTATGATTCCATAGCTCTGTAGTTCTTACAAAGAGATGATTTGAGAAAATTTTGAATGCAACCCTCCAAGATTTTGTGATTCGAAAAGGCATAATCTGGCTGTATTTCATGATCAAGTCTGATTGACTTGATGTTATTAAAGTTTATAATTTATAATTTATATGGGGATTTTTAAATCCCCATAAATCAGATTTTTCTTGATTCTAATGAAATCTAGGCAAAGAATTCATTCTGCAGAATTACTGGGGGTTTAAGTTGTCTCTGGGTAGGTTAATTTTGTCAAATATACCATTCCCAATTATTTGAATGTATTCTGGTTCTTCAAGATTAGCTTGTTTACGAGCATATTTTCCAACATTTCTAATTTTAGATGCTTTGATGGAGGGCTTAGTTTGATGTATTTTTCATCTGTATGTGTGGCTGCAGCTGTTACTACCAGATGAATGTTTGTTAAGTATAAGGTTTGTTCTCCATTCGGAGTATCCAATAACTGCTCAGATTAACTTTGGATCATACTTGCCAACCAGCTTTATCACTGGAATTTTGTTAAAAACTGAGCCCCTGCGAAATGTAGAATGTAAAGAAACTTTAGAGAAAATAAAGGATGGTTATACATGGACTTTGTGAGCAAATTAACATGTAAAATTTAAAACACTTGCATTGGTTGAAAGTATGAAAATTACTGGTTTTTGTAGTGTAAATACTGCACTAAAGGGCAAAGTTTTGTACTGTGAATAGTTCAGTGTTTTTAACACTAACATTTTCAATATAAAAATAGTTGGAATAAAGTCATATCCTGGAGCTAATCTGTATTTTTTTCAGGTCTGTAGTTTCAGCTCTTTTACATGTAGAGACCCTAAATTTTTTTTTAAATGAAGATTTGGACCTTGTGTGATTAATTTAAATCTAATGACATTGGGTTTTTTTCCTGTAGAGAGCCTTAGAAATAGCTCAGATATCCTGAGGCCTTCCTCTATTAGCAGCTGAGAAAGAGTTTTGCAGAGAAGAGCTTGGCTTTGAGGGAAGAGAGAGGATAAGGACAGAAGAACACACCTCTGAAGCTGCTTCATTTCAGTGGGGGAGCCTTGACTAGGTGGAGATGCTAAAATTTTTCATCTTGGTAAAATTTCTTCAAGTCTTCTGTCCACGTAGAGAGCTCTGTTCTGTACTTTGGAAGATTTAGGAGTGTTCCCTGCTGGAGCACTCTTTCCTCCTTGGCAGTATGGTTTTTCCAGCTCCAGGGTTCTCCTGTAGCCTCTGTAAAAGCGGAAATCCAAAACCCCAGGCACATGGTTGTGTCTCTTCTTTCTCACCAAAACCTCTGGAACTGACTATTGAGAGTGACCATATTGAAATATGACCAAAGACATATTGCAGAGGGAGATAATTAATCTCTGAGAAACTGCCTTCTCTCTCAGCTGGCCCTGAAAATCTTATCAGTGGAGCAAATGCTGTGGCTGTTAGCCCATTCCTTCAGATACCAGCATCTATCCCAGAACTTCTGGGACGTGGAGCACAGTCACTTGGGGTCACAGAACACACTTGAATGAACCCATTCCTTTGAATGCAGCAGATGTTCCTGGGAACTCCAGAGGTCTAGCTTTATTGATTCCAAGTATTCTGCCATAACTTCATGACTTGCTGAAATGCAAACACAGAATTTTCCACCAGTTTCTCGTGGCTGATAGCTGTGCCTGGAAAAAGGTGCCTGGATTTTTATTTATTTCTTCTATTTCTCATGTGTTCAGATGACACTTCCTATAACAAATAGTAGCAGGTGAATAAGGAATCTTAGTTTTTCTAGTTAAAACCTGTCACTTATGCTGTCATAAAAGTACAGACACTTCTCAGTATTTGGAGGGAAAACCAGACAGTGAGGTACACAATGTGAACATTACAAAAAATTGCAGTATTTCCATTATTGGTATGATACAAGGTACACAGACAAGACTCTTCCTGAAGATTTAAATTTCTGGTAAGAAATTTAAATCTGGTAAGATTTAAATTTCTTACCAGAAAAAATACAGAATAATGTAAAACTGCCTTCATTCCTGGTATTGCTTCTGGGTGCCAAGTCTTGAGCTTTTTTAGCTGTCATCCTCATTCTTCTGCAAATAGCTCAATCTAGTTAATATTTTCCACTCGGAGCCTACATGCAGCAGCTCGGACAGTTTCAGATAAATGGTGCCAGACAGCAACAAGCTGGGTGGCAATGTTAACCTAGAAAGCTGTTAAGTACCAAGAAACACATTCCTATTTAAAAGGGTGATTGTTCCACAGGTTGGACAATGATTCAGAGATAAATAAGCTACAGGTTTTGGTGCATGTGTTCTCTAAGTGGGCAGACAGTCATGGGTTGCTATGCTTAAAGCATAAAAAAGTCTTCATTTGCAACAATTCGTGAGTATTTCTAAAAAACACGTTGATGAAAAGCTGCAGGAGCAACTGAAATAGAAAATCTGTCTCAGCACAGCAGATACAGTGCAATTTTGTGTTAGCAGCTCTCCCAGCTCTGCATAACTTCAGCTGGAGTTTGGTGTCTGAGCCTTCTAAAATTAAAAACCTGAGTATTCTGATTACAGTGGAAGTGTGTAAGAATATTAAAAAGTGGCTTTGGTTTCCTAGTTACAAGCGTGTTCATCACAGCTCATTATGTATGTAAAGAAATTCAGGAAAAACCAAATGGAGAGATGGATGGTATGGCAAGCATTTTCTCTAATTCTGTCCAGACGATAAGTCCAAGCAAGAAAAATTAATTGTCTGGTGCTTATTATATTAAAAAAAAAAAAAAAAAAAAAGAGGAAGGCTTATGTTTTTGCTCATGTTTAACAAAGTTAATTTTCAGGAAGAACAAACGGAATGATAGTGCGAAATTTTGCATTAGTACAGTAATTCTGTTAATGTCCTGCCTTCCTGTAAATGTGGCTTTAGGGATCAAATTTCTTGGCAGAAAGCAGCGTGGCTGTAGCCTCAGTTCTCAAGAAGGTTTATGTAAGTGAATCAGAGAGAGCACCAAAGAGCTATTAGGGCTATGGTGTACTGGAAAAGTGAGCTTGATGCTTTCATTCTTCAGCATCAGTCAGACAGTTTGGCCTCAAATGACAATCTTCTGGGGTTAGAGATTCCACAGAGATGGACAGCAATTTCCAGAATTTCAGCGAGTCCAATTGTGTTTGTGCGTTGCTGAGATGCTGGGAAAATGTGGTGTATGTTGAGTAGATTATTTTTCTTTTCAGCAATTGTATCCAAGTGTTAGAGGTGATTTGTGCTAAGTTCTCATCAACTAAAAAGTGCAAAAGTTAGGAAATAAAGGTATTGGCTTGCTGAAAAAAATACGTTTTCCTTTCTTTGTTTCATCAAATAGTGCCAGGGTGCTGTTGTGTCACTAATTTCATATACGGTGTTAACATGCTTGTTCTTGGACAACAAAATGTGCATTTCAAAGAGAATTTGCAATTTATAACAACTTCAAACTTATTCTCATGCCCTTCTGTGCACTGTAAAGACATGCCCGTGGTGTGAGATGAGGAACTAAACCTTGCTTTGAGGTCGTGAACAGAAGTTCTGCCCTGTGACAGCTGAGGGTCAGCTTTGCATTACTGTGGCCTGGGCACTCTGACTCGTGTCATCTCGACATGGATTTATTCATTACTGAGTGGAAAGCTCAAGTGGCATAGCAAAAATAGCCAAGATACGGAATTATTGATGTCTTTATGTTCAGGCCACTGACTGAATTTATTGTCGATTCTGGACTGTGAAATTACATTCTTTGCATGATGAATTCAGCCCCCAAAACAAAATGGGGATTTATTTAGTAAGTGTTGCCTTACAGTTCTGAAGGACAGAAGCAGTGCACTGGAAGAGGCCTTTTCGCCTGACCTGCTTTTCTGTCAATTTAACACTGTTTCCCCCAGTTCCCTGTGGCAGTTCATTACACAGGAGCCAGTGATATATGGGCAAGAGAGAGGCTGATTGCCTCTCCAGAACCAGCATCCTGCTGGAGACCAAACTGGCTGTAACGTGTTGTATTCCAGGGATTTGGTCGCTACATGTGCTTACACAGCCCTATCCGTACATGTAATTTTGAATGCTGAGTGTGGAGAGACAAAATTTGTCTCTGTCATTACACAGTTGGCTTCTCCTCTCTCAGTTACACAAATGACACCTCTCCAATGTCTTTCTCTTAGTTATGTTCACAGAGGTCGTAGCTCTGGGTCACATGCGACCACTACAACTAGAATATGTCCTGGAGAACCACAGCACAAGTGTTTCTCTTTGAAAGCAACCCTGATGGTAAAGTCCCACACGTGAGCTGCACTATTTTGTTTGCCAGACCCTTCACACTCTGATGACTTCTTACAGCATCTCCCTTGGTGTTGTCATGGACCTTCTTGAGGGGAAAAAACCCATAACCTTCAAAAAAAAAAAGGTTTTAATGGGCAGAACTATCCAGATCTACCGAGAGCTAATCAGAGTAATTGCACAAAGGATAAAGATACATGGACAAATCTGGCTTTAAGCTTTTTATTTTTGTACTTTGTGATGTTTGTGTGTCTGAAGCATTGTCTGTACTGCACATTTCACTAGCTATGAGATCTGATGACCCAGGACTAGAAAAAACTTAGGTTGACATTGGGCCTTGGGTTGAAATTGCCTTCAAGGTCCTGCAGGTGTATTTTGGTGCTGGGCTAAAAGATTATGGCACCTATCTGGCCAATTAATGGCTAATTAAAGCACAGATAATCCTGAGAGTCTCAAAGTGGCAAACAAGGACCCAGCTGTGGCATTTCAGTGTATGTGGCTGTTCTTTCTCCTCTTGAGGTCCCCTCCTATTTCCAGAGTAGCACAAGGTATTAGTAAAGCTGTCTCTAAATACAAAAGGGAAGTTCCCTGTTGGAGAGGGCACGGTGAAAATACAAATTTCCCTTTGCATGTGGATGATGAAGTGGGAAAAGGCAGAGGGTGTCATGCTGCAAGGATGGCATAGAGGGGAATTGCAGCTGGAACCTGACACATTCGCAGGAGAGATTAGCATTTTCCAGGCTAATCTAGAGTATCTGAGGAATCTGACCCTTGCAGTCTTGTCAGTGGACTCTCCAGTTACTGAAGGGGCACATTTTTTCCCAGTAATCTACAGAAATGTGTGATGTAGGACAGAAATTCTCTCTTCTCCCTTCTGACTGGCTGCGCAGCTACCTGAATATGGCGTTTTCACCCCTTAAGCAGGAGATTTTTTCATTTAAATTAGGACTGTAGAAGTTCTGTGAATATATGAAATCTCTTCACTGGAAACTTTTCCCCCATTGCTTCCCGGCTGCTGCAGACCTGAGAGCTGCTCTGGTCTCATTTTTTATTAGGACTACACTGGAAGAGAGCAAGTGAGAGTGGGATCTGTAATTCATGACGTATTTGACATCCTATTTTTAAAAAGATGATAAACTGATTTTTGATTTATTTTATATCTCTAACTGTCAGTGTCACTCTTGGAGACAGGCTGGCACGTGTGGTACTTTGGGTGTTGCCTGGCTTTTGTGTCTGAGACCTGCAGAAGGGCAGACCTGTCCATTTCAGCTTGTAAGAGATGAATTCTCCACTGTACCTGCATAAGGCTGCAATAACCAACACTGTCTTATAGTTTCTGTTGGCCAAATATTTTTGAGAGGTTATGTCTGGAATTATTTTGCTGTAAAAGCTAAAATGACACACTTTGTTCCCTTATATGTTTCATCATTCCCTCTATTTTAGGTCAGATGATTCATCTCTGCTTTACTGGTTCTGCATTGCTATTGCCTTAATTGGGTCTTTCAGAGTCATTGCAGTCTGTATAGAATTGTCAATGCTATTTCTGACAACGTACAGATTTGTTCCTCCCTTCATTCCTCCCTTCCATGGCAGGGGATGTTGGAATTAGATGACCTTTAAGGTCCTTTCCAATCCAAACCATTCCGTGATTCCTCCCTCCTCTCTCTTCTCTGCTTTCCCTGATTCCCCCTCCTCACCTTCCTCAATCCCAGGTGTTTTCTTTCCTCCTGTCTTTGCAGCAGCCCAGCTTTTCAGGGAGCAGGCTGGGTTTCACTCACTCTCGTGCTGAAAGGTGACTTGTTTTCTTTAGCCACAAGTGAACCCTTCATGCTGTTTTAAGGTACAGCCAGGTACCTACAAAAATCCTTGCAGGTCAAGTATGTCAGGAGATGCCCTGGACCAGCACATTTACTGAGTGTTTCAGACACTACATCAGCAGTTATTGAGTCTCGTTTTTAGCAGCAGGTCCCAGCGCACAGGGGGTGACATGGTTGCTTTTCTTCCCACCTTTTCCCACCAAGGTGCCTGCAGACACCAAGAACAGCCCCCACCCGAGTGTTTGCCAGCACAGGACAGCACTTGCCTCTGTGTACAGTGGTTAAGAGCTGGGCTCAACCTAATTGCACCTCCACATGTGAGTAGGGTGCAGCTGCTGGGTGTGGAGAGGCCACTGCAAGTGCTGGAGTTAACCACATCTTAACAGGTTCTCACTGGCCACCGAAACTGAAAAATCTGGTTGGAAACATGCTTTTAGCCGGTGGTGAACAAAATAAAATACTAAGAAGAGCGTTTAATATTTAGAAGTGCCATCTATAGGGCGTAATTGTTCTTAGATTTGTGTTTAAAGGCTCTGTGTGCACTCACAGGTGAAAGGAAGCATTTGAAAAGGAAGCAATTTGTCATTACTACTCGCAGAGAAACTTTCTGTTTATGATTTTAAAATCCTGAAGTTAAAGAGGGTTATTAATTACAATCATGTAATACACCTCTGCGTGTAAATAGTCCTCATTAACGCTGCACTAAATTTACAGCTTCTGGTGGAGCTGTGCCTTTTCTGCTCTCTTGGAAGACTTGAACCTTTCAAAATCATCTCCTCTTCAATTAAAACGTAGGAAAAATGAGCATTTGCTCTCAAAATATTTTGAGCAAAAAAAGGTAATTAATGTTATAGTTTCCAGGACTGGGAGCTATAAATTCAAGAAAGAAGGAAAAGGAGGGTTATTTGAACCATGAGTATTATTAAGCACTGGAAAAATTCGCTGAGGGATGTGGTGGCTTCCCCGTCACCAAGGCTGGGTTCCTGTGGAGGTTGTGCCACAGCTGCTGCGTGTGCCCAGCGTGTTCCCCAGGCGCGGTAGTGTTTCCAGAGCCTGTGGGAAAATTTCAGCAGGGAATTTCCCCCCACAGATCTCCTTGGAGCTCCAAATGGGGCAGCACTTCAGGTAATGCTCAGGTAATATTTCAGGGTAATGTTGAGTGGGCACAGCCAAACTCTGAATTCCTGCTAAGCTGCCTACTGATTGTTGTCACTCAATAGCTACAGAGCTGAGTGAACTAAAGAGATTGTAGTTTCTTAAACTGCTGAAATTTCTGGACATCTGTTTAGCTTCAAGATTGGGCTCACTGGAATAAAACCTGGGCAAAACTTTTAAGCTGTGTCACTAACAGATGACCTAAAAATAATAAATTCAGGGCATTCTCTCAAGATACAGCAATAATGTTCTGTTGCCTGGCAATGTCTCTGGCACTGAATACAGAGCTGGGAGTTTATTTTATGATGCTGTGCAGAAAAATTTGTTTACAGTTTTCCACTGTGATTCCCCCAAGAGGAAGGACCCATGGCTCATACAGAGAGAGCAAACATTAATGACACCTTCTATCCATCTTGGCAAATTTATGACCAAGTTTCCATTCCTCCTTCTGTATTTCCAGAAATATTTACTCAGAGACTTGTGTTTTCTCAATTCAGCCCTATTATTTTCAGTGGGAATTAGCTTGAAGTTACTCTAAACACCTTATTACAGCATAATTTAAATTTTAGTTGATTTTTATGTACTCTGTTTTTAATAATCCTGTCTTCACATGGCAAGCAAAAATCTTTTCCTATTTTTTTCACGGAGGACTAAGGAATTTTCTAATGTAATTCTAGATGACATTTTATTAACCATACAGTATATTTGGTATGGTTTAAAGGGACTGTTATTCACCTGCGATGTCCTGTGCTTGGTAGAAGAATCTGAAGACCCAAATTTCATAATATCCTTCAGGCAAATAAGCTGCTGTATCCCCCCCAAACAATGGTATTTACTATCACTTGTAGGCCTGGGGTATTTTTGTGACTGAATTAAGCCCCAGCAACAAAAAAGATAAGTTAAATGTTTTGGGTTTTTTTTATTCCTGGAATATACTGCTAAAAGGGGGACAGAAAGCTCCATGGTTTCTTGGGCTGGGATAAGCTTTTCCTATGACCTGGGACAGGCCCAGCCTGCATTTTCAGGGGAATACATTAACACTGGAAAGAGGCTTGTATGAACTGACTCCACAAAGAAGGTAATGAAATAAATCATCCAGAGCTGTTCTGATGACAGTCACCTATTACACATTTAGAAAGCAAATGCCTGCTAAAATCAACAAATACTCTGAGTTTCTTCTCTCCACTGGTATTTTAACATTTGGTCAATCCCTGTGATAACCATAACCCCCAAATCTCCTTTTACGGTCAGTTCCATTGGAGAGGATCCTGCTGGTGAAGGGAGAGCTGATCAAAATTAGGCTTGGCTGGTGATGAGCTCAACAGAGCCAGCGAGATTTTGTTCTTGTTTTTCTTTTGTTTACATGGTAACTGTCTCTTTCCTCTTCCCATACAGATGAATGTCATGTAGCACAGCAGAGATGTGCTGCCCTTCGCTTGCCAGCAGAAGTTTCTGATGCTTGAATTGCTTGAACGCTGAAATTTAGAGGCAAGACTTTTCGAAGGGGAAAAAAATATTAATATGCAACCAGTTGAACTTTGTGGCATGTCAAGACCATCCTGTCACTCCTACATCTTAAAAACAATTAATTCTTTTCTTCTTGTGGGAAAGGTGATGAAGTTGTCTAAGTCATCAAAATTCACTGTTCGAGTCACAGATTTTTTTTGCAGCATCTTGATGGTTTTAAGCAAAACCTCAGCAGCAGCTTCTTTTCGTGGTACAGGAAAAATAATTCAGACATCAAACTGATCCTAACTCAGTCCGTTAAATACTTTTTGAAGAGGGCAGATTTTGAACTGCTCCTTCAACACAGGAAAACAGAATAAGTTCCATTTGTTTTCATAGCAGCTAATTGCATAATGTGATTTAGCTTGAATGCAGAGGGCTGGAAAGAATAAACAACTTAATAAGGTGCTATGGGACTTGCCTTTATGATGCACATGTAAAGGCTTGTTAAGGATAGAGGCTTAAAGTAAACTGATAGATAAAAGCATCTACAGGGTGTTTACAACATGCAGCTCAAGCACCCAGCGTTCAGGGAGCATTTCCCTCCTCATGGACTGCACACAGTTACAACCCACTGTTTCTATTTCTTTTTTTTTTTTTCCTTTTTCATCCTTATCACGTTTGCTTTCAGTAAAAAATGTCGTGCTTAAAGAGTGTAATAACCGTGGTTGAAAAGCGGGGTTTGCAAGATCGAGTTTCAACAGGCTGATACAGCTCCATCATGTTAAATTTCAATATTAACAGTGTTGAATCAAACACAATTCCTTTTGCAAGGGTTGTATCTTTGCATGGATGTGTTTACCCACTTATATGTGCTTTTTTTTTGTGCCTATATGTATTTGTTTATATATACAAAGCACGTATGTTTGTGTGTGTGTATATACACTTATAGACATGCATGTATATAAAAATAAATATGTATAATGGCAGAGACATGTAAAGGAACAAACCTAAGCAAAACATTAATCTGCATTTAATATTCAGGCTGATAGAAATGTAAAAAGGGGGGAGACAGAAGAGAACCTAAAAGTAAATGAGATGAAAAAGGCCTTTCTTTTAGATAATTGTTAGTGCTGCTCGTAGGAATGCAGAAGAGATTTTCTGAGTGGACACTGAGTTATGTGCATAACCCTTGCCCTTTTGGGAAAACAGTCCTTTCAGATTTATTTTTAGACAACTCAAGGTAGAAAACCAGCCCATTTTGTTAGGGACTAGGTAGTTGCATAATGCAGGCACACGATTCTTCAAAATGTGGATGTCTGCTTTTAAAAAAATGAAGCTGGGCTTCCCATTTTTGTTGGTGGCGCAGCAGAAGCAAAGGGAATACAAGTATTAGTGGAATTTGACTTTGCCTACTCTTGATCATGTCTGCCTTGGAGGGTGTTTCAGCAGCATCTGACAAGCAAAAATGTTCTGACTAATCCTTCTTTTCTCTGCCTCAAGGATCTGAGAATTACGCAGATTTTTTCAGGTGTACATCATGCTTTGTTCCGCGTGAAACTCCAGGTAATTTGCTGAGTTTTTGGCTGCTTCCTGGCACTTGCTGCAGCTCTTCGGAGTGCAGAACTGCCTCAGCCATGCCGTTTTTGACATGGAAATGTTGCTTTAGTTGTGGATCGTATTACAAATCCTTTCTTACCGGACCCTTGTCATCCATAAAGAATATCCTTGTTACCATGAGGATACTTTTCTGTGTCCTTCCACAGCGTCCTTTCCACCTTGCTGGTAAGGAAACATCTTCACCACATCCTGAGGAAGCATCAAATACCGGCACTGACATCAGGGTGATTTTCTCAGACTGATGATTAAGGTTCTACCCATCTGCTGCTGTTTATAAGCCCTCAGGGCTCATCCTGTTAACTTTTCCAGTGCCTAAAGTTGTCTTAAGTATTTTTATCCCTTTTGCTTCTGGAAGGACAAGGTCTATCAAAACCAGGTTTTTTGCAAGCAAGGAAGGATGTTGCCCTTCAATGTTTTTCCTTTTGGCTGGAAGCAGGGGCATTTAGGCAAAGTGTTTATTTATTCTCATCATCAGCTAAGCTTTTGCATTCTTATTTAAGAAATAAATCGCAGCAGAGGTATGGATGTTTTGTAGACTGTCCTAAAACCTTTTGTGCTTTTGCCAGCGGGTCCCAGTCCATCCATCCCATCAGATCTCCTGAGAAGAACAGTGAACCAAACAAAAATGTGGTAGATGCAAACTTATTTCATTTGCCTCCCACTTTTTAAGGCATGCACACACGTTCTGTTATCTCTCATTAAGCTGATTTCACTGATTCAGGTAATTAAATCAACAGTGCTGTCTTTTGGAAGAGGCTGACACACCCTTGGCTCCCACCTTTCCAAAAGAATTTGAGGCCTTAGATCAGTTTGTGAGCTCTGTCTCTCACGTAGGACAATACTGAGTAGTTTCTGGAATATGATAGAAATTAATTGCAAAGATGGAGAGCGATGAAATACGTGTGCTGATATTCATACTTGGCATTTTAGTGATAAATGAATGTTAATCACAGCAACAATCATGTTCTCATCATCCTTCAGAGGCAGCATTAGCTTTATTGTATCCATAAACTTAAATTCCTGTCATTTTCAGCAGCAAATAACAAAGAAAATCCTCCCTGCCCCAGAGCTCTTGCAGTCCAAATATCACAAAGGACAGGGTTGTGTGCCTCCTTAACCAAAGCCAGATGTTTGATTTCAAGGCAGGAATTAAAATCTATTTTCACTAGGGATTTTTTCTCATGCAGAAGGTCAGCATGGGAGAAAGCACACAGGAAGTTCCCCTACTGGCATTTGTGCTAATTAAGGGTGCAGAACAGATTCAGTAAATAACCCACTGCTTTCTCAAGCCAGTAAACATTTTGAAAATCATCTCCTTATGAGCTTTAACTATCAGCTCTCAATATCTGGCAAAATAAGTTCCGTTGTGAGATTTTTTTTTTCTTTTAGTTAAATAGAGTGAGATAACTTTAGTTGGGGTTTTTGTGGAGAGAAAAATCACGAAAATTATTTTCCTCGTGTTTTACAGTGCATGACCACATATTTCTCTTCACCTGAGAATGCCAAAACCTGGTGTGAAGTCTCTTTGCGCTCCAGACATGGAACTTCCTTGCCAGGCATCTCTGCTTTTTCCTGATTAGCTTTGCAAAAAAGGTGATCAATGGTTTCTTTTATGGGTTACCAAGCCAGTGATGGAATATATAAACTTTATTCCAAAGCATTTACGTTTCTCCTTCGCCTTTCAGCACTCTGATATCATAAAGAAACTGCCAAAGTTTGTGTCAGCACTTGATGCTGTTGGGAGGTAGGAATGATTTTCTTTTCCTGAGTACCCGGAAAATCCGACAGTGCTGTCTAACTGAGGCAGGGGCTGCACGTTGGAGAGGGTGTGGAAAGAGCAGGAGTTTTCCTGGCAACAGAAGTGGAAATATCAGTGCTGAGGAACTCCTGGGAGACAGAGGCTCTTCGCCAGTGTGGTGTGAAACTCCTGCTCCGAGGATGGGGCTGCACAGTCCTGGAGGTGCCCCCCTTGTGAGAGACTTGTGGGCTGATATTGGACTTCCAGTCTTCCATTGCTTAATTGCCAGGTGCTGATGGAATAAACCCTGCTGGGGAGCCCTGTGCAAGCTGCAGCTCTGCCCTCCTCTGTTTCAGCAGCAGCTGCAGCTCAACAGATGCTTCAGAGTGACTCGGTGGGCGAAACCATGGCAAATGCCCACGTGTCCAAATGCAGAGTCAGAGCAGCAGCAGGAGCCTCTTGTGCTGAGCAATTCCGAGGGCGGATTAGCCCGGCACTGCCTTCTGGGCAAGGCTGGATTTTTGTTCAGACTTGGCTTGTTCCTGACAGACACCTGGTGCCGGGGTTCTGACAAGGAGTTTGCAGTCTGTATTTGGGGGAAGGGTATGAGCAAGGCCATGGAAAACCCAGAGATGCTTTGATTTTAATCGCATGGGTGATTTAATATCAATCTTAAAAAAAAAATTAAATTTCAAAGCAACAGTTCCACTTGACAGCCGGCCAGGATTTTCTTTTTTAAAAAAGAGAAGAAAAAAGAAAAGCGTTTCCTTACTGTGTACAGTGAGATCTATGAAACCACCAGTAAGTTTTCTGTTTGTTCAGAATCCCCTCAGAGACACAGGTAGGGGTTCATAACTTGTCTCGCCATTACATTTTGGCAGCTAGATTAAAACATTTATTCTTTTTCTTGCAGATGAAATTTACTTGTACCTCAAACTTTCATTTCATATTGGTTTTAGTAGCTTGTTGTTTCAGTCATCTGGTGCTTTTCTGCCCACTTGAAAAGCTCCCCACCTCCTTTGTACTGAGCAATCCAGTATTTGTTCTGGTTTAGTCACAATTACAGGTATTAACAGGGAGGAAAAAAGAAACAATACACCTCCCTCAAGCAACTTATTTTGTTCCTTTTTCTAAACAAATCTATTTAAGTGTTTGTATCTTCTAACCAGGTTAAAATGTGCTGGTTTTTTGCAAACCTGACTGAATTCCTTACCCAGTATTCATGCAGTAGGAGCAGGATGCCATCCCATACCTTGTCTGTGTCTTAGGTTCCCTAAATCCAGTGTTTCTGCTTTGAAGGGCTCCTCCTCCTTCATGGGCTGCTCTGCTTTTAGTTGAGCTGGCTCAGGAGCACGCACAACAATGTGCCTTAAGGTCTTTTAAAATGAGAAGCTTCCTGTAAACATTTAAATTTAATGCATCAATAGAAGCTCTGACACAAATTGTGAAACAAGTCCTGGGGTTTGGACTACAGATTTGTTTCTGAAGCAACTTAGGAAAATCTCTCTTCAGAAATGTGTACTTGGGTCTGAGTCTGCGTCTCTCTGACTCTTAGCTGGCAGTGAGGGGTAATTCTTACGCTGACCAACAGCAAAAAGCAGATTGGTTTTGGTTGGTTTATTCTGCGCTTCAAATCTGCTGAACAGAGGCAGGTTTTGCATCTGTGTGCAGGAGACAGATTCACAAATGGAATTTCCAGCTGCGTGCACAGTCCTCTGTCCTTCCCATCCGTGTCTCAGCCATACGTCAGATGGGATTTGGAGGGATAAAAAAGGAGAAGTCATCCTTTTTCCAAGAGGAGCAGCAGGTGCCTTCAGTCAGAAATAGGTTACAGGCAGCAGCAAGGGCACAAGCCAGTGAAGCAGGACCAAATCTTTGGGCTGGTCACTGGTGTTGGCTGTTCTTGAGCCCTGTGGCATCGGGTGAGCAAGGAAGTGGGATTGGTGTCAGTGCAACATTCCCAAACCTTCGCTGCAGGGATCTGATGGCTCAGCCAGCGAGGAGGAGCTCAGTCCCATCCGTGGGTGCTGACACAGGCCAGAGCCCCTCCTGAATGGGACCTGGAGGCAGATTGGCCCTTGTAATCCATGGGGGGATGCCGAGCAGGAGACCCTCTGACTCTTCTCCCAGTAAACCTCTGTAGCAAAAGGCAATGCCCCCCTCCCAGGCTGCTTTCCCTCAAAAACGCCTGGTTTTAGAGCTAAAAACAAGAGGCAAGCTAGAAGATATCTCAGATGGGATTTACTCGCCTGCAGCGCTGCTAAATCACAGATGAGGTGTGATCAAGTCTCATCTGGTGCCCAGCTCGTGCCTGAGGTGTGATCAAGTCTCATCTCGAGCCCAGCTCGTGCCTGAGGTGTGATCAAGTCTCATCTCGAGCCCAGCTCATGCTGGGGATGGGACCCTGCCCTCGAAGTGCTGGAGGGAGCAAGAGCTTCCCCATGCTGAGATTGCACAACCTCCTCTCGGAGGAGCGGGGCTGGGCAGAGCTTCAGCGTGACCTCTGCCTGACTCATATTTTTTCCTCCTGTTACCAATAAGAACTTTTTCCTCATGAGTCACTTTGAAACAGTTTGTGCGTGTTCAGGGGAAAAAAGAAAAAACCCAACAAACCCCAAAGATTTTCCTGAGGAACGGTTTGTCGGTGAGACAGAACAAATCACTGGGTACTGTCAGGGGCTGTTCTGCCTGCACAGTTCAGTTAATGATCTCCTGGGGCTGTCAGTGATTTTTTGTTACTGTCATTTGTGTGTGTCCCTTCATTTTAATGCTTTCTTCTCTGAAATTCAACAGTGAAAAACACAAGTGCTACTCTTCCACTTTTTGGATGCCTGAAGCTCAGGGAAACAATGACCCCTTCAAAAACTGCCGGTTTAGCTGTGTCCATCCTAACACAGACCTAAAATATGCTGGCAAAACTGTGTTTGTTCTCCTCCACTTTCTTCTCAGGTAACATAAACGGAAGCACATTTATAGTATTGTAGCTGTGACTCCTACAAGGTCTGGAATACTGGGATTTCTGCCCCTTCCCATCCCCATGCCTTACTCGCAGTGGCAAATTTGACCTGTGTGACTCACAGCACAAGAGCTCTGTGGCAGTGGCAGAGCTTTTAAGCCCCTGGAATCACAGACGAGTATTTTGAGAGCTGAATAGTTCCTGAGAAGTTCTTTTCTCTGTAGGGAATAGACATTAAGGTGTCCATTATAAGTATTCATTTTCAGAAGCAGGAATAAGTTTGTATCCTGATGGCAGGAATGATTTATTTTTTGTATTTGGCTGCAAAAAGGTTATTTCTGGCTAAGTCAGCCTGTTCCTCTCTTCTAGGACCTTATTGCCTTGCTGGCTGATTTAAGCCAGCTTTGACAGATCAGCTGCAGGCTCAAAGACAATTAAGTTTCTGTGGTTTTGTGAAGTTTAGGAATGTAGAAGAGGGAAAAAACCTTAGCAGTGCTCCACTAAGGGAAAGACTGTCTTGAGCTCAAACATTGCTAAATATCTGAAATGCCACAGTTTTTAAGACTGCCCTGATGGTGAGACAAAATTCACTGGGCACCAGAAAATGCAGTCATGGGGCAGAAATCAGATGGAAATCAGGTCTCATCTGAGCTTCCTGTCACCTTCATTGGCAGCATGGTTTTGGCTTTGCCTTCCTGTCCTGGATTTGTTCATTTCCACAGTGACATCTTCAGGACTGGTGGCACCTCCATCCATTCCCATAGTCTGCTGTGGCCGTAGCCTGGACTTTCTCACACTGACAGGCTGTAATCAGGCTGAAACTGTGGGAGCCTGGGGGAGGTCTCTGGGTATTTACTGCCAGCTGATGTTGAGAGGTTTTTGAGTGGTCAGAAGGTCAAGGGAGGTGGTTCTGCCTCTTTTCTCTGCCCTCGTGAGACCCCACCTGGAATGCTGCATCCAGCTCTGGGGTCCACAGCACAAGAAGGATGTGAACCTTTCAGAGTGTATCCAGAGGAGGCCATGAAGATGATCAGAAGGCTGGAACACCTCTGCTATGAAGACAGTCTGAGAGAGCTGGGGCTGTTCATCCTGGAGAAAAGAAGGCTTTGGGGAGAACTTAGAGCACTTTTCAGTGACAAAAAGGGGCTTATAAAAAGGAAGGAGGTATATTTTTTTGTATGGCCAGCTGGTGAGGGGAAAAGGGGCAATGTCTTTAAACTGAAAGAGGGCAGGTTTAAATTAGATATGTGGAAGAAATTCTTTACTCTGAGGGTAGTGAGAGTTGCCCAGAGAAATTTTGGATGCCACACCCCTGGAAGTGTTCAAGGCCAGGTTGGATGAGGCTTGGAGAAACCTGGAGTAGTGGGAGGTGTCCCTGCCCATTGCAAGGGCTTGGAACTGGATGATCCTTAAGGCTCCTTCCAGCCAAAGCCATTCTGTGATTCCATGATTCTAGGTTAAATGATTTAATGGTTCTCAAGCTTTAGATCCTGTTCATCTACAGGAAGATGTGCTGGCTTCTGAAGCACAGAGCAGTTTTTGTTGTATTCCCAATGATGCATTCCTCAAATATATATTCCCATTGAGCCCGTAGTCCTGTTGCCTCGTGCAGATCAGTCTGTCTTGAAATGTCAAGACCATTTTCTGCATCTGAAATAATGATTGCTTTATGGACAAAATAATACAAAGCAAGAAAGAAATGTTCCAGCAGTGACCTTTCTATGTCAAACCTCTTGCCTAAAGAAGATCAAGATCTTCTAAGTGACTAATTAAATCAGAAGTGAATCTGTCTAAAGCAATAAATGCCTAAAAAGTATGACGAGAAAGCCTGCTGTCAGCCACAATATTTCAATTACTGATAGTACAGTCTAGGAGAGTCAAATCCCATCTCTAAAAATCTGCTTCTTGATCCTGTAACATTATCCACAAATGGATTTTGATGTGGCTTTTATTGGCACAGCCCTTCCTTGTATAAATTGCAAACTTTAGATCAGTTTAGACATTAGAAACATAAGTGCAGAAAGTATAAACAACAGAGCCAGGAGAACTGATCAGCTCCAGATGACTGTGCCAGGAGGGCTGGGATGAGCTCCTTCCAGGCTGGAGCCCAGCTCACTACCAGCACCACACAGGGCTTTTATTCCACGGAATATCTGCTTCTCCTTCTCTGTTCCTCTCTCCACTGTCCTTCCTCACCACCGAAGAGAGAACGGGCAAATCTTCTGCTGGAGTCCTAAGACAGAATCACGGAATCATTTAGGCTGGGAAAGATCTCCGAGATCATGAAGTCCCAGCTGTGCCCGATGCCCACCTTGTCACCCAGCCCAGAGCACTGAGTGCCACGTCCAGGCCGTCCCTGGACACCTCCAGGGATGGGGACTCCAAACCTCCCTGGGCAGCCCCTTCCAATGCCTGACAACTCTTTCAGTGAATAAATTCTTCCTGATGTCCGACCTGAACCTCCCCTGGAGCGGCTTGAGGCCGTTTCTTCTTTTTCTGTCGCTTGTTCCCTGGGAAACAGACAACACCCACTTGAAAGCAATAGGGCGGAAAACACCAAAAATGTATCTGTGAAATACAGTGATGGTTACTAAAAATGTAGTTATATGCAGTCATCCATGCATGTACAGGTGGTCCAAATTATCCAAAATTATCCAAGTTATCCAAAATATCAATGAATCTGTAGTTTCCCTGCAGGAAAGTCTGTGTTGGCTTGTGCTGAGCAAGTGCAACTCATCACAGCAGTACAAAGAACATGTGCTGCTGCAGGGGATGCAGAACATCACATTAAACTTGCTGCACTTAACACAGGACAAGAATGTGGCTGGGAGGTGTGGAAAGGGCTGCACAGGACACAGGATGCATCCTTAATTGCCTGAGTGGTCTTTTCCAGTGTCTGCATTGCCAAGAAGTAAATTGCTGTGAGCCTGACTGATTGTAGCTCAAGAAATAATGCAGATATAAATCAGAACCTCACGGAATTTGCAAATTGCGAGATAAGTCCTGAAATACATGTGATTTCTGTATCCATTTCTTGTTTGGATTAACTGTTCACTGACTTTCCTCAATTTTTTATTTGAAAAGGGGGTTTGGCACATTCTGTATTTAGGAACCATTTAATTCACTGCTGCAATGGAGTTCCGACTCAGATGCAATCCAATTCATATGCCAGTCTGGCATTACCTATATTTGAAATTGGACAAGACATATACTTCTTTATAGGAGGGACCAAGTAATTTCTAAGGGCTAAAGATCTGGTTTTTGTCAGTTCTAGCAAAAAAATTTCAACCAAGATATTTTTCCCAGAAAATTTAGATTGTTCGAAAAAAATACAGATCATAAAGAGAAATATTTCTATTTAAACATTGCATTTCACTGACTTAAGTCCTCTTTTTCATGCTTATATATTTATTGGTGGGGTTTTTAAGTCAGATGGTGTCCTCTGCCCAGCCTACAGCCAGGGGCTCATTGTTTCCTCTCTGACAGGAGATGTAAGTGGTGCATCTGTGGATACACCCTGGCAAGACATCCTGGTGCTAAGGTGCACATTCTCCTTAGAGCAGAAATATTTCCAAATTAGTTCTTTTTTTCCTTTTTTTTTTTTTTTTTTTTTTTTTTTATTTTTTTTTAAACCTTCCTAAAATTTTTTTTTTTTTTTTTTTTTTTTTTTTTTTTGGGCAATTTTTATTTTTCTTTTTTTTTTTTTTTTTTTTTCTTTTTTTTCTGGGCAAGCTTTAATTTTCCTTTGTTTTTCTTCCTTTTAATTTTCTTTTCCCTTGATGAGCTTGGTACTTGATTTTCCAAGCCAGAAGAACAGCTCAGAAGTGCCTCAATGCCACACAAGGCCCCAGCTCTCCTATCTGAACATCCACAAAATGAGAGGTTCTGTGGTTCCAAATCCCTTTCATCCACATGAAATTGTCTGCAATGCTGTGATACTTATTTAAGAGCTTCTCTGAACATATTGCCTCAGCTCCAAGAGCCGTACCTGTGATTTTCCATCCTTTACTGTCAGCTCCTCATAAAATATCATCCCGTGTTCGCTCCTTGCATGAGCCAAGTGACATTGGCACGTGTTGTAAAGCTGGAGGCACATCTATCTTGGGAATGTGCCTTGATTATTTAGACGATGAAAAAAAAAGGATTTTTGGTTTCTCAGACCTGATTCACACCCTGCTTAACAAGGTTCTTGATTGCCTGGCATTGCTCTGGCTTAGGAGACGCTGAAATTGCAGTGAAATGAGGAGCACAATGAAAGCAGCTGGACAAACAGCTTAAACTCAGGAATAAACATTCACATAGATATTTGCTTTTACTCTTAGTTTGCTTTCAAGGTACAGAGTTAAAGACCTTCAAAGTAGTACCACCTGAGGTGTGGACGGGAACCGAATTCGGGATGTTTATACCTGATATTTGAGGTGTGTAAATCTGGCTCCGAGGTGTTGAGTGTTTAAGGTATGAGAGGGAATAAGTGCTCTGAAGGATAAACAGGGACTAAACCAGCAGTTTTAAAATGCCTTCCTCTCAAAATCAGGCAAGGGGAGCCAGGCTGAACAGGCAGAAGAGGCAGATTCCCCAGAGAGAACACGAAGGAGAGAGAACCAGCAAAATTCCCAGCGGAGCCTCTTTGTTTCTGTTATCACCTCCCTGCAAAAGGTAAAAAACCCAGAGCACCTCTTTGCCTAATCCAAAAGCCTACGTGTAAGGACAACCAAGCTCTGCCACCTTGGTAAGAAAGGGGTAAGAAATATTTATCCAGGATGGGGCCTACAATGACCAGGATCACTCTTGTTTCTGTTCTCATCCTCTGGGCTGCTGCACGACAGGGAAGGGGAGATGAAATTACAGGTGAGTGAAGCAAAACTGGCCGGAGGACAGCTTAGTTTGGATGTGGGATAGATATTTCTTTGAAATAAATCAGCTAAGGTGGCCACTCTCCAGAGAACTGGCAATGTCCCAGCGACCATTTAAGAATCCTCTGTCCATAATTAAACAGGGAAAATCTAACCAAGCAAAAACACAACCTTTGTCCCCAGCCTTTCATCCTCGGGCAAAATCCTTGTCATTTCCTTTGTGCCAGAAATGAACAAGTAGAATTTCTGCTTTGTCTTCAGTATTGCGCAAATTTTAATGAAAATTGTCTTTAAAATAAGCTTTAGCAGGAAATGATGTAGTAATGTGCCTGGCAAATTCCTAGAGATGCATAAAATGAGGCTGTAGAAGCCATGCTTAAATTTCATCTGTGGTATGGGCTGTAATTTTGAAAAACCCTAACCCAACTGTAACTGCTGAATGAACTCCTAATTTACTCTTCATTTCTGCTTTGATTTATTTAGATGAGAAAAATATCGTGATTTTTGGCTGCTCTTTGTTGCTTTTCTTTACTTAAGTGGTTTTGTGAGTCTCAGATAAATATAAACCATATTTCTTAGAACCTTGCAGACTTCTCTGTTGTTCTGTCAAAGCCACAGCTGAAAAGAGGTTTGTAGAGATTAGGGCCAACAGAACACCCATTCCAGTGCCATTTGAAGTAAATGGTGTTGAATTTAAAACTTGGAATTTGTAGAAAAATCGAGCCCATGATCCATTTTTTTTTTTCATGTTTTGGAGCATTTGCATTTCAAAACTGAGCTTGAATCTGCCCTCCATGAACCTGTTCCAACAGATTATTTTTAAGGTTATATCAAGACAAAAAAGGGGCTTATCTTTTCGTCTTGCTGCTCTCCAGTGAGACAAGATTTTGCAGATCCCAGTGGCTCCTGTATCACTTGAGTGGTGAAGTTTCCAGAATTGCAGCTCTGTCTGTGGCGTAAATTCTGTGAAACATTTTTTATTGCTGGTTTTTTGGTCATGCTCTCAGTTCTGATCTGGGTTTAACCTTGAGTTCTAAGGTGATGCCTTGAGTGGCTACCTAGAAACAGAGGCTAGACAGGAGTAAGGGAATAAAGGCAGGGATTTATTTGAAAGGCCTTCCAAGGTTCACCCTGGGGAGCCAAAGGCTACATCCAAAATGCACCCCAGGATGGACAGCGAGTCACGAGTTCTCCACATTTTTATAGGTTTGGTTCATTTGCATATCAGCATAAATTTGCCAATTAAAACTTCATCTAATGATGTAATTTCTTCACTTTCTCCACCTCTCTAGAGGCCCTAGTTTACACCTTTTGGGCCTAGGACAATCTGAGTGTCTTTGAATAACAAGCTCGGAGAGGCTTTGTTGTCTCTGTCTGGCCTAAGAGAACAGCAGCTAGCAGGATACAAGAAACTTCAGAGTTCCACACTAGGCAATACAGGATTTGAAAGTATAAAAGCTAGAACCTAAGGCATCAAAGGAGCCTGCTCCTGTGCAGCCTTTGCTCCCAGGCTTTCCTCTTAGTATTTGTTTCTATTAATAACAAGTTTGCTTTAATTCTTTATGCTCTTGCTTAACATTAAAAAAAAAAAAAATTGATGTTTTCCCTGATGGTGCTGAAAGCTGGTGGTTTCTGAGAGAAAATTCTAAAATCCAGAAATGATAGGTGTAACATATCCATACTAACGGCAGGTGACTGCCTTCTGCTGTGCCATTGACTTCGGCTTTGAGTCGCTGAAAACAACAGCCAGTGCATTTTAATTCCATTTGATTGTGCCGTAATCCCATAGATGGGAGTAACGAGAACAGAAAGCCAATTTGCTAAAGAGCCCAAATTGATCCAAGCTGCACTGCTCAGCAGCAAACTGCTGTCAGCAAAATAATTGAACTCTGTGAGTGTCAAAGCTTGTTTTGAACCGTGTGGAAGTGATGGATGGTGTAAAGGTTGGTGGTGCTGCACCTTCAGTCCAACTTCTGCCACTGAGGGCATCTTTTTGAACCACCATAGCCTTATCTCAAAGCTTCTCTTTAGGTTTTGGCAGCCTCACTCTATACCTAGTGTGTACATGTATATATACACCTCGTATCAATGTTTAAGTATGAAATATGACTTCATATCTGCTCTGACAGCTGTAGATTCCAATTATAAACTGTGTCTAATTCTACACCATCTTATTCTCAGTTTCATACCTGTATTTATGTTGCACATTGCTGTAGAGACTAAGCCAGCTCAGCTGACACTGGAATTTTTAACTTTCCAGTGCTACATCGTCGCTGCAGCCTCAGCTCTGCACGGACAACATGAATCCTCAGTGCTCTCCTTACTCAGTTTTTCCCTTCCAGTCCCTGCTTTGCCCTTGCCAGGCTTTACATGAGCTCTGGAGAAAACGAAGGGTCACAGGGGTGAGGAACAAGGCTGAGCTCTTGCTTCTTACCTGCTCTACTCTCCTCTAATGTGATTTTATACTATAAAAGTCAGATTCCTTAATACAGGAGTTTCTCATTTTCGTAGAACAAAATTTTCTCCTGCTCCACCCTCCTTCCCTGGTCACAACAGATGTTTGTGCACTTTCTCCAGGAAAAGGCTATAACCAAAATTATTTAGGTTTTAATTCTGTTCCACTCTGGTTATTTAGCCATTCAGGTTACAAACTAATTCTAAAAAACCAAATAAAAAAGCTGAAGCAAGATTTTTTTTCCACCCCACACCTACACGCCTAGAAGCATTTGCAGAGAAAGGTATTCTTGGAGCAGTCTTACCACATGGCAAGGGAATGCTTTCCAAAATGCAATGACAGCTGCCTGTTTCTTGTCAGGCACTTGTGCCTCATGTGAGGTGTTAATGGATCAAATGCATTGAATAAAAAGCAGCCCTTGATCTCTGATTTCTGCTCCAGAACCCACGTTTGTTTTCCTTTCCCCTTCTCCCAGAGAGTTACCCTAAATTTAGCCAGAGGGAGAGGCCACCTTGCTTTCTCTAGCTCACTCCTCCTTCCACCTCCTCCTGCACAGCCACGTCCTGGTCAGAACTCCATCCCGGCCTTTGGGATCCTCTCCTGGCTCAGGCAGGGTCTGGGCTTGAGCCAGGCTTTGAGACAGGCTTTGAGCCAAGCTGGGTGTCTTCCTGCCCCTCTTGACCACCTCCTTCCTCTCCCTGCTTAGGGACAAAGAGCAGCCCTGGTGCCTTTCAGGGGTGTGAAGACCTTTCAGCTGCTGTCCCCAGAGCTTCAGGGACCGGACACGGAGGTGCCCTGCTGGAGGCTGGGCAGGAGGAAGAAGCAGGAGTGGTGTTTCCAGCTATTCGCTCACTCTCAATATTTTCCTGCTGACCGGCTCCAAGCAGCAGCACGGAGTCCCTGGAGCCTGCTGGGAGGTCTCTGGATCTCACACGCACAGCCTGGAGCACAAGCTGGCATCAGCTCTGCCTTTTGCTGCAGGAGGAAGGCACAGAGGAGTGAGGCAGAGCAGGGCTGGGCTTCCAGGGGCCATATCTAGACATCGTGTCTATTTCATGTTTTCTTCTGGACTGTCCCCAGAAGAAAACATGGAATAGACACGATGTCTAGACCCATTTGTGCTACAGATGGATTGTCCTGCCCAAAGTTCTTTTCCTAGTCCTGCTCAAATTGCACAAATGTCCTTTGTTTAGCTGGAAAGCTAAATGTGATAAAAGCACAGGATTCCTGAAAGCCTGACAATCCTGGTTTTTTCTTCTTGAATTGTTTTTAACATGTTTCATCTTTTCAGGCAGGAGATAAGTTGTACAAATAAGATAAGCTGTAAATGTTTTAATTGTATGCCTGTTGTGTATATTGTGTGAGCTTCAGTCTGTCTGCTGGCTGACCCTGGTGCCCTCAGAGCTCTCAGAAAAAAAAACTAGTCCTGCTATATTTGAATCTCTGCAGCTAATTCATATTTATCCTTATTAAAGTTTCTTCTGCTTTGGCTAGAGGATGATACAGGCATTTTAATTCCATCCGATCTGTTTCCCAAATGGGACACAGGGTGACTCAGCCCCTCTGGCTTCTATAACATCTCATTAGGAGCCAGCCTGATGTCTGTGACATGACTGTAGGTTGCTTACTGCTAATTCTTAAACTCCATCTGGTTTTGTTGCTGTTGTTGGGGTTTCTTTGTGTTGTTCGGCGTTGGTTTTTTTTTCCCTATCCCTGCTGAAGTATTTCAGTTTTAAGTAAAGCACGTAACAAGTTCGCTCCTCATCACAAATGGTTTCAGAACTCTGGAAGCTGAGTCCCATCCCCAGACCTGTGCGAAATGATGCCGTTAATGACCTTATCACTGACTTTGTTTGTACTCAAAGTCAGTGATCCACTGCAAGTTTCCAATGGCCTGATCAACAAGGTCTGCTACAAATGCGGAGAGGCAGCACAGGATCTCCAGGAATACCTTTTGTGTCAGATACCTGGAAGAGCTTCCCAGTGACGTATGAGTACCCAGTTTTAGCCTAGGGTGATGTCTGGAGGATGTCTTATTCCAGACGTCTACTGTGACTCATCTGCTCACGAGTTCCTCACCCTTTGTTGTGATGAACACTTCGGCAGCAGGGGGCTGGAGCGGGCATTTAAAGTACTGGGATGACTCTGCCCTGGAAGTGCCTATTGTGTTCTACTGTAAATTTAAATTAACATATGTAAATTTCCTTAATATTCACTTGAGTCAAATTGCCCTTTTTCCTCCTCGCACCTGAAGGCACCAAGAACTCTTTGAATTTTCTGCCAGTCTGCATCCTTTCAAGACCAAAGTGATGCCTATGACAAGCAGTCACTACCAATTCTTTCTTGTGTCTGTGTTTGGAAGCGATGTTCTTCCCAGCATCAGCCTTCCTGGAAATCTTTCATCTGTGTTGGTTCTGTCACTGCTTTCTCATAACACTGTTTTTAACTGGCTACTGCAGGGAACCTCTGCTCTGGGGTGACAAGTTAATGCTGATCCCTTTCTCCCCTGTTTCTCTCCCCTAGAAAAAGGCCTTTCGTTGCTAGGGTACCATCTGTGCAACTACACCCTGACCAGAAGTGTGTTTAAAATGGTTGCCTACCAGGAGTCCTATGAGAAGAACACATCCTGTGGAGGGTGGATCCCGTGGATGGTGTGTCCCCAGAGACACTACAGAACACGGTTTCACATGGTTGAAGTCCCTGAAACCATCACTCTCACAGATTGCTGTGAAGGATATGAACAAGTTGGACTCTACTGCTCTCTAGGTAAGTTTTAGTCAGATTAAGAGAGGAAATAAATGCTTCTTATGTGAGAAGATTCACTTCAGCTGAGATGTGTAAAGGCTTAATTCAGTTCTGGGCCATAGGTTCCTATTCACTGAAATAAATGAGTCTGCAGAAACGTACAGTAAACTTTGTCCAACGTGGCAAGGAGTAGACATGGCAGATTAAAACTCCCGATTCTTGCTCTTTGCCACCCCTAGCCATGAATTCACTAAACTTCCAGGGGAGCCTGAGGAAAGCACTGCTTGTTGCCCCTCCAAGGGCTCATTACCTGTCCAGGTTCAGGCCAATATCCCCGGCCAAGAGCAATAATTCACTGCCTGGTGCAGTGTCTGCTCTGAGCCTGCCTGCATTTACACCAGGAGCTTTCTCCTCAAAACTAATTCAGGATGTGCTTGGGATAACATCTCCTTTGATGTGGAGCAGGGTCTGTTCCCAGATTGCAAACCCAGTTTTGGTTCAAATTTAAAACAATCTGTGACCTCAGGGCAACTTGGTACCAGATGCTTTCCAACCAAAACTACACTGGGACCCATTTTCTTAGGGCTTCCTTGGTTACCTGTGACTACGTGGGAGGTCTGAAAACTGGTGAACTTTTTGGTGGATCTGATCTAACATCTGAGTGTTAATAAGACTCCGCTTGGGAAGACTTAATCACCTTTGTCTCAAGATGGAAACTTTTTCCCCTTCCCACATCACAGTTACCAGTTGTCAACCAGAAATTCCCAGTTTTATCAGAAGTTGAGACATAGATGGAGGGGATTCCTTGGGGAAAAGGAACTTTTCTTTTTCTAACGGATAAATTTAGGTGCTCTTAAGCTGAACAGGCATCTTGAATTATCTAAACTGTTGAACTGTTCTGTCATCCAGAAAAGATCTGCAGGATGTAGTTTTGTCTCCTATTTTCAGTAGGACACTGCATTTTCTCTATTTCCTTACAGTAGGGACCAGGGCATTTACATAATCGCACACAAGAACAGCAGATTGAAAGGAAAGGTCCTGTTGCAGCCCTGGGCCTTGTTGTGGGTCATAAGACTTGGGTGACTCAGATCTGTGGGAATGTCCCCAAACCTGCTGCTGCAGCGGATCATATAACGTGGCATGAGGGGGGATGAGCCATATGTCCTATCATGGGATCTGTCAAGAACAATGTGTTCATCCCACATTTAAGTTGCTTCAGAGCACTGGAAAAAGAACTTCCAAACGTTTTTTTTTCCAGGCGTTTTCTCCACAGTCACAGGTAGAATATTGTGTCTAGCAGGATTTTAACAGAAGGATGGGAACACAAAAATGGTCGATGTGTTTTACTTGTTCCTAAAATGATTTGCTAGAGAAGAGAAATTAAAGCATAATTCTTAATTTACTGCATCCTGCCGTTGTTTGACTCCATGGCTGTTGTGGAGTCTCAGCAAAGCAGAATTTGAGCTGCAGGTTACTGTGTGCCCAAGCAGATTTGTCAGACAGAGAGAGGACCTGCTGCTGATCATCTGTGTTTTCCAAGCATCAGTTTCATGCTGGGGAAAATCTCCAGTACATCTAATAAGGGATGAAAAGTTACTTCAGACAAGTCTTTTGGACATACAGGCATGTGCATACATGTGTGCCTGTAAGTATCGAATGGCAAGACTGAGAGGCAACCAGAGAAAATGGCTTTTTAATGCTGTAGTACAAGGAAAGAGCTGTGCCAGCTAAATGTGAAAGAGTTACCATGGTTGTCACTGTTTGCACAAGAAACTCAGGTCTTTCTGAACCTCTGAAAATCAAGACCATCCTTTTGTGTGGAAAAAAAAGCATCCTGGTAATGCTTGAAATATTTTTTTCCCAGTATAATTCTATGTCTCTTAAAAGCATCTCTAGGGATATTTTAGGCTTGAGAGCTGTTGATGATTCTGTTTCATCTAACGTGAACAAATCTGTAAATCTCTTGTAAAGCTTAGCTGCAGAATTTCCACCCTGCCCTTGCCATGTTGTTGATACACCGGGCAAGTTTGTCCATGAAGTACTGTGGTCACCCTGACACTTTTTCCTGTCAAAGTTAGTTTGGGAATGTTTAAAACCATTTAAGGATTTGTATGGCTTCTAGGTGATTTCCGTGTTTACATTATTCCGGTATCTTTGCTTTTCAGGGCATTAGTAATAAATTCTGTGAATGGTAATGCACTGTCTAGACACAGTCTTAAATAAATGATGAGAAGAGAAACTGGAACTGCAGAAATTACTGCACAGCACGCTGTTGGAACTACTGTTATTTTCTTCTTGACGTTATCCATGCTGGCGTGCTCTCCATCCTGCCAGGAGCGGAAAGGTCTCCATGACCTTTCACAGCAACCTGCTCCTGGCCACTGCTCACCTTCTCTTCCCAGAAGGGAACATTTGCCCCTGCCTGGGATATGGCAGGCCCTGCTTTTATTATTTCTTTGCTGTTGGGAAAAAAATGTCTAGATCAGTGGTTAAGTTGCTCTGGTAGTTGTCACTAGTTGTGTGTCTATCACTGGGATGGTGTTACAGATGCACACACAAATGACTTTGACATTTTTAAATAACAGCTGGAAAGTTAAGTATCTAAAAGTTAGGAAGTGCTGGAATTAATTCTAGAGGTAGAATTAAATAAAACAGCCTTTGTTTTCTCTCTTTGTGCCTATGCATGCAGATTAATGAGTTTTTTTAATTACCTGATCTAGCTTTGCAGTGCCCCGAGGACCACGTTTCCCTGTGCCCGGGGATGATGGAGCCCCTCTGAGGAGCTCCCCAGAGTGTACCATCCTGACCTCCACATTCGGTGCTCTGCTCAGCCTCTCACTAGAGTAGAGAATTATTTATCACCTCTTAAGCTGAATCCTGGGGGATTCACAGGCAGCAATTTGTCTTCACGAAGCCTGTGGGAAGCGAGGGAGCTTCTCTGTCTTTCACAGATGGGCAACTGAGCTGCGGAGAAACTGAGATCAAACCATTGTGTTGGTTCCAGACCTGCTTTCAGACACCTTGGGTGCAGTTTTAATTTTTTCATAAATTTATTCTGATTTTCAGGGTGCTTAGTGCTGCTTTTAACAACCTGTGTGGTTGGGGCACAGGGCTGCAGGTCAAGCTTGTGGACTTGTGAAACCCATGGCTCTGAAAGGTTGTTTCACCCTACAAAACTTCTCCCTGCATCTTGTCTTTTAGGTAGGGATACGATCCAATTCTGCAGGCTTGTTTCCAGCTGCTTGAATGGACGGTGTGGTTACTTCTCCTGGTGACTGGCTTGCTGCCCACTTTCCAGCATAAGATGTAACCGGAGAGCTCCTTATCTGCCATCTAACCCTGACTGATCCCCAGCTAGGGAGGGAAAGAGTGCATCAGCACACGATGGAGGCTCGTTTTTAAGCACACATGCACAAAAATACCTTGAAATAAGAAGGCCCAGACAACTTTAATAGTGGAGTTCCTTGAGAGCACTTGATTTGCAACGTTAAGGTCACGCTTGTCAGAGTGTGCTTTGTGTGCACAGCTTCCTAAGGTTTTCAGAAAAACAACTGCAAAGTAAAATAATGTTCATTGTAGGTGCCCGAGCAGCTCCTCAGCAGGGCTGGGACCTTTCAGAGGTGGCATGCAGATGTTCCCATGCTGACTGTAACCAGAGCAGCAGGAGCAGCATCAGCCTGGGGTGGGAAGGTGCCAGAATGTCCTATGGGACTTCACCCAGAAGCAGGTGGCTCTGGCTGCCCTGCGATTTGGGTCCTTTGTGTGCCCCCAGCAGCTGCAGAAATGGGATTATCGGCATCCCTGCCTGTTCCCCGTGGTGTCTGCTGGTGGGTGTCCTGTCTGGGAATTGCCTTGTCCCTTTTTGAGCCCACTGAAGCTGTCTGTCTCCACACCCCCTGTGCTGACAAACTGCAGAACTTCCCTCCCATTTGGGTAAAGAAGTGAGTTCTTTCACCCATTTTGTTACTGTGGGCTTTGGTGAAAACCGGCTCTGCCTTCACCTTGCCTTTGGGATTTTGTGAACCTTGATCACATCCCCCTCAACCTTCTCCTCTCCAAGGCAAAAGTCCCAGCCAGGAACGGTGTTAAATATTTGTCAGATGCTGGACCAGCACAAATCCCAGTTAAGCCCTGGGCAGGCAATCAGGATGGAAAATGTCCATCTGAGCAAGTAAAGCCTACCAATACTCAAAGACCCCAAAACCAGGGCTGTATGATGAAAACTGCCAGCCTGCCTTTGGAACAGACTTTCCCAGGAGCCTTCTCCGTGATTTCATAGAGAGGTCTCCCCCTTCTGATACCTGAGACAAATGCAGGGTGCTGCTCCCTGGCTCCACCACACCCTCTGGATGAAACCATCCGTTCCAGATGGAAGGAGGGAGAGGAAGGGGGTTATGGCTGAGCTAACGTTGTCCCTCAGCATCAGTCTCCTGAGAGATGCCCCATCCTGCAGTCAAAGCAGATCCAGCAGCTCTCCAGTGGGCAGGCTGGCAAGTAACCTTTGGTTGCTAAGCTGCAGTTCTGCTTCCATACATTTATGTAAATAATGGAGGAGAAAAGCCTGCTCTTCATCCAAATGACAGAGGAGTTGGCTGCCTTGCTCCTGAGCGCTTGCTTGGTAGGTGACTGTCCCCAGCATGATTGAAGAGGAGAGCATAAATTGGATTTCCAAAGTGCATCTGGTGCAATTAGGCAGAAATGTGAAGTGAATCCATCTCCGTTTCCGCTGATCCGAAAACGATGACCTTTTGATTTCAAATAAATGTCTGCTGTGGCACCCAGCCAGGATTCAATAGTGTTTTCTGAGATTGCATGTGACTCATTAAACCATTTACACCGCAGTTAAACACACCAAAAAAATAAGACCCAGGTGGGAAAAGAAGATCCTTTGAACCTCAAACCTGCTTGAACTGCACCTGAATCTCGGAGCTGAAGGAATTTACATGCCTGGGTCCTGCTGACCAAGATCCACCTGGTTTGAACAGTGAGGAGCACTGGTGAACGAGGAATTTTCTAACCCAGGGAAATCCCTTGGTGCTCGTGTTTGTGCAGGCTCCAGTGTGAGAGGCTGCTCAGCTCCCTGCACAGGAGGGTGAGAAGGAGCAATCACATGAGGCTGGGAATGCGTGCGAGACTGTTTCACACCTTCATGTGGCTTTAAAAATCAGGAGGGATATTTCTAAGAGAAGGACCTGCTTGGGGGAACCACCTGTAGTGCCAGCCCCAGAGAGAGGAAGACCTGGAATGTGCATGTGGCAGCAAGTTACGTAGAGTTAGTTTAAATCTTGATTAATCAAGATAATTTCCCTCATTAAGAACGTTACTTTGCTGAGGCCAAAACTGCTAGATTCAATATCCCCTCTGCTTCTCAGAAACCTCACATTTACTCTCATCCAGAGCCTTGGGATAACAGAAATTACCCACAGAACTGACTGTTCATGATAGATTTATAGTTTGCTGTGAACCTTTCACTTGCTATGGGCTTTATTACGTCAAACGTGGTTTTCCCGCACCACAACGGTTTCTATTGCAACAATCAGGTTCATTTTTCCCCTGGCTGACTTTAATTGCCCAGTAAAGGATCAAAAACCTGTAGGTGCAAAACGAATCGAAAAGAGAATTCTTCCAGGTGGATTAGAAAAACCAGAGCTGAGCACTACTTGGAGCTGTGTTTGAGAGTGTGGGTAAAGAAGTGAGTTTGTAGGGTTTGGAAATATATTCTCTTTTCCTCCTTAAAAGAGATTTTGTGCTGGCACTGACCCAGGACCACTGTCTGCCCTTGGCTTGGGAAGCAGCACCCTCCTGCCTTAGCTGCCCGCTCTGCAAGGCTCTCTGGCGTGGGCTGCCGACCTCCTGGAGTGGCCAGCTGGAACAGAATTACTGCAGCTAAAGTTAAATTTGTGCCACAAAATGTTAAATGAAAGTTCCCAATTTCTGTCTTAAGACAGTACCTGTTTCCTTTATCGTTATGTATCATTTGGATTAGTCACAGCTGACATCGGGCACATTTTCTGTTTCGCAGTGCTTCAGTGTCTCCACATTTAGAAACTTAACTATGCATCCATCCATCCATAATTATTAGTGGAAAGTTATAAATTCAAAATTTCTGCAACAGAAATGTCATGGACAAGAGAATAATCTTTGAATATTTACACCCTTGGAATGAAATAATGATATTTTAGGCTGCTGTTTTCTCCCCGTTAAAACCTCAGAACAGATGTGCTTCTAAAATGAGGAGGAGGTGTTTGCTATAAATTAAATATCACAATTTCATGGAAACAACTTTCTGTATTTTTGTTCTCAGAAATGTTTTTGTTACTTAGCACTCAACAGATCCAGTGTATTTGCCTCAAGACCTGGTATTTGTCCAGTGAAGGATATGGAAACATCTGATTATCCTTGCACGTTCGACACTGAATGTCCAGGGCTGAAAAAATGCTGCAGCTCTTCCAAAGGAGCAGGCTGTGTGGATCCCATGCCAGAGGGTATGTTACTGATAAATTCAGCACTGCTTCTAACAGAAATATCCTTAATTTTCCCTTCTGAGGGTGGGAGTGGGCAGGAAAACTGTTACCATAGCTCTTCCTAAAACAAATACAGGAATCCGCCTTGGTTGAATTCCAGGATATTCAGCTTCAGTGCTCGCACCCGTGAGCACTGAGCGGTGTGTGGGTGCTGTGGGTCCAGCAAACCTTCCTTGGCTCCCTCTCCTTGGCTGGCTCCTCTGCCTGTGGCATATGGCAAACGAGGCCGTGGCTGGTGGCTGTTCGTGGGCCCTTCACATTTGCCAAGTTAAATCTTGCTTTGTTTCCTCAGAGCCTCCCTAAAGCTCTGTTGCCTTCTATAGCACCAGACCTCAGATGACTTGGCTGTTTTATTTCCTACACTGCAGGGAGGACGTTCTGGTACAATGTGACAGTGCTTGTGAAAATGGATTTCAATGAATTAATCCGGGTGGATTCCCACCTTCTGAATCATTCCCGCCTTTTGCACTCCATGGTACGTACAAACACAAACGCTTCCCTCGTTGTGCCCATGATTCTGTTACTCAGGGGCCACTCTTTGCTCCCCCTTTGTTCTGCCAGATCGATTTTTTTGGCCCTATTTCTGATTATTTCTGTATTTCTAATTACTGAATGTCAGCTGCATCCTTAAGCAATTCAAGTAACATCGATTTATCAGCTTCTTTAGCAAACTTTTCAGGTCTCTTCCAAGGGAAATTTAAAGACATGCTGAAATAAAGGGGTTTTTCCTGCTTGAGTAGTGCTTGCTCCAGCTCTGTCTCAGTTCAGTTTTGGGCCTATGACAGACTGGGACCAGACTTCAAGACCTTCAAAGCACGATGTTTTCTGATGTGGGATTTTAAGTTAAACCTTTCCAAGACAAACTTATCTGCCATAATCTGCTGGCACTGATGGGCAGGAGAATAGAAATGATAACAACAGCATGGGTGTAATTCTTCCTCCTATCTGATCTCCCCTTCTCATATCCTAAAAAAGCAAGAAAGCCTGGTCCTGTCCCTGTGTAGTAGGGAATAGAGAGCAAGGATCCACCAAGGCTTTTATATCTTGGTCTAAAACAGGCTATGTGAAAGTCAAGCACTCAAGAAATGGGGAGTTGAGGGGAAGCTGTTCAATAAGCTGCTACTCAGAGTGTCCTGCTGTCTGTTCCACTGACTCCTGATGCTCAGCCCACCAGCAGGTCCCTTCCCTCATTCCTGACTCTCGTTTGGGATGGTTTGGTCTCTCTGGGGTCTCTCTGTGGCTCTTAATCCCATCCCTTGTCCTGAGTCTATTGCTTTTCCTCTTTTTCTTTCTATTTCCTTTGCCAGCAGTCCATTTAGCTGTTCAAAGTAAGAAGTGTTGGACAGCTTTATTGCAGGTGGATTGTAGTGGCCTGTGCAATGTATTGTAATCCACTGAGGCTTTTCCCACCTCTTCCTGGGTTACATCCCTGTGCCAAAGCATTTTGAGGTCAGCTCCACACCCCTGTTAGCTTGGCATTCCTATAACGTAAATCTGTTGTGAAATGGGATAATAATAAGACCTCACCTTGCATAAATACAGTTGCATAAATAAAACCTAAATGTTACCACTTTGCCATGGTTTCTGAATTTCTTTCTACACTCCGATTAGGATGACAATCATTGCATTATTCACGTGCTGGGAAAGGAGCAAGGTGCTCCAGTGTTTGCTGCCCTGTTTTGCAGATTACTGGTGCACTGCAGCCCCTGAACGCCTCTGTGCACCACATCCAGAGTAGCTGTGGGGAAATCTACGCTGGGACAGTGGCCTCCCAGGTTCTCCTCGGGATGCACCATCCAGCTCCACTGGCCAACATTTCCTCTTCCCTGAAGGCCATGGTGAAGCGCGTGTATGAAGTGATTGACACCGAAGTGCAAGGTCCTTGATTGTAATTCTGTCATATTTTAGGGGGTTTCGTCTCTCTTCGCTTGGGATCTCATTTATATGACCATTAGTTTGCTTTCAAAGATAGCATAGAGGACCTTGCAAACTTTGCAAAGATGGCCTTTGACCTTTCTGTTATAGGATGGAGAGTGGATGATTATTTTGGAGTGAATAGTTTGGAAGGCAATGCTCCTGAACCCTCAATTAAATTTATTTTCTCCCAATAACATAGTTTTTCAGATGAAAAAGCAAATATGTGCATATTTGTAGCACAATCATTAGTTGTATTAAACAGGCTCTTAAAAAACTGTTTTCTTGGGAAGCAGATGGACTCTGTTGCCGTGTTACTTCCAGTAGCTTGCATGAAATAAGTCATACTTATAGTTTGTTAATTACTATAGCATATTACTACATACTTTTTAAATGTTACATGAACATTTCAATCTATTAATTTTAAATTATGTCAATCTACTTATTGCTCTGCAGTTATCTGAACATTTTCTCTCCGGAAATGCACCATTAAGCACCGTTTCCAATGCTTCTTATTCTGTGTTTACTCAGTCCAGCTTTCAGTGGCATCACTGGGTGGTTCTCCTTCCTCCTGTGCTGACATCTCGGGTTTGGATGGCATCCTACAGGTGTAAGCAGGAGCTGCCCCTAACTGTCCTCTAATGCCAAAGAACTGGGGTAAAAAGTGATAGGATGATAATATCCAGAATGGCTTTAACAGCATTAGTGCAGATTTACACTGAATTTATCATACCTGGAGCCTGATCTACACACATCAGCCAGATGTGTGATCAGTCTTGATGCTGCTCTCAATATCTGTGCAAGGTGTGCTGTTCTTCCTAGATGTCAATGAATGCTCCTATGCTGAATTCAATGCTTGCCCTGAGAAAAGCAGCTGTGTAAACCTGGAGGGTCGTTACAGCTGCCACCCTCAGCAGGAACATGCCAGGGTCGTCCCTCACCAGCTGAGCCCAAGAAAGGAAGGTAAGAAACGTAGATCTCACCCTGGGAAATGCTGAGGATGTTCCTGCAGGACTTTGTGCTCCTTCACAGGAGTCACCTGCAGGGATTTCTGGAGCATGAGTGCTCTTTCTCCTCCTGTTGGGAGAAAAAACCACCTAAACCTGTTACCTATTTCTGATTGAAATGCAGAGTATTTATTTCACAGTTCTTTGCTGTTTCACCCTCAGCTGTCCTCACTCACCTGCCAAAACCTGTAACTCCAGACCCTGACTGCTTCTCAGAGCAAGTCACTTGTTGTCAGTGCACCTCCCCAGCCTCCCGAGAAACAATTAATGACATTATTTCTGCAATTTTTTTCCTTTTTTTTTCTGACTGTATGGCTGCAGCCTGGACTCAGTGGTGGTATGATCTCACCCCAAGCTGCTGCGCTGCTGCTGATCCCTCTGCTGCAAGCAGCTTGACTTTGGCGCTGGCTGAAATAATTCCTTGTGGTACCAGTTCAGCAAAATACACTTACAGCCCACGGACATCAATGGGCCTGGCTAATAGGCTTTAAGCTAGTGAGATGAATAACTGCTCGCAGATTCGATGCTTTAGTTAGAAAACAATTTTACAATCCCTTAATCTCAAAAATTAAGATAACGTATTACTTCATGCTTTTGTGATACGGTAATACTTTTATTTTCTATTTTTATTACTTCTATTGTTGTTCTTCATGTGGAAAACATGAACAGTATTATTTGGGATTTGCTTTCTTAGAAATACTCTCTTTGATAAAATGATTTTCCCCTAGGCATTGCAGCATCTACTCCAAGTTCAGCAGTAAATGCTGTTAACACTGGCAGTAGCTCTCCTTCTACAAGGAAATCAAGTCTCTTGTCCATAACCAACCAATCTACTGTTGCTGGGTGCTGTAAGTAATCTCGGATTTTAATGAATGTTTTCTTGATTTGTGATGGGAACAAACCTCAGTAGATTTGTGTATATACGGGTGATCCAGCCCTTTCAGGCAAGAGTTATCACAATTTTTATCAACACCTTGTTCTTCTGTAGGAGGAAATAGGTTTGAGTAGTTCTTCGAGAGTTCAGAGAGACAGGCTGGATATTCTTGATCTTCATCCACAACTTCTGATCGAAGCTGAAGCCAGAGGATATAAACTGAGGCCCCTGTAGTGCAGGGGCGAGTGGCTTTGAGGGTGTTTGGCAGCTACCTGACTCAGGGTGCTGGAAACAATTGTGTTCTATTGAAGCAATTTATGAAAACAACCTTTTTTTCTTAGTCTAACCATCAGCATGAAAGAATTGAAGCTGTGGCAGCAGCATGCCATGGTCTCTGGGTTAGCATGGGGTGTGATGCTCCTCTCACCTGGCCCCAGCTCTCTCCTGCAGAGGTGTCTCTAGTCTGGGCTCTCTCTCTAGGGCCAGACAGACTGGCTCTGCTGCAGGACAACTCATACTACCCGATTTAGACACCTCCTCCTCCCAGGAGAGGAATCATTTCTGAAGGGCCCTGTCTTTTCCCATTGACATGACAATGGTTGCACTGGACTAGAGTGCAATAACAGGTGAGGTGCTGCATGCCACTCTGCCCCCAGCCTCTGTTAGCTGGGGTCTGTGGGCGTTTTCCAGGATAAATCCAGGCAACCTTTGCCTGAAGGGGTGAATTTTGATGATTAAAGTGACAGGAGGCAAAGCAGGTGTCAACACATGTAGAGTACACAGAGTCACTCTCCCAAACTTATTCCTGTTGTTTGCACCTGTAGCTCACTGGCTGGTTATTTGTGTGACTGGTGATTTGGAGGGGATTAGGTTGTCCAGAGGAATTGTGGCTGCCTCATCCCTGGAAGTGTTCAGAGCCAGGTTGGACGGGGCTCTGAGCAGCCTGGTCTAGTGGAAGGTGTCCCTGCCAATGGCAGGGGGTGGGACTGGATGATCTTTAAGGTTCTTTCCAGCCCAAACTATTCTGTGATTCTATGATTCAACAGAAATGCATATAGTAAAAGGAAATAAAAAGATCAAACGCTCAATCAGTCACTCTAGGGGGATGGTTCATGGATGAGGGGACCTGCTGGTGTGAGAGGGGCAGATTCTGTCCTGACATAGAGAGAACCTTACCCTATTGATTGTCAAAGTGGTTGTGTGTAGTGGATTTAGAGTAGCACAGTTTAAAGGAGAAATGTTGCTTTTTCTGTGCCAACTCTTCCTGGGACTGCAACAGACCCCTCTGCAGTTACAAACCATCGAATCCTCAGCGTTACCAGCAACAGCTTTGAAATGTCCTGGCTTGTCACTTCCACTCTGAACCACACTTTCCAAGTCCGGGTGTTCAAGGGCAGTGAGACTGTGCAAATCCTGAAGACAGAGGAAATGCAAATGGATGTGTCTCACCTGGAAGCAGGTGTGATGTATTCAGTAGAGATCAGCTATGAAAACTGTGGAAAAACCATCATCTCCCGTCAAAATGTTAAAACAGGTAAAGAAACACTTAAAAAAAAAAAAAAAGTAAACATATAGACATTCTCTTTTCTCTCTTCTCTCCCCTCCATCCCCACTCGCTTGCAGTTCAGCAATGATCCTGTGCTCCTCACTGAACAACATTTCCCACCTTCTTCAGCACTTTTTATCTCATCTACTCCAGCATTTATCCAACCCAGAATATCAGGCAGCAGAGCTTTGGCCTTAGTTGATAAAGCAGTGCTGGAGCTGATCAGACGATTACAGATAGCAGGCTAAGCTATAATTATTTTTTAAAAATTTATTTCTTTGGTGCCTGGCACTGCTTTCTGCTGCCACCTATCTCCCACAATGGCTGTGGCCAGTGGGAAATGCAGGCAACTGGTTTGTCAAGGGCTCAGCTGAGCTAACAAGAGCGCCCAGAGGAAGGGCAGATTCTGCTGAATAAAGGATTAAAGGGAACTATAAGGGCTGAGTAAGAAAGCTGCAGACTACCTGCCCGGTTCTGTTCAATTAACTGGTGATGGTAGCTTCCTGAGGCCCTAGTGCGTTGATCAAACGTAATTTTGCTTTTCCCCTAGTCTTAAATTATTTCCTAAGCCTCCATGCAAGTAAAGAAATAAATCTCTCCCCATTTTTTTCAAAGAGCAGGCAGTGAACTATTTATTCCTGACCACAGTGAGAATGCTGCTGTTCATGCTTATCCCTGGATTCTTCTCTTTGATCAGATGAGGGATGACTCCAGTTTGGGTCAGAAGGAAATTATCCCCTTTGTGGAGGGAAAGTAGGAGGTCTAGTGGTTATGAAAACAGAGGGCTGAACTTCAGAGTGTGAAGCTGGAGCCTTTGAAAAAAAGAAAAGTTTTCCAAGGATCAGTCCAAGGAGTAACAGCCTGGGAGTGTTTATACAGGACAAAGCAGTCAGAGATTCCTTGGCTCTTGGTTTTGGCTCCTGTGCTCTGTACATTATCCATCAGGGCTCACCACACAGACAAGGGGCATGCACTGATTTTTCCTGTATTTTCAGTGTAAGAATATATTTACTATCCCCACTACCAAGATGAGGAAAAGAAATTTAAAAAATTGTGACTGGTGGGCCAGAGATGAGCCCACTGGCAATTCAACCCTGGGTGTAATGTCAAGGCAGGAGTTGTGTAGGGTCGGGCCCAGGTATGTGTAAACCCACACATAAAGGTATGTGTACACCCAGTTCTCATGCAGTTGCTATTAGGCACCTAAAAATCTCTTTAGATCTGATGTAAGTGCATCTTCTCAATGTATCAGAGGCTTGTAGGACCCTATTGGCTTTATTTTCTTGATTTAATACCAAACTCTCTCAATCTTGTCCTCCCTTCTTCCATCGTCTGAGATTTTGGTCTGGGTACATCAGTTTTAACTGAATCCTTTCCTACTTTGTCAGTGTGTTTTCATGTTGTGTCCTACAGAGGCCGAGATATTTGATGTTACTATGAGGATTCTCAACTACAACTTCACTGATGATTTCCATAATTCCAGCAGCTCAGCATATGAGGAATTTTCAAGACTGTTGCTTACAGAGGTAAAATGAAAATATCTCTGGGTAATATATATTTTTTTTTCAATTTATAATTTATTTAATCTAATAGAGGATTTTATGCCTGCATGAAATATTCCTTCAAAATCAGCATACTATTTCCTGTGACCTTTCTTTATAATTACAACAAAATTCAACTGACTAGACAGATCAAGCCCTTGACCTTGTTAGCAATGAAGCCAATGAGAATTTTCCCCTACAGAAGAGTGAAGGAATTATAAATGCAGGCATGCAACAGGGGCTCCTTTCCTTGGATCTTTAATTTGGCAATAAACTCCCAGTAAATTAACTTGAGGCTTTTTAATGGATTATTGAAATGGCATTCCTGGCATTCATTTCAGCACAGTCTTCTCAATAAATGTCTTACTCCTCTCAAAGCTCTTTCTTCTTTCAGGAAAAGTGTCTGGATCAGGGTTTCTTCTCCAGCCCCATTCCCTGCCTGCACACGTGTAGCCACTGTCCACAGTCAGGTGTAATCAGCCACAAACAAAACTTGAGTCATGAAGTCTATTACCAGCTCTCAGCTTCCCAAAAAAGGGGGAAGTTTCAGATGGAGCAATCTCCTACACTTTTGCTGCACAGAACAGGGCCCATACAGGGGAATTGGGATCTCCATCCAAAACAAGGCTTCCCCAAAACCAAAGGTGACTCATAGTCATGTCTGAATTTATATGCAAGAGAAAACCCCCAAACAGTAATGGAGCTTTACATTCAAGGGCAGCAGAGAAGAGGCATTTGCTCAACAGAAATTAGAGTTTGAACCTCCTGAGATGATTTTATTTCCCACAGTTGCAAACTGTTCACTTTTGTTGTGTAGGAGGGTTTTGGTGAGTGAGTCTTCTCTGATATTTATGCAGACCTGATTGGCTTCATCGGGTTGGGAAGAAAAAGGAGCATTGCCCATCTGTGTTGCTTCTGCGTCCTTGGGTGTTCGGGAGCACAACATCCCCCTCTCACTTCTTCTCTCATTTTCTTGCCTCCCTACCCTGATGTGAGCCTGGACCAGTTAAACAGCTTCTTTGTAGGAATCTTTTTGAGCAAGCTCTGACCGAATGGGGACAAAGCTGTGCTGCTTTATGGCTCTGCAATTCGTGCTCACAGGCACGCTTTGAGGTGCATGCAGGAACAAAAGGCTCAAGCAAGGAGCTGCCTTCTAGACATGTAAGGTAAAACTGCCAGCTCCTGCACAGCTCAGATACTGACAGCAGTGTGCCAGCTTTAATGTTCAGAGTAATGCCATTTGTTCAGCTGGAGTGACTGCTCACTGGTTTGGTAATTAACCATGATGTAATTGTGATACTGCCTTGAAGCTGGGCTGTCTCCAACCCTTTTTTTTTTGAAGTTATCCACCCTCATTTTTCTTGTATCGCATCCTAAGATTTCTTTGTATTTGGACTCGGCTGCAGGCTGAACTTGAACTGAGGAGTTTCAGATGCTCCCTGGGAACTAAAGCCATGCCCACACTTGTAAATGAAACAAAATGCGTGTGACATACAGAGATAACATCAAGGCTCTGCTGCATGCACTTACCAGGCCAGTTCAGCTCTGCTGCAGGCACACAGGGCCAGGGGGAATTCTGCTCCCTTGAGCCAAAATTTGGAACTTGGTTTGTAGGACCAGTGGTCAGATGGATACAGTTTTCAAAGGTATCATAGAATCATGTAATCACAGAATGGTTTGGGTTGGAAGAGATCTCGAGGATCATCTAGTTGCAAACCCCTACCATGGGCAGGGACACCTTCCACCAGACCAGGTTGCTCAGAACCCTGTCAAACCTGGCCTTCAACACTTCCAGGGATGGGGCATCCACAGCTTCTCTGGGCAACCTGTGCCAGGACCTCCCCACCTTCACAGTAAAGAAGATTTTCCTAATATCTAATCTAACCCCACTCTCTGTCAGTTTGAAGTCATTCCCCTTTGTCCTGTCACTCCAGGCCCTTGTAAATAGTCTTGCCTTGTCTTTCCATTAAGTTCCCCTCAGGTACTGGAAGGTCACAATTAGGTCTCCCCAGAGCCATCTGTTTTCCAGGCTGAACAATCCCAATTCTCTCAGCCTTTCCTGACAGCGGAGCTGTTCTGATCTTGGTGCCTCCTCTGGACTGGCTCCAGCAGCTCCACGTCCTTCCTATGCTGGGCCCCAGGGCTGGGGCAGCTCTGCAGGTGGGGTCTCACCTGAGTGGGGCACAGGGGCAGAATCCCCCCTCTCCTGCTGCCCACGCTGGTTTTGGTGAAGCCCAACACACAGAGGGTTTCTGGGTCCCAGCACACGCGATCAGGTCATGCCCAGCCTCTCATCCACCAGCACCCCCAAGCCCTTCTCATCAGGGTTGCACCAAGGAGACTCACATTACTTTGTGCCACAATAATCTCTGAAAAGTAAGATTTCTGCAACACTTCGTAACTTTTCTTTTTACAGCATGTTCTATGCTGTGCTTATATAAATATTTAAAGAGGTACCTGTTGTCTTCCTAATTGTTGCTGCTTCTCTCCCTTCGCTCAGCTTGAAAATTCATTTCCACCCAATATTTCTGCCTTGTACAAATCTGGGAAGCTGAAAATGCAGATTGAATCCCTGGCAGCAGGAAGCATCATTGCGAGGCTCAGGATCACCGTGCAGGACCCCGAGTTTCCAGTGGATGCCTCCACGTTTGCCCCAGTGCTTTCCTACCTGCACAATGGCTCTGTGCTTGTGGTGGATCAGCAAAACTCTGCAGTAGAGGGTAATTTTTATTATTATTGTTTCAAAGAAGAAAACAATGTTTGTGTTTTGATCACGTGCATTATCAACCAGTATTCTTCACAAAACAGAGAAACAAAGGATGTGGTTTGTTGAAGAGAAAACCATGATGTGAGAATTCTTCCAGGAGTTTTATCCATAAGCTCGGAAGAGTCAGACAAAGGAGCACTGGCTGTCCCCAGGGGCCTGCAGGCACTACTTCCCCTCACTGTGCTGAACCCGAGTGGAGCCCTTGGCTTCCCTATTCACTTTCCTCCCTCTCCTCTCTGTCCCTAGCTGGAAGTTTGCCATATCTTTCTCATGCTGGATGGCAGACAGGATTACTGTGGAATATTTGTAGCCTTTAGATATACACGCCCTCTAGACAGTTTTGTGCTCCAAGACTGGGGGACTGTATTTGGGCCAAGGTTTAAGAAAAGAAATCTAACATCTTCACTCTAGAAACCCAGCCAGAGAAATTCCCAAATGTCCTTACTGTGAATAGGACTGAAGAAACATGCACGGAATTCATGTTAAACCAGGCCTTTGTTTGATCTTCGGTAATCCACACTTTTATCTTCAAAGGACTGAGTTCTGTCCTCAGGTTTCCCAGCTGGCAGAGACAGCAGAGTTCAGAAAGTTGCCAAAGCCAACAGAATGGGTTATTCTTCTCTCTCTGTGTATTGAGCCTTTAAAAGCTTATTTACTGTGAGCAGGAAAAACTCCCTTTGGCGTTGCAGAGCATATGGAGGTTAAGGAGAACAGGACATGAAAAAAACAGGAGACAAATTGCACTCGAAGCCTACAAATATCACAGTGGCAGCAGAGACTGAACTGCAAGATGCGGATGTGTGCCAAAATACTTTATAAATGTTATTGATCCTGGGACCAAAAGGCTGAGGAGGAAGAAGCCAATAGCTCTGGACTGTCACTTTAGCTGCAGAAAACCAAGTGGCTTCCAGTAGCACCTCTCTTATCCAGGGGCACAGCCAACACCTCCACTCCTCCTTAGGGGCTGAGAAAATGGGATTATTTCTTAGCTCTACCCAAAGAAAGTTTCTTCGACATGAGTTTCCTAAGTGGAAAATAAGGAGTGAAACACACGAAGGAAGGATTTGTGTAATGGGGTGTTTTGCTTCCTGACCCTGGAGAGCCCCAGGACATGACCTTTGGCAATAAGCCCACCCAGATCCTGTCCCCTGGATCCTCCCTGCAGCCTGGCCATCACCAGGCTTTGTGCTTGGTTAAGTGACAGTCCATTCAACTGTGAAAAGCGGGGAGGAGAAGTCAGAAGGGACAGCACAGCTGAAGGGAGTGGACCAGATCTCTTCGAAGATTCATAAATTATTAAGTTTATTGCCATGATGAATAGAGACAATAAAATCTGTTTTGTGGGGCATGGTAAGAGAAGAGAAAGGGATGTGTGCTGAGTCAGGCCCAAGATCCTTCTAGCACAGTGTCACGTCCTCAGTACCAGGAGCCAATTCCCAGAGAAGGCATCGCCTCCCACTAATATTCCCTTAGCCAACAACTGTTTCCAGCTCCAGCACTCCCTGAATCCAGGGTTTCTCCTCCATGAAATCTCCCCCGTGAAATCAGACAAATCTTTAGCATCTGCAACATCATTTGACAAGGAATTTCACAGATTTTTTGCTCTTTGCACATACCCCTTACAGGTATAATAGGTAATCAGAGTGAACACAAAGGTGGCTTTTTAATCATTTTTGGACTAGGACTGTTGGTTGAAGTGTCTGTGTAGGGAAGTGCCAAACGTGAAGGGCCAGAAAGGTGCCAGGAGTGCAGAAAGAGAGCCAAGAGCAGACCTTGGCTGAGATGTGATGGATTAGAGAGGAAAGAAGTGCAGCATGTGTGTGTGTGTGTGTGTGTGTGTGTGTGTGGGTGCGTGTGTGTGTGTGTGGACGTGCACAAGTGATGCACCAGTCAGTGCCAGTGTTTTGACCCGATGCATGATTGAATGTGGCCATCAGAGGTGAAGGAATTTGCTTAAAAAGCCGTGGTAAGTGAGGAGAAAGGAAACCCTCAGAGACAATGGAGGCAGTGAATGTAAGTGATTTGGCAATTAGCATCTCTCAGATGGTGATGGAAGCCAGCAAGAGTCACAATTACTTCACAGCACAGTAAGGAATTAACGAGATTTCATCTCTGGTGTTTAATCAATCCTGCACACTTCTGCATTCCCTCTAAGTGGCTTAGGCTGGGACATAATATGGCAGCTGCTCGCCATAGGCACATGGAATTGTCTAATGGAGACTATCATGGACAAAGCAATTACCCAATGACAAAAAAAAGTGAAAAATAATTGAAATATTAGCTGGAAGGAAGGAAGGAAAAGCAAGCAGAAAGATGAGTGCATGTATGTGCATACACAGGGAATGGGGCATTCCTTTGTTTCAGATAAATAATCATCCTCATTAATCTGCAGGTTTGCAGAACAAGCACTTACGTTAATTTGTTATTCAGAACCATTTTCTAGCCTCTGATCAGAATTATTTGTCCCAAGACACAGTTTTTAGCCTCATTTGCTGCTCTCCCTCTCTCGGGGCCTGAGGCAGCGAAGGTGAGTGCACGAGGGAGTCACACAGGGAGGAGTCACCTGGGATTCACTGGCATTGTTCCTGTCCAAAGGACTAACTCAGCCTTTGCAGATTTGCTGGAACAGGGTGTGGATGGCAACACGAGACTCCAGATATAAATCCCTCAAAAGAGAAGAGACTCAGCAATAGAATAGGTCTATAACTACATGAAGAAGCAACTCTAACTGATTCAGAGCAGCTGAAATCAGACATAAGGAACACCCTTAGAGCATCTTCACGCGTTGATGAATCAGGATGTCTTTTCTGACACTACCAGAACGAGGGGCACAGTTTTACAGTATTACTTTTGAGAAGAAAAATTGTATAAAAAAAGATTTTGCCTTTAGCACTTCCTCTGTTAAGAACAGAAGAGTGCTTCCCGTGGGAGTTACTAGCATTTACTTTATATTTGAAGCAGAAGATTATTTGGATTAAGTCTTTATTTAATGTTGTATCTACTGGTAGCTAGTGGTAACAGATCTATTAATTACCTGATATATCTGGAGGTGCTGTACACAGAACTTGGTAGAGTGAGTGCTTTTGTTATAAATGTAGTACAAACCTACAGCATTTTTTCATTTTAACTGTGTTTACTTCTAAAAGCAATTATTTTAAAAGTCTTTACTCAGAGAAAATACTTTTCAGAGTACAAGAACAAGAGAAAAACAAAACATAGTGTTCTGCATAACTCAGAGCTTGGCTGACAGGTAAACGATGGAAAAGGAAGACCACATAAATACATTTAAAAAGGAATACTTAATGATTACTTCTAGCTTAATGCAGCCAGCAGGTAGGCTCACTGACCCATGTTCTTGTTTCGGTCCCACAGACTGGGATGAATGTGCTTCCCAAGCTGAGAATGACTGCTCTGTGTTTGCAGAGTGTATCAATTTGATGGGCTCCTACATGTGCAGATGCAAGACAGCCACGGATACCAATCCATCCCGACCTGGAAGAAACTGTGAGGGTGAGAAAAAGGCTGGCGTTTTTCTTTGCCATGAAACACTGGAATAAGTCGTGGGTTTTTACATCTACTTTTATGGCATCTCATCATATAATTGCACCTTTGCAGTCTGTGGCTGAGGGAGTATATATGACCTGTCTCTAACCATATTTATTTATTTATTTATTTATTTATTTTATATACATACACATATATATAAAAATATATATATATTCAGATGAAATCTCTTTGAGATCCTCCTTAATAATCCTGATAACTGCAAGGACTACTTTTCCCTCTTTGCTATGTCTGTGGCTAATTCCCTCCCACTGAGTTGATCCACGGCCTTGCCAACCAGAACCAGGAGACCCAAGAATCAAAACTGCTTCTTTTTGTGGGCACAAATCAGATTCAACCCCATAAAAATCACACGTTCTACAATGTGCTCACGAACATCCAAGACCTGTTTTTGTAACGCTGCCATGGATGCTTGAGTGGCCTCGGTGCCATTTTCAGGCCAGGCCCCGGTGCCACCTCCTCCAGTTTGAGGCCTCATTTCAAGGTGCATTTGCTGTGTTGCAGGTGAGATTGTGGATCCTCTCACTGAAACCATGGCTCCTGAAATAAGAAACAGCACGGACTTTGCTCCTCGAGAAGGAAGCCCTGCAGGCCCCGCTCCCACTGCCACCACCGGGACAGTGGCTGCTGCAGACTCTGAGTCAAGCGCCGTCACACTCCTCACTGCTGCGCTGCCCCTGGGTGACAAAAAAGCATCCCGCAGTCCCACCAGTGCTCCCCCAGCCCCTTGGGAAAAAGGTCTGGCCCCACAGATGGGTTTCAGCAGGGACAGCAGCCCCACGGCCATGGGGGTCGCACCCAGCAGGGCACTGGCCGTGGGCACAGAAGCCACAAGTCCATCGCAGCAAAGCTCCGTGGCCGAGGCTGCTCTCCCAAACGCACCACACGCACTCAGTTCAGTTTGGCTGTTTCCAAATCAAACAGCCTCTGCTGCCACCAGGACTCGCACTCGAGGTGGCCCTGAAAGAGCTCTGCCGGCCACAGGGAACGCTGACATTCCCACCCTCAACGCCACTCTCAGAGCAGACGTGGAGGTGGGGAGGGAGAACAGCTCTTGGTCTGAGGAACACACCGGAGCCCCGGGGTCACCAGCTTTGCCAGGCACCTCTCCAGCCCCCAGCCCGGACCGCAGTGAGTACACATCCCGTGGGATCTGCACGTGTGGGAATTCAGCTGGGGGAGAAGCAAAGCCTCGCTCAGAGTTGGGAACAAGGCATCCAAAACTGTTTTTTCAGTGTCAAAATAATTTTCTTGGTGTCTGCAATTTTTTCTACATCAATGATATTTTCCGCAGGAATTGGCACTTTCTCTTTTCTAAATCTGCTTGTGAAAACGATTCCTCTTCCTGGCAATTTAGCAGTTGCTTTCATTGATGTTACATTTCTTCAGCTCAAAGAGGAGGAAGCACATAAAAGAGTGCACTGAGAGTGGCTCATGGCAACGTTTGCTGCTTGTCCTTTTGCCACACATCCTGGTTTTTCCTGCAGCCTCTGGCACCAGGACACTGCAGCAGCAGCTGTCTGTGGAGTTAACTTAGGGAGCCAGGGAGGAAAAGGACTTGCCTTCCCATTCCTCTCAGCAGAGGATGAGTAGTCAGAGTCCTCCACAAATCCCCTGTGAGGCAGGAGCTGCCTGGAAACCTGTGAGACACAGTTTCAAGAGCTGTAATTGCAAGCAACAAAGCTGGCGAAGGTTTCATCTGTTTGGGTTTGGGGAGATGTGTTGCAGCTAATTAGGGGATTTTTCTGTTGATTGGAGCTGAATCATATTTCAGAGTCAGATTTGGTCTTAAAATTACAGTTTTGTTTGGGATAGGACTGCTGCTGTCTTTGCCCATCAATACACGTATTTTTTTCTGTAGTGTGTCACTTTAGTTTGGCTATTTCAGTTTTGCTTCTGCTTGTCTTTATTGTGTCTCTCATGCCCTCCACATCTCTCTGATCCCAAGTCACACTTCCTTCTGCTCTTTTCTCTCCCCCTCCCCTGTGATCTCGTGTTCCTGGTGGTCTCCACTCATCCAGCCCCACTTCTGGTTCTCCCTCATTCCTTCCTCCCCGGAAAATGCCTTTTTCAGCCGTGTAAGGCCAGTTCTGCTGCTTCTCCAGCCTCTCTTGTCCCCCCAGCCCTGCTCACCAGGTGTCCCCTCCTGCCACCCTGCCCTGCCTTGGGCAGCTGTTCCGATGCCCTGTTCTGCTCCTGTCTTCTCTCCTCCTGAAAAATGTGTTTGGTTTTTTTTAATGAGAACAAAGCGTGTTTGGGGTTTTTTTTTTGTTTTTTGTTTAAGTATAAAATTAGCTAATTTAACTGACAAAAAAAGCCCCCTAATGGTTGTTTTCTCCCAGCTGGAAAACAAACTGAAGGATTCTAAAGAAAAAAAGTTCAGTTTATAAAAACTTGCTTTATATTCCTGATAAATCAAATATTCAGCCAAGTGCTTTTGCTGGGAAAGAAGCTTGTGAAGGGATTATGCCTAAGGCATAAGACCAAGAGCCACCAGAATGGCATCTCACTAGCCCAGGGCAGCAAATTGAAAGGGCAAATGCGCGCGTTTGGTGAAGTTTCATATGCAGCTCCTCCTTGTGGCATCATCTCTGACCTGGAGGCTCAACCTCAGCCAATTCTTCATAGTTGGTCTTTTAAATACCAGGGGGTTTTTTAATATTATTTGAGAATTGTTCAGAACATTTTCCCCTCTCACCTGAGGTGTGTTTTATCCCCTAAATACCTGTGTTCACATGACAAGACAAGCCGTGGCAAAAAGCAAGCCCAAATCCTTTGATCTGACTGGTGGTGGTGAGGGTTCCTTTGGGATCAGAATTATGCTGGGATGAAGGAACCCTCCTTCAGTGGCTTGCTTCAAGCAGGACTTCTCCCCTCCCCTGAAAAGCTTTACCTGATTACTATTTCTTTTTCTCCAGTATCTGTCCCAGTTCAAATGATTTATTTTCCCAGTGTGAATAGAACTTGGATGTAAAGTCATCTGCAGAGTTTATGGAGAGCTTTATAATTCCTGGTGCTTCAAGGAAAGCAGCTAAAATGGGAGATTAAAACTGAGTATAGGAGTCTGACAGTGTCAGAGCTGGAACGTGGTGCCTGACATCCTGTGGAGATGCACTCAGGTGTGTGCAGGGAGGAAAGCAGGTTGCTACACCGGAAAGTAAGGACTGGTAACTTGATTCACAATTTCAAACTGAATCCTTAGCCAGATGATAGAATTCTTGAAGTTCTGGGTGAAGACTATCCGATATTTATATAAACCATTGAAACATTAGGTTTTGCTGTGCCAGGAGTGATGATTTGTTAGGAGCCGGGGGCAGGATGAGGGCAATTTGCTGGGAATGGTCACAGCGTTGGGTGATTGCAGTCACCACCAAATGGATGCCAGAGGCACAAACCATGCCTTGAGAAGCCCTTTCTCTGATCTCTGATCACCTTCTGTGTCCATAGTAAAAATGCCAAACCCAGAGATACTGGGAAACACAGAGAAATCGGGAAATAAACTGAAATGTTTGAGTCTGCCTTAATGTCATTCAGCAGATGTGAATTCATGGGGAAGTGTACAGCCTGTTGGGATTCATCTCATCCCACCACAGCTGTCCAAAGTGGGGATGTCTAAGCTCAGGCATCTGCCCAGCCTTCCTCTGAGGCTGCAGGGAGGACTTGGTGCTGCAGTAGTTTCCCTCTGGAGGGCCTGGTGTGACAACCAGCTGAGCCTTGGAGAGCAGTTCCAGTGCCCGAATAGAGCAACATTTCAGACATCCCCGAGCATCCAAGGCAGAGCCGGCAGATATAAGACCTACAGGAGGTCAGTGCCTTTCTTGAGAATCATTTGGGGCTCAAACAGGGCAGACTAAGATGCTGGATGACTTATTTTTAGACTTTCGGGGTTTTGGCTACATTTCAGAGGGTTGGCCTTCTGCTGCTATGAGTTGATGCATGTGGCCAGGAATGTTGGACACTGTCACACACCTGTCCATGGACTACAGTCCATAAAACACACATATAAATTGTCTTTTTTCTTGCTTTGCAGCCTTCCAGAAAGTTAGTGGCACTGTTCGGATAACAAACGTGGAGTACTCTCCAGGCTTTAGCAATACAAGCAGTGAGGAATATCAAACCTTTGCACAGCTCTTTGTTGATGAAGTAAGTGGTGAAGAAGGATGTGTCACCTGTTACCTGTCTCAATAAAACCCCGCGTACAGTCTTTTTCCCCCAAAACTTGTACAACTCATGTGTGTCCCTTGACACACCTGCAAGGTCTGGCTTCTCCTGACTGCCTGAGATGAGTGTGAATCTTTAGAGGGAGATCAGGATTCTGGGCTTCTCTGGTACCTCCATGTCCTCTGCTTCTCATACCTCGTTATAGTGAATTATTGATCTGCTCCAGGGGTGTGGTGGGAAGTTAATGGAACTCGCAAAGTGCTCTGATACCCTTGCCCTGAACAGCACTATGCTAATTAGCTGTATGATTGTTATTATCCTTTGTAGCAGTACCTCAAGGCTGACAGTTCTTGTAATCATCCTGGATTTTGTAGCCCCATATCTGGAAAGGGAGTGGTTTCTTGAAAAGTCACCTCTGCCCTCACTTCTAATTAGAGTGCAGGATATCAAAGCACAATGTGATATCTGCTGTGCCTTTAACCCTCTCAGGATTCTCGGGCACTGCCTTTGACAGTATCTAATATTGAAGTGAATTTATCAGAAGTTTGTTCCTGCTGGTGCTCCCTCAAACACACCCATGCCTGGAAAACTTCTGGTTATGCGGGGCTGCTTTATTGCCTTCCTTATCTCCCCTTCACTGTCTGTGTTTTCAGGGGCCTTGATAAGTGCGGTGATAAATCCATCAGTGGCAATTTTATGGATTTTCAAATCCTGCAGAGGCCTCCCCAGACTTACTGGGGACAGAGCCACGACGTGCCACTGCAATACAGCTGTCACAGGGGCACAGGGCACGGGCCAGGCCAGCCTGGGGTCACAGACAACTGCAGGCGGGGAAGAAGGTGATCCATTTATCCTTCTTGGACATCAAATCAGTTTCCCACTGGTCATGACTGGTTTGCACCTTTCTGGGTGTGTTAGCAGAGCACAGCTTTCCTGGAGCTGTTTTGGCCCCGAGCTGTCACATCAGAAAAACCGTGACAAAACGAGAGTGACGTGATTAGCAAAGTGAAAAGGGAGCAGTTCTCCACTGACCTCGCTCTCATGCAGCACCACGCTCTGCCCGAGGCTGTTTCAGAACAGCACAGTATTGAAATGGACTGAAATTAATGTATTTTCTTCGTTCAGTCAGATATCTTAGTCCAGAAAATCATGGGTACTAATATATTCAGGAAAAATTGTAAAATGGTTGCATAAAGGAAAAAAATGAAGTTTTGTGTCAGTTTTACCTGGGTCTCAAGTTTTCAGGCAGAAAGCGATTGCTTGTGATTATAAGGAACTAACTCCTTTTCCCAGCACTCTGGTTTTGTGGTTTAGCTGGGGAGATGTGTTAGTGTTGATTCCTTCCACCCCTGAGCCACTATATATGATCGCATAGCTGCTGTAAAAAATATTACAAAATATTGCATTTCTAGATGCCAAAGAAAATTTAGGAGACCAGAAAGATCTCTATATTTTCTTTTCAGGTTATGATGACCAGAAATGGATCTTTTAAAGTAAATGAGAAAAGTTTTATGAGCTTTAAAAGCACTCTCAGGTTCCAGTTAAATACAGTTTGGCAGAGATTTTTTTTAAACCTCTTTGGAGTCACCATCTACAATTCAGAGGATTTATAAATCCTAATGTGTATAATGTTCTTTAGCCCCAGCACTTAAGTGCCATGTGGTTAAATTGGCAGCACAGCAAATGGAAATATCATCCTTTAAATAATGTGTAGATGAGACGGAGGTAAAAACTTGATGTGACAACTTGCACTGTCATTGTCCAGGCCAGTTCCACCATTTTTCTTGTAATGCAACTTAAAAACAACATGGCTAAAGGTATTAAAAGTATTTAAGTCTTGGGGTTTGTTCAGCTTGTATTTTACAACACCCCAAAAGGGGTATCATGGCTTGTCCTCAAGAAAATCAGTCAGGAAGGCAAAAGTTTGAGTTGAAAACACATTCACTGAGGTGCAATAAATTCCCAAGGGGAAAGCTTGTTTTGAATTTGGGTGTCTTAAACTTAGCTGAGTGACAGAAGGTGTGAAACTAATAAATGATAATGCCTTTATGAAGGTGACCCCCTCATTCGGAAGGCACATAGCCTCTGTTTGTGTAGCTGAATGCACCTAAAATGATTGCAGTTAAAGCCATTTGAATACGGAACGAGTGATGGTACAGGGTTTAAGGAAGTTTCTCTATTCCAGTGTGATTTCACCCCTTTTGTTAATCTGAGTTTACCCACATCCACATCCTGGAAGCTGCTGGTGATGGTGGCTGGGCAGATGTGTGCTCTGGTCCCTTCTCTCTGAAGGTGCAGCTAAACCACAGACAGTGGGGAGGGATTTTTAATCTCTGAGTGAAAAAAACAGTCTTCAAACAGTATTCTGTTCAAATTACTGTACCTTTTACTTACTTATTCCCAGTTTCCAGACTGTCTGTGCATTGCCTGCCTAGGTTTCCTTTGTCTGCTACAAAAATTACAGATACAATGACAGACCTGAAGATAATTTCTCTTGTAAGAAAACCCTGTACGCAAGGGTATTATGTATTGAATATTTCTTTCCAAAAAGTTCAGTTCTCGCCCGCACCCCCTTTTTTTTCCTAGCCCTTTTTCATCAAGCATTATTTTGATAACCCAGGGTGTGGTACCTGTTGGGAAATCCTGGAGTCTCTTGGATAAAGGGTTTTGTAGTGTCACCTAGTGGCTAAATACAAATACTGTGAATGTGCCCTGACACTATTCAAGTTCTGAGTCCTGCTTTGGGAGGAAATAGGAATAAGGACAGAAACAAAACAAATAAACAAACACTGTAGCCAGGTGGGGGCCGGGCTCTGCTCCCAGGGAACAAGGGACAGGACAAGAGGAAATGTCTTCAAGCTGTGCCAGGAGAGGTTCAGGGTGGACATCAGGAGGAGTTTCTTCCTGGAAAGGGGGGGGCAGTCATCAGAAGGGGCTGCCCAGGGAGGTTTGGAGTCCCCATCCCTGGAGGTGTCCAAGGAAGGCACTCAGTGCTCTGGGCTGGGGACAAGGTGGGCATCGGGCACAGCTTGGACTTGATGATCTCAGAGGTCTTTTCCAACCTCAGTGATTCTGTGATTCTGTGAAAAAGAAGAACTGATAAAATAAAATTTTCAGGATACATGGGGAAAGACAGTGAAATCAAGGTGGGCTAAGGGGACGTCACAGGTGTCCATGTTTAATGTTGAGAAGTTCAGACAAAAATTACAAAAGCTGAAAACTTAGGTCTGACCTCCAACTTTTCAGTACCTGCTTGTGAAACAGCAGAAAGAGAGTAGAAGGAGCCCAAGAGGCCCTGTCTTGGTGAAATGGAAGATTTTGGGTCTGACAAGGACAGCCTACGTTCTGCTGAGGTTTTTAGAGAGGAGTCATCTGTCTCCATCCCCCAGCTCTGCCTGTGTGCTCCATGGGGCACTCCAAGGTTTGCTGTGTGGGACTTGCAGGCTCGTGAGAGCCCTTTCCAGGGGCACACAGGGGGGTTTGCTCTGTGCCATGTTACCTTGGCACCCAGCAGGAGAAACACGTCAGCTCTGGTGACTCAGGAAAGGGCTCAGGAAAGGGCTGCAGGACACCTGCAAATCCTGGCACCATCTCAGGGCTGGATATCAGACAGCAGGGGAGTCAGGGCTGGGTAGTGCACAGCAGGCAGGGCACAAGGGTGTGCAAAAGCTGTGAGAATCCAGCAGTAAACGCACCAGGTCTGTGCGTGGGTGCAAGGCAAACGACGCTGCTTCTCCTGACGGCTCCCAGCGCTTGCCTCTTCCCTGGGCTCTTCCTGGTGGGAATCACTGCTGGCATCCCCGAGCATTACACACTGAAGTAAACTCTGCCTTAAACTCATGGCTGAAATCCAGCCCTGCTGCTCCAGATATTTCCTGCAGAGGTCATGCAGAGGAAGAAGAGGTTGGAGGTGGCCACAGTGTAGCCCCCACCTGCCCCCTTAATACCCTGGTGTGGGCATTTTAGAAAGAGGTGGGTTTTGCTTGGCTCTGGTGAGAAATCAGCTGTAAAGCAAGGCTTGAAGGTCGCCTGCTCTAAGTTGTAACGTTCCTGGGCTGAGAGAGCCCTCTGAGGCAGTGTGGAATGTCAGGAGCATCCTCACTTCCACCAGCAGTTCCTTGTGCTGGATTGGCTCTCTCCCCAGTGGCATTTTGAGAGGCAGAACACGGGAGTGTGCCTGCAGTCTCCTCCCTCCCTTTCTGTTACCAGAGGCAAGGTCTTGTGCCAAACGACAGATGAGATATCTTAATCGCTTGGCTTTTTTAATATTCGTGGTTAAATATGCACCACATCCTTCAGCTGCCCTGGAATGAAAATGTTACAAACCAAAAGGTCAATTTTCTGCTGCTTCCCTCCAGAGCAGGAAGCGCAACACTCATTTCTGGGCAGTGTACACAGCCTGAAATGTAATTGCTCCATCTGCCCACCTCCACATACATTTTGTTTTTATTCCAGGTGCATAGATCTCTGCCCCTTGAGGTGCTTCAGCAGATGGATGCTGGTCTGATTAAAGTGCTGATAACGGGTGTTACTAACGGGAGCGCAGTGGTAAGTTTCAATCTGCTGGTTGCAGGAGATGTGGATGTCCACCACGTCATCACCACTTTTTGTGAGGCCTTGGAACACAGCTCCTACTTCACCATCGACAGGAGCAGCCTCTCCATGCACGGTAAGGAGCATCTTGTGCCCCAGTAACTCTTCAGAACCAGACAGATGATAAAGGCTATTATTAATCTGTATCTTCTGAGGTGAAAGCATCTGTAAAACACATGGATGAAAAGCCTTTCTCTCTCCTTATATTGCTCCTGCTTATCCATCCAATAAGTTTTTCAGAGAACACCCACAGGTGACATAGGACGTGAGGTACCACTGATCCAAAAGGATAAAACCAACTGGTCTTTTTGCCTATATCTAGAATCAGTTTTACAGAGAAAAAGATAAGGAGATGTTAGAAAAAGTGGTCATGACTTGGGTTTATAAGCTACCAGTGGAAATGGGTCCCTGAACACAGCCGTAACCAGCACTGTTTAAAATCCTTTAAAAACACATTTCCCTGTGCTTTGCACTGATAATTTTTCCGTGAGATAGAAATCCCAAGAAGTAAATGAACATGTGAATTCTTCTGCAGTGGGAGTAGTTACTTCCCTCACACACCTGTGGGTCTTCAGGTGAAAGCCCACACTTTGCCAAGCCCAGCATGATGGCTGATTGTACAACTTATTTTCTTTTGTATGTTATTGAAGTAAGTAACAAGAAACATTAGTCTCCTGAGTAAGAGAATTCTGTTGAATTCTGTTTCACAAGTGACCTCTGAACAAAATACCAAACCTCTGACACAATCCATTTGTCCAAAGAGTGTTGTTATAAGCTGTCAATTAGAATCTCATGCAAAATTACTTCGAAAACATGTTTATGCTCTGCTATATACATTTTTTTTTGCCTGTTACAGCTATAAATCTGGAAAGTTACATATCCTGGTAATTAGTAAGATCACAACTATCTTGTAGTGCTTTGTAGAGTGCTTGCCCCCTTCAAACCTGGGCTAAAACAAAGGGTTTGTTGCAGGGACAGGTCCCCACAGAGCAGGCAGTTGGTGAGGCTTTCTGAGTCCCACCTATGGTATGGTTTGTTCTGGTTTTCAGACTTTGGAAAGAGAGAGAGAAGTAAAATCATGTTTCTCCTCTCAAAAATGAAAATTTTGGCCAGGTGAAAATGAAGACAGCAACTAGACTGCAACCTGGACCACTCACACAAGCTTTCCACTTCGCTCATGCTGGGCATTTACTCAGCATCTCCTCAGGAGTCTGAAGTGGGGAAAAACGGAGGAGGCCCCTGGGGTTAGAAGCATCCCCTTGGGCTGTTGATCACTTTAGGCGTGAGAACGTACTATATTAATATTTAATGCTGTAAGGTTCTATTAACAGTTCTGTTTCTCATATTTGCCACAAAAATTAGACAGGATTGTCAAGATTATTACTGGTTTCCATTAGCAGAAGCAGAAGGGACAGAGGAGGTAATAGAGAAGGTAACAGAAAGTACTCGACAGGTGGCTTGACCTCTGTATGGCAGCAGGGAGGAAATGCTGGTATTACAAACTACCTTTTTGTATGAGCTGATTCATCTGGCTTCTCTCTTTCCTCAGCATTTGTTAGGTGATGTATGATGGGTCTTTAATCTCCTAAATTCTCTTAGGCTTCTCCAGTAATTTATATTTGGTTTTGTAACCACAGTGATAAAGAACATTTTTACTGAAGTCACAGCGATTTGTCAATTGATACCAGCCTTTGTTCAGTTTTGTTTAACTAAGATATTAATGTGATAATAAGCTTTTGGGAAATCCAGCTCTGCAAGAGCTCCAACTTCTATTTTCCTTCCTCTATTGCGCAAACCAGCAAATTTTGATTTGGGGCATTTCTGGAAGCTGGGCAGTTCCAGAAGGGTTTATATCTGTGTACAGATTTTATATATTGCTTGGGAAAGAGATGGTATTTTTATGTTTAAGCCACTAAAATTACTCAAGAGAAGTTTTGTGTAATGAGACACGTCCTTTGTGCTTCCAGGCAAATGGAGTTTATTATCTTGATTCTCTCTCTCAGTGGTGGGTGAATACTCAGGGTGTAAGCAGGGGGTAACCCCAGACCTGTGCTGGATGTTGGGTGTTTGACACACACGTTGATCTGAACCTGTGCTTCCCCTTTTCTTCACTTGCTTTCTTTCTGGAACCATTGCAGATTGCCACTGACACATTTGTTCATCTCTCTGAGGAGACACATGTGCAATATGGGGCTGCCACGTGAGGTTTGTCCCACACTTCCCCCAAAATGGGTTTTCCAAAGCTCTCAAGATCCCATCTTTTGGGTAGCAACTGGTCACAAATGAGGCCAGGTTTTTTATCAAACTCCTGTTTATGCCCCTAGCCAGACCTGGGCAGTCTCCTACAGCTCCAGGCAAAAACATACAAGCACTTGTTGGCCAACTTCCAGTGGGGGATATTGTGCGAGTACTGATCTTCCAAAAGATGTATGTACATGTGTTACACACTAATTATTGCACCTGCCAGGAAATAAAGCACTTCAGCTTTACTGATGGGCACTTCATGTGTCTCTTGGGCTCCTTTTTAAAAAAAGCCCCAGCCTTGGCAGTAAGTAGAGCAGGTTAAAAGAACAAAAGAATCTACTTTCCTTTCAGTAACTCTGAGTTTCCTCCTAAGAGTTTGCTTTTGCCTGATGAGACCAATCTGAACTTGTAAATTACAACAGTACCTTTGTTTTTGGCATTCTTCAGCCTTTCCCTTCAGCCAGAAGGCGACAGTGACGGATAAGAAACCTGTGCACAGCACGATTTTACCTGTAACATCTTTGCAAATTTCATCTGGTGTTTCCTCACCTGCTTCACTGGACTTCTCTCCTGCTGAGCACGAAGCTCTGGAGGATACCACGTTCTCCAGCACAGTGCTGACTCCTCCCACCATGGATCCCATGGCAACTCCTGATATTTCTCCTCGAGCATCTCCAGTCCCCCTTGTCAAACCCGCCCAGGAGGTTTCCATTAAAGACGCAGTGAGTGTGTTTTGTGAAATTGAGAGGATCGTCCTTGCCATCCAGAAGAGATTCTTGCAGCAGGAGTCTATCCCAGAGAGCTCCCTGTTCCTGGGGGAGCCTGGCTGCAATGTGAGCACCAGCAACGGCACCCACGTTGTGCTGCAGGCGGGCTGGAGCGACTGTGGCACCCAAGTTGAGACCGTAAGTCCTCTGATCAAGGGAATGCCAACAAGCTCTGGAGCACTTTTTTTTCTCTGTCAGGAGGGGAGGGGCAGTGGCAGACCCTTAGCTAGCTGTACAGTCTATTAGTTGCTGAAATTCCTTTGGAGAAAGAAATCCCCTTCCTGTGATGGAAAGTTACCTCTCAGTGTGCGATGAGAAGCACCAAAGAGAAGGGGAATCTTTGAGGTCAGGCAGCAAAACTCAAGGGCCTCTCCAAACTGAGAGTCACTGACCATGCCTCTTCTGGGTTCCCTTTGCAGCTGTCTTTTCTTAAAAGCAATTTCATCATCTCATGCTGACAAATACTTCAATTGCTACCAGGTGTGGGGACAAAGAGTGACAGCTCTCTTTGGATCCCAAAGCAATGGCTATGCTCAGACCATGCCTGAGTAGAGAAACTCCCTTCTGGAGCAATGATCATTGCTAAGGAATGATCACTGCCCCATCCCTGGAAGTGTCCAAGGCCAGAGTGGATGAGGCTCTGGGCAACCTGGTCTAGTGGAAGGTGTCCCTGCCCATGGCAGGGGGGTTGGAACTTGATGATTTTTAAGGTGCCTTCCAACCCAAGCTGTTCTGTGATTCTATGATTCTGTGATATGATAAAAAGGAAAAGGAGGAAGACTGGTGGATTTTCATTGTCTCCCTGTACAGCAACAAAGATACTGGAGGTTTAATCTGTTTGATTTTTGCCATCAAGAGAATGGGGAACACCCAAGCACCTGAAGATGGAAAGCTCTGGAAACACTGATGTTCACAAGCTGTGCTTTCTCCTTTCTGTGCTGCAGAACATGACTACCACCGTGGTGAAAACCACCCTTCGGAATGATGTTTCTGCTCAGGGAATAATCCACCACTTGAACGTTGCCAGTCCCATTCACTGCGTGTTCCAGAACGATGTCTTGACCTCCTCTGGGTACACCGCAGACGGGTGAGGAACAACTCTCTCTACTTTGAAATGCTGCTGTGAGGCTGAGTGCTGCGGCGCTGGGAAAACCCCCAGGGACTGTACCTGCATCCAGTGACAGTCCTTGGAGCAGTCTGCCATCCTGGGAGTCCTGTGCTCAGGAGATCCCTGCTACCTGCTTCTCTCCTACTCCAGCTAGTGTGCCAGGAGATCCAACAAGCTTGGCCTCCACCTGGCTAAACCACAGGTGAAACTAAAGCTTCGAGAACTGCTGGTTCAAGAGTCAGAATTCCTGACTCCTCTCTGCCTTCCTGGGCAATCCCTTGTAGCAGTAACAGCGTTTTCCTCCTTTTGGAACACATCAATCATGTGTCTTTTCACTGATGGGGGGCCTGCAGACTGCTATGTGGCTTCTGAGAATGGCAGTTTTTAACCCCCCCACAAATCTTTATTTGGTCAACTTGAAAAAACAGAAGATATATCATGCAAATACTTTTTTTCTCGTGGAAGGCTCCATCTTCAAGTCAGATGGAATCAGAGCCACACTTCACAGAAAATCAGAGCCGTGCTCACAGAAAATGTGACAGCACAAGCTTTGCTCTCATGGGGAGTGTCCTCCCTTCATCCAAGTGCACCTCCTCTCTTGCTTATCATCGTGCTTAAACTCTTGGCACCAAACCCAGTTTCTGTTTCCTAGCCCTGTCCAGAGATTGTATTTTCCTTTCTATTCCTCAAAAGTCTTCGTCAGGCCACTTTTCTTTGATTTCTATAATTTTCTCATGCCTTTCACTTTCTCTTCAGATTTGCCCTGTCTCATTTTTTTGGCTCTTCTCTTCTGTACTAAGCTTTTACTGTCCTTATTATGAGCTTTCAGAGAGCTCATAGTCTTGTTCCCTTCTGCTCCACTCAGGTATTTCTCTCTGCCCCATTTGAATTGCTGAGACATTCTACCCTTTGGATTTTCCCACTTTCCACGCTCTCTACCTTCCCAGGTGAAAACTCAGTGCATTTTCACCTTTCCTTTTGAACAGTGTCCTGACATCCTGGACTGCAGATAACCCTTCACTATTTAGATGTGTGGAGAAACAGGCACTGATTTATGACTTGCAGAAACTTACAGTCAAATTTGTGCTCTTTAAAGAAGGATAATTGATTTTTCAGACTTTACACCATCTTTGAGGATTTGCACGGATCTGGACACTTCAGAACAGAAATGCAGTTGTTTATTGGAAACTCCCCAATCCCCAAAAATTTCAGCGTCTCTGCCAGCGAGGACGTGCTGATCGAAGTGGGGATGCAGAGGGTAGACAGCAAGATCAAGGTGGTTCTCACTGACTGCTGGGCCACTCCAACCAACAATTCAGTGGATCCCCTGTCATTCGTTTTTATCAGCAACAGGTACGGCAATGCCACTGGCAAACACCATGTGCCATACCTCAGGTCTTACAGTGGTACTTGACTAATAATGTGTTATATTTTAAATGCCTTTTGCCTGTGTTCTCGTCATTCACATGCATGGTCCCTTTCCATTTGGCCTGGTTACACCTTCTTTGAGCTAGAAAGGTAGATATGAAGAGGGATTTCAAAGGGCCATGTGGCTGTTGTTTGAGTTTAGTTGTCTTCCCTACAGTTTCGTCAGGGAATTGTGCTTCTGACCTGAAGAAATCACTTGAAGGTGATTTTGGCAGTCAGTAGTGAAAGAGCGTTTGAAAAGTGGGTGCTTTATCTCCTTCTCTGTGGTTCAGAGGTTCCTCTGTGGTTTCAGCTTTACCAAGAGCTTATGTGCCTCTTGTCAACAAAGAAATAGGTTATTTAATTCCTCACACATGATATTAAAGCAGCCTCTGGTGAAAGAGGAGGTTTGTTCCTGTCTGGATCCCTGACCTCACCCCAATGTCATATTCTTTGGGCTCACCTGCCACCTTAAAATACAGGATAATCCCTTTGCTCAGTAAAAAAACCTATTTCTTTTTAATGCTATGTTCTTTCAATTTTTGTTTGGTGAAGCCAAGTTTAAACCCTTCTTTCTGTTACTCTTTCCTTTCTTCTCCAGCTCTCCAACCACTTCTCAAAGCTCCTGTTCTACTTGGTTACTATCAGAATAAAGCAGCAAACAGCCCCTTATCACCACTGCATTGCCAGAGCTGCTTCATGAAGGGTCTGGCTGTGACTTCCTAAAGGAAGGAAAGTCTTGAAACCCAAGTTCTGTGCTATAACCACAACTTCCCTTCCCTAGCCTTAACTGCTCTGTGTGTTTTTTGTCTCCCTTTTCAGTTGTCCCATCCCAAACACGTACACCACGCTGCTGGAAAATGGGAATTCGAGCAAAGCACAGTTTAAGATGAAAATATTTTCCTTTGTCAACAATTCCGTGGTTTACTTACACTGCAGAATTCGTATTTGCATGGAGACACCAGGAAGCACCTGCAGGACCGTAAGTGTTTTGCTCTAATACACTGTTTTCCCCCCCAAAATATATTTTTCTCAGCGCCATATGGAGTCCTGCAATGGAATGGAAAGAGTAATGTTTCCAAACAGGGTTTAAAATAACTCTTGAGGTTTCCTTTGTTCTCTGCTGAGAGCAGAGAGGAGTGGAGAAATGCTACAAGCATATGGAAGTGTCAGCCTTTCTTCCCGTTCCTCATCCTCCTAGATAAAAGCATGGAGCTTGCACAGGGCTGGAGAACCTGAGAACTGGACCTTTCGCCTCTGCATAGGCATGACTAAAAAGCCATGAAATTAGGCTGGTTAGAAAAGTATCAGCTCAGATGGATGGGTAACAAAATAGGAACTCCCAGGGTAGCAGTGTCAGAAGAATGTCTGAGAAAATTTATACATTTTTCTGTCCTTTTTTTCTTTTCCCCTACAGATTTGCTTCTTCAACTGAGAGTTTAGGTGCCAGGAAAGGAAGCTCAGTGTCATTAAGTTTCTAGGGCTGTGACTTTAATAGAGTTTATTATGGCTTTTTAAAGCCTGATTGCTTTTTAAAGCAATAAACCAAGCCATGTTCTGATAAGAACCGCAGTTTTTAGTTGTCTGTGCTACAAAGCATTGCTTTGTTTCTTTTCACTTCCAAGTAAGTGATACATAGCTTTATCTAAAAATGTGTTGCTACCGTAGAAATAAGAAAAAATATGTTTTACTGATGTATTTTTTTTTTCTTACTAGCAGACACTTGGGAATTCTCCTCTTCCTCTGCCAACCTTCCCAGCTCTTTTTCTGTCAAGGATGTTTTCATTAGCAGTTTGGTGTTTCCCCCATTGTTTAACACTTTCCTCTGGCTCTAAATAACACAGTTCAAACCCATTATAAAGCAAATGATCTCTTCCTAAAAGATTAAGAAAGGCTACCAGAAGATGCTTGTTTCCTTTCTCAAAGTACAAGGCTTCCTCCACATTAAAAAAAAAACAAAAAAACCTCCCCAGAAAATAGGGACAGGAAACATGACTGACAATGGTAAGATGGCTCCAGTTTTTGCAGCTGAGTATGAATATAAATATATTAAAAAAAAATTTATCCGTATGAAAAGTCAGTGAATTCAGTATCTTACATTGAGGCTAAACTGGGATGTGGGGAAGACAAGTACCAGGCACATCTACACAGGGTGAACAATGGCTTTTATGAAGAAGGGAGGGGGGCCTGCAGAAGGTGCAAAGATCAAGGAAGATGAGCAAGAACAGAGGATATTTGTAAATAATGTAAGATGGCTGGGAAAGTGCCCTGGGTCTGGGAGCTGACCCTCTGATCTGTCACTCTGACTTGCTTCAGGGCAGGTTTAGCTCAGCTCTTCACCCACACACTTGATACTTACATCTCGTGTTATTTCTTCTTACTCAGTCTGTTTATTCCTTGTTTTCTCTGCAGAAGAGAGTAAGGTGCTCTAAAGTTTCGAGGTGAAAAAAAAAAATGGACAGGCTGAGGAGAAAAGTAGTAAGAAATGAGTAAGAAACATGGCTTTGAATGGGAAGAGGAGTGATGTGCCACCACCGTGCAGATGTTTGGTGGAACGTGGCTGCTCCACGGCCGTGTGGAACCAAAAAATCATTGCCATCAGGGAGCAACTACATAAAGGTGTTCCTTAATGGATCCACCTACCTGGAAAAGCTATTTGAGGGTAGGCCAAAGTCATAAATAACCACATGGGTATTTTTCTGGGGGCTGACCCAGGCGCTGTTGCTGGCAGTGGATTGTAGAGGTTTTCCAGTGCAGCCAAACTGGTAACACTGGTGAGACATTCTTGTGTAAACAAGCTGGTACGACACCCTGCTGGTTTTGCCAATCATGGTATGATGATGCAGTTTCTCTGGGGTTTTTTGTGCCCTTCCAGAAGAGCCACAGCATCTTTTGAATAACACCAGTAAGTTTTGGTTCCCATCAGAGACCTTTAGGCTGCAACTGAAAACAAAAAGGTAGCAAACAAAAAAAAGGAAGTGCACAGAAAATGCACGTGCAAGTGCTGCTCACACAGAGCTAAAGCAGCTGATCCCCAGCATCCCACAGGACAGGGATTTCAGACTTGTAGTTCCCAGATTAGTGGTTCATATGTCACTGAAGTTGTGGGTAGCTTCAGAATGACACACGGCTGGCTCGGCAGGGTCTGAAAGCTGCTGCTGCTCTTGCTGGTGCTGGTTGCAGTATCTGCTGCTCCATGGGCAGGAGAAACATCCAGACAAAAGTGCTTGCAAAACCCTGGCATTAGTGATAAATTTATTCTCCCATAAGGTTTCTCTAAAATAAACAGAAAGTTAATGAAAAGGTTGTCTGTGCGAAATGTCTGTTCACAGCAGTGTGTTCCAGTGTGACTAATTACAGATTTTATACTGATTTTTCCCTGATGCCATTTCTTTTGGACTTCCTTTTGGTGCTAATTTCAGTTTAACAGAGCATAACATTAAGAAACAAAAGCCCATTGGTGAGAGTAGCACTGGGCTTTCACAAGCTCATCAGAAGGCTTTGTACTTTTAATTAGTAAGCCACATGACTTGTTGGAGTTTGAATTGATCGTTGCAGAGATGCCATGCAAGGGCTCGACTCCTGAAGGCTGGAGAAACCATCGCCCTGCACAGAACATCCTGGGGACCCCTGTGTAAATCAGCTGGTGAGTTGTGAACAGATGCTTCGAAAAGGGGGCGCAGCATAACTATCATGCCAGGATTGTTTTCTGCTGGCAAAGGAACCTGAAGGCCTGTGATATACAAGCTTTTTGTGCCCCTCTCTATTCCTTGGGAGCAGGCATTCCTGCTGGAGACACGTGGCAGCGTGGAAAAGCACGTGCCCTCCTCGGAGCAGGGACTGTCAGGTTGTCAAGGGAATGTAGAAAGGAAGATAAAGTGCCTTTGTGTAGCTGTTTGCACAGGGTAGCAAGTGCAACAACCACAAAATCAAACAATTAATTCAATTGTGAAGTGTGAAAGCAGCGTCGATCTTTCAGATTGCAATCAGTTTTCCAAGTGTTTACACTGCTGTTAGTCTGCAATTATTTTGGGCTCTGAAGTCCCAAATCAGAGGATGTAAGAGATTTTATTGTTGTGTTTCCTCTGGCTCCCCGGTATTGACTTCATTACCACGGCGAGGGGAAGTGGCAGAGCCCAGCTGATGCACAGCACCTTTGGTTAATTTGGTGCAGCACAGGTTAATTGAGGGCAAACACCAGCACCGCGGACACGCAAGGTCTAATTTGTTGTGCAGCTGCCTTTTCTGCATTTAACCTGAGCGATGCTTTCCAGGGCACCTGTGGTCTCGCATGTTTTCAGTCGTTTGGCCCCCTCCAGCTTTACATTTATAACTTATTAACGTAAAACACTCACAGAGAGTATTTTGGCTCACTAATATCAGAGTCTTAACATGTGGCTACCGTGAGTAGACAGTTCATAATGTTCTTTTGGACCTAGGAAGTGACTCTGACTTAGAAGAATGTGTTTTTCTTCCATTACATGGTCTGTTCAAACAGCCCCGCAGTGCTCATTTCTGAATTAGTTCTTTTTTTAAAAAAAACATAGCAATTAATGCAGCTTGCTTTGTTTAGCTCTTACAACAAGTAGCTCTCATGCCCATTTTTGCTCAAGACCCTGATGCATTTCTAATTTTGAAAAATGGCCATTTCCCCAAAAGACCTCTGCTGAGGGGAGCTTTCTTTGCATTGTGCTAAATCGGTTTCTAGGCAAAGGTGGCACTTTTGGATGCTCGTATTTCCAGTTTGGGTAATCACACTGCATTTAAAGGGATCTGCATCTCAGTGTTGAAGGAGACAACATGAATTATGATGTCAGATAATAACAAGTGTAACTGCTGCAGTGAAACTTGAAAAAGCTTTACCTGCTCTGCCAACACCTGGTCAACAGGTTACGGCAAAGGCCACTGTTCCACGTCCTCAGGAGGGCCTGCTCTGTCTGTGTCTGGCTACAAGCTGCCATTTCCACTGTGCATGTTCTACTTTATTCCTTTGTTTTATGCTGAAGCTCAGAAATAAGACTAAATACATTACACAGCACTGCTTTGGCCTGTCTTGGAACGATGCCCTGGGTGTTGTGTAGCTTGGACACTGCTCTTACTGACCTCTGTGGCTGCCAGCAGTGCCCTTTGGCCAAAAATCTTGTCTCTAATTGCAGGCATGTGTGCAGTGGTGTCTGTCTTCTGTGTACCTCAGGTACCACACAAGTGCCTGGCAAAACAAGTGCTGTCCTGAAAATGTAAGCAAACAAATGCATGTTTTTGTAGGTGCATCGAGCCTTTGCAAGAAGGAGTTATAAGAACTTGTACAAACACGAAGAGAGGCAAAATGGTAAAGGGAGAGGGGTTGCTGCTTGCAGGTTTGAACAAATATATGCAAGTGGCTAAAAGGGAACCAGGAGAACACTTTCTGTCTGTGGTCTGTGGTGCCTTGAGAGGCAGTTGGCAACGTGGGGCTTGACTCTTGCCCACACTGGGGCATTTGGTGCTTGTTCTTTCCTTCCCCTCGGAGTCTGGGTGCTGTTCCAGCAGAGCACAGGTCTCCTGCAGGTCCTGTGCCCTGTCTGCCAGGCTTGTGCAGACATCGCAGACGACCTTGGGCTGCTCGGTTGGCTCTAAATGACTGCTCAGGTGCAGCATTGAGCCCGTGGTGACCAAGCCAGTGTGACTCCACTGACCACCCCAGCCACATCTCTGCTGGCTCAGCTGGGAGCTCAGAGACCCAGCACATACAGAGAATCCTTCCCCAAATAATCTGTATTTGAAGAAGACTTATGCATGTGATAAAAGCAAATCAAGTCATTTTTATGATCATAGATGAATGGAGGCAGGATTAAGACAGGAGAATGTTTCACCTCTAAAGTCCTTCTGAAAGTAAGGCAGCATTTCAAAAAGTCACCAGCGCTAATTCCTTAATTCTTACTAGCTGAAAATCACACTCCAATCTGCAAGGACTCTACACCTCTACGTAAAAAGAGAACACGGACTGTCCTCACACCCTTTCCAAGAGAATCACCGTCCCCAGAAGGCTGATACACTTCTGTAGCACAGTTCTGTACTGGCATGTTGGCTAATTTATAGGCAACTGTTTTCTCTCCCCAGGAAAAAAATTAGGAATTTCAAAATTCTTTTCTTTCATCTCTTGATTTTGTTGTTTTTTTCTTTTTTTAGCATCTGGTATGAAGAGAGAGAAGGAGGCTGGAATGGGAATTGGGTACATCATCCTCATAGCCCTTGCTGTGTTCGGTTTTGTGCTGGGAGTTGTGACCCTTCTCATTTTCCAGTACCAGCGAAAAACAGGAAGATACAACTTCAGGATCAAGTCCGACAACTTCAGCTACCAAGTGTTCTATGATTAGTGATTCACAGGTTACCACACATAAGTACTGAACTATGATCTGTTACATTTCCTAGCTGTTTATCTCTTCCTGAAATGGTGAAATACTTGTAGATGATCATCCTTTATTTGAGAGTGTTTGAACCTGCTGTTCTCTTTGCTGTGGGTAAAGACCATAGAAGTAAGAAAGAAATTCTTGCTGCTCTTCCCTGTTTTCAAATACTGCAGACTACAAGAGAAGGAAGACAGCACTGTGTCCTTCATCTTCCTTCACGGCTTTGATCTCAGTCTGCGTAAATGGCACATCACTTTAGAAAACACCAATAAGCATTTCCACAAAAAAAGAACCCCCATATAATTTTTAAATTAAAAAAAAAAAAAGGTTAAAACTGGTTTAAACCAGTGATTAGTGTAATAAAGGAGAGAAACTTTCTATAAACCACTCTCTATAAATTTTCTTCAGAAGTTTTCCCTATCTGCAAAAGCTCGGGTTTAATTTTCCTTTTTTTTGAGATTTTTTGGAGAAAGTAGTGGGATGTTAAACATAAAGAGCTTGAAATATTGAGATGCATAAGCAGTGCTTACATGTGCCTGCAGATAGTCTGAAAAGACAGCTCTGAGGAGACTTAGCCACTGCCACATGGTCTGCCTCTGCAACCTGGGAATTTAACACTTTTCCAGGATACCACAGGACTCAGCACTTTTTCTGTAAAATTCGTGTGCTCTGGCAGCTCACCATCATTTTCATGCTTGTCTCTTTAAGAGGAGGAGAGAGAAGTGAGAAAGCTGGCAGGCTGAAAAACAACACCTAACACTACTGCACAGCTCAAGGATGTTTGCTGTGGATCAGATTCTGTTCCTGGAAACGGGCTTATTTGCCATTATTGCCAGAGTTAGTCAGTGACCCTTCCCTGGTGCAGGCCTCACACAGGACAATGCCCTGGACTCATCACGATGGCATTTGCAGATAATTCATTTCAATTCACTGAGCACAGTAATGTTTAATACAGACCACGGGGAAAGGGCAGGGAACGCTATCCCGGCTTCCTGCTTCTAAGTCTTGAATAGTCACATTTAGCTGTACTTCCCTGTCTTTCATCCCACAGGCCGCCCTCTTACCCATCTCTGGGCGGCTCCTGGGAGATGGCTGCGGGTGAGGGTGATGCTCTGGTGGCTTCCCAAGGGCTGGATCTGTCAGGAGCCCAAGGGAGGGAACCCGGGGCTCTTTGGTACAACTCCAGCAGCTGTAGTTCCATCAGGGATATACAAATCCCACCATGGAGCCAAAACCCAGCATAAAGGGCATATCGAGGTTCATTAAATTAAAACCTATACATGAAACCTCTGAGTCTCTCCACAGAGGCAAGAATGGCCCCTCTTGCATTCATCATTCTGCTTTCCTGAGTAATACCTCATAGTAACAGGAATTCTGGAGTTGTGCAAAGAGATTGTGGTATAAAGGAATTATCAGGCTCATAATGCTTATACATCATGTTGGAGTCTCAGCTAATGGCTCCTTTTAGGAGCAGGAACTGCTCAGCTCTTCTCTCCTACGTATTTACTGTCTTTGGAAGGTAGTTGATTACCTGTCTCAATCCTGAATAATTTGGTTTTTACTTTTTTTTCTAGTGGGGATCATGTCTCATCGCATGGAGAACTGAAATTTGTCTTCACTCAACATTTGGCTTTCCTTGCTCTACACAACACTGACTCTTCCAAATTAATGTCATGTATAAAAGGCTCCTATACCCCCTTTTCCCCCTCCACCTCTTTTTTTCTTAGCAATCTGGTTCTTCCCTGGTGTCCTAAGAACTCTTTGTGACAACAGCTCCATGTTGAAGTGAATTTTGCTACTTTTTCCATGGATAAAATAGAAGGGAAGAAAACAAAGACCTCTGGTTCTCTCTTCAAGTTCCAAGTTCTGGTTTTCTCACTGTGACCCATCACTATGTGCCCATCTTAGCATCGCTTGTGCCATTGATATTGACAAGCTGCATGTTTCCGTCAATATTCAAGGAAGTAAATCAGCAAACCCTCAGAGAGATCTCTTTTTCAGTTTGTAAGTCGCTGTTTACTTAGGGTGAGGTTGAAACTTTGAGCTGCAACAGCGTTGAAGACCTAATTGTGCAACACCTTAAGTATACAGAAGCTGGGGAACAAGCATTGGATTTGCTACCAAGTAAGGAAAAGCCACTGTGGATCTGGGGCTTAACCTACTCAGGGTGTTCTTCAGCATGAGCTTTTAAATTTGATTCATTCTGTAATCGACAAGGATTCAGTGGAAAAGAAAGAAAAGAAAAAAGAAGCTATTTTTGTTGCTGGCAGCCCATGTTTTTCCAGATAAATCAATTGTGTAGCTGTGTGTTCTGCTTAATTAGACCCTAATGATTGTGCAGTCAAGCCACGCGGTGCTGCCCACCTAAGTGAGAGCTCTCCAATTGCAAAGGAAGAGTTATAAATTTGACCTGGGTTTTTCCTGGCTGCAAGACCATCAGTGCAGCAGCAAAGGCGCAGTTTACACGGTCCATCGGGTACAACAACAGTCTGTTCAGCTGGGTAAACTGAAGCAAAAATCTCTTCCATGCAGTCAGCATCTCCTGCAGGAGTCTTTCCTGGGCTGCTCTTCTTGGTTGCCCCAAATCTCCATCTCAGTGTGTTGGAAGATGGGAGGTGAAGAGGAGTCAGTAACTTGTCCCGCCACCCCTTGGTTCTGTTTGCTGCAGTCACTCCTCTGACACAGTGATAATCTGCTGTGCCTGGGTCACATCTAACTCAGGAATTTATGAACTAATTCCTCCTTAAGCTCACTGGACACCATTATAACTAACTCTTAGTGAAAACTGGTCCTTAGCTTGAAGTCATGGATGTTTCTAGTAGGCACAGCATGCAGGTGCTGATTTTTTGGTACAGAATAGCATAGGAAAGTGGCTTTTCTATCTTCCTAGTCCAATTTCTATTAGGTAGTAAAATTACTGGGTAAAAGACTTCCACATTTTGCAAAAGGTTGTACTGATTGATTTTAGAGCTTTTATATATGCACCTTTTAAATACATCAATAATCAGTAATCATCTGCATTCTGCTTTAGATTCAAGTGACTCTATAAGGAGTAAGACACTTTGATCTGGCTTTTCCTTGCGGAAATAAGAGTTACCAGATCCCAATCTAAAAAAAAAAAAAATCCATTTAGTTGTAAGTGGTGAAACTGTAAATAATCTTTGCAATCTTAGTCTGATGAATGTGGAATCATAGAACGGTTTGGGCTGGAAGGGACCTTAAAGATCATCCCATGGGCAGCGACACCTTCCACTATCCCAGGCTGCTCAGAGCCCCATCCAGCCTGGCCTTGGACTCTTCCAGGAGTGGGGAGTCCACAACTTCTTTGGGCAACACCATAACCATTAGTTCTTGCTATGTAGGAGACTCCTAACTTTTGCTCAATTTGCTGTCGAATGTGAGATGTGTTTGCCTTCTGCACTCAGTGACAGGATCAGCTATTCTACTATGAATAGTTTTCTAGTTTGTAGTACTTACAATCCTGAACTTCTCGGAGGTGAGAGGATTAGAGATCTGCCTGTTGATTTTGGTGGAGCTGTGCCGTTTACAAAAGCTGAGCACTACTCCTCAGGATGAAATGTGAACCAGTAACTTGTATTTGGTACCTTGCATGCTCAGCAGGAACTGCTATTTGTGACTGAGTCTGTTCACAGGAATTTTGGTATCTTAATAAAAGCAGTCTTGTAACTTATTGTTGACGTCTGTGCTGTTATGTTTTCCTCTGCGATTTAGTCACAGGTATTAAAGATGTGCAGTTGGTGGATGTGGCAGCTTCTGAACTGTCCAAGTATCAGTATAACGTTCAAACATCACTGAAAACATGACACAGGACCTTGTCCAAACCCCAGTGGACTGCAGTTACCAGCAACTGTGTACATGTGCGTCCTAGGGGTCTCTTTCTTCACCTTTACAAAGGGTAAACATACTTTTAGTTTCATGCTTTCCAGCAGACAACCAAAAGAGTATTCAAGATTCCCAGTCCAATTTATTGCAACAATGTGGTGATTCAATCTGAAACTGCTGTCACACCAGCCTCCCCAGGTGTTTAACTTGCACAGTTCTGACAGCTGCTCCAAAAGAAGAATTGAGTGTTCTTTGCTTGCAGAAATAGGTTCTTAAAGAGCAGCCAGTTCTGTACGGCTCCTTTATCCCTGAAGGAAGTTGTCGAGGGGGTCCCATCCACTGATTCCTTAAATAACTGCAAGTTTGCTCTTCTAAAATTCAATGTTCTGACTCTTTGCCTGGTCCATATACCTCACACTTCTGAAACCCACCAGGGCGTGATCACTGCAGCCCAGGCTGCTGCCAATATTGACATCTCTACCATTTAAAAACATAAATGCAAATAAAGAAATATATAAATAAATAAAAACAAAGCCCTCAACATTTATTTTATCTATGCTAGTAAGCAACAGGTGTAGTAATGCTTCCTCTCTTTTTTGCACTATCATCTGGATTAAGAAATTATCCTCATTGCATTCCAAGAGTCTCATGGATTGCTTTCAGATTCCCGTGCTGCTTTTTCCCCTTTCCAATTTGGCATTGCCCGTATTTTGTTCTTTCAATGAAGCACTGGCTCTAAATAATTATTTTAAAAAATAGATGAAAAAATATGTAGAAATGAAGATTTAGTTTTGATTTCTCCCACTGTTTCCTAAGAACCACTTCAGGCCAGTGGTGTGCGTGTCCAGTGTCCCCATTGTTCACTGAGAACACAACACTGCTGACACCTGATGCGAAACACTCATCACTATTCCTTTCCCCCATATTATAACGCTGCCAAATTCTGGTCCCAGTGGGGTTGAGAAAAAGCTGAGATAATTGGAAAATTTCCTCCTCCATTAAAATATAAAGCAGCCGGGTTTTTAATGCCTGTTCGGAAAGTTTTCTTGCAGGCTGGGGAAGGAAACAAGTTGAAGGAACTGAAAAAGGTTGGCTGCAATTGATCTAAGACCATGATGTTGGCTATGATTTTGTCAAAAGCCTAGAGCAGAGAGCTGCCTAATACCTTCCTTGATCCAAAGGCAGGAAATTCCCTTCCCTGACTCTCCTGCCCTTCTGTCCCCAGTGATCTTTCCTCTGAAATCCACAGAAAGAAGAGTTTCAGAAACCTAACACAAATATTTCTACACTAAAAACAACCATAGCACAAATGTAAAAGAAGAATTGAGGAAAAGCCAGAACATTTGAAGATGGCAAGGAAAAGAGCAGAGCAATGAAGTTCAAATTCTGTATGGAAGTTTCACTAATAAATCGCTGGTGTAGTGCTTGCAATAGATCTCAAAACATCCACTCACAATATTCTCTTTAAATCAGCTGGTGCTCCACCCTATCTATGATGAAAGCTAAAAGAATTGGGATGGTCAGGGTAAATGAGTGTTTCTGCCTAGAAACTGGATTTATTGAAATAATAACTGTAAGGAATGAAAAAAATATTAGTTTTATCAAACTACCTTTGTGTGTTTTTAGGTGTGTGTTAGAGAAAGCTAAGCACTTTTAGGAATACTGCAATTTTACAGTACAGAGACATCAATTTGAGCTCACCTTTTTCCCTTTTCCTCTCCCTGTCCTTACAGAGGAAATATTAGTAAAAGTGTTTTTTCCTAGGCAATTTTCTCACATACAAAAACATTTAATACCTTCTGGAAAATTACAACTATTTGTAGGCACAGGTGAAGTAATAAACCTTTATTTAAACAGTGATTTTCTCCTTTTCCTGCTTTACTACAGAAGTAATCAATTACAAAAGGAAAGTGGCATTTCTGTTCCACAACATTTCTGTTTAAGCCCGCAAAGAACACAATCATTTGGCAGTTGCTTTTCTTTGAGTTGCTTGGTGTCTGGTTTTGCTACAGGTAACTCTGAGGAGGACCAGAACCTAAAGAAAATGAGAAGAGTAAATAAGCTTTGATTAGTTTATTGCCGATGCAGTGAATATTTGGCAAATTGCTGTGTGGGACTTTTACTCTTTCCTCACCTGGATGGAGCCTTTGGGAAAATCCAAGGAAAAAACTGATATAAGCATTGAGGAGTGCTTGGGACCTCCAGGTATGGTGGCATCAGGGAGTTACTTTCACTGCTATTTGGAAGCAGATCAGACACGTTTCAGTAGGATATGAGGAGCTGCATTCTCAGCAGGCTGACACAAATCCATCCCAAAAACCTTGCTCCCTCCAGGACTGTGAAGGTGACTCTGAAGCTTCCAAGAAGAAGCTGCCTTCCTGACAGAGATACTGGGGTAGGATTTTCATTCAGGTATAATCATTCCAGCAAACAATATCACTACATCCTTGGGAATGTGCTTGGGAATGTGCTCTCTTCAATAACACTACCGACAGTGTGGGTTCTTCATGGCTTATGCTCAGTAATACCAAAACTCTGCAAATCCACTCAGGAAATGTCTGGCTTTGCCTTTCAGAGTGTCTGGAGCTCTGATGTGGAATGCCGGCCACGAACAACGCTCTCATTTATTAGCTGCCTTTGGCACCTGGCAGTTTGAAAAGATGAAGGAAGGGATTCACAGCAGTATTTTGAACAAATACAGCTATTATTGGTACATGGAGACAGAAGGGTCTTGTGTTTGTTCTAGTGCCAACCTTGAGAGGCTAATTACTGAGTGTTGCACATGAATAGCATTCTCAGGCTTATTCCAGCACATTTAATTGTGCTCTGTATCATACCTGCCCAGTGAGCAAAGTTGTCCACTGGGTTACTCAGCCAGAAGTGTGAAAATATGGAGGAACTGGAATTCCGAATGTCACATTCACTGAATCCAACTTTAATTTTTACTGAGCAGCTCTGGGGCCACACCTTTGTCTGTGTCTGTAAGGAATACGTCAGGAGTTACAGCTGAACAAGATGCTATTTGCTTCTGGGCATGTTTGTATAGTCCCAGAAAGATTTTCAGCTGATAACTTGTTTGAGATTGCATTTTGTAGCCCATATAAAAATCAGCTGACTTAGTCACAGGAAATGGTAGATACTGCTGCAAATTTCCTAAGTTTCTCAGCATTTATTCGACTACCTGTTCTCCTCCTTTTCATTTGTTGGGCTACAGCTGTGACATAGAATAGAATTCTTCAACAGGAGAAAGGCACCTGTGTTTTCTGAAAGATCTGTGAGAAGCATGACCTTGTAAACTTTATTGTCTTCCCTGAAAGGACATCCAACTCTCACCTGACTTCTAAGAAAGCCAAAGTCAGTATGCCAGGATGCCCAGGCTGTGTCCTTGTCCTATATCTTGGTTGTCCTGTATCCTAAAATTCTCTTATGAGGGAGTACTCCCAAAGATAACACATTTCTCATGTTCTTATGTGCCTCTTCTGGTATTTCCTAGTACAGACCATTGGAGGCTGCATGGCCTCCCTGAGAAAATACGTGTTTAATGTCTTCCAGGTTTGTTATTTCTAGCACTTCCCTCAAAATTTTGTTCCTTAAACTGATAATTTTCATGGAATAAAGCCATACACACCAGAGAAAGGATCACCTGGGATGGCCTATGCTATTGACTCACTGCCTTCCTTTGCAACCACAAATGGAAGTGTCTTCCCATCCCTGTGAGCAACTGGTGGTTGTGCCATGCCTTGGTGTGGTGCATCCTTGCTCCTGCTTCTTTGAGTTCCCCAGCAAAGCACCAGTGCCACTCAAATCCGTTCAGCCGCTGTGACTGCCTCAGGCACTTGTCACTGAAAGCAAGATGTGACACACATTTGCCTCGCAGCAGCCTTCATTCAGGCCTGTGCAGGCACCTGCTCAACTTTCCCAAGGAAATTCAAAATTAAGAGTAAGACACGCAGTTCGAAGTTAATGTGATGGTGCCTGGGCTTTTTGAAAGCGGGGTGCTGAGTGAAAATACAACCTCCCTTTGTGCAAGTTGCTGATATTTGAGTTAAGTCTTCATGGCAGCTTCTTACTGGAATTCCTGCTGCGTTTGGCAGATGATGGATGAAGCAGGAGATACAATAAGGGCTTAAACAAGGCCTTAAATTGTTTCTGTGATTGTCCAGCTTTGGTTTGTTTCGGAACAGGTATTGGTGACTGTCAGCTGAACAAATTGTATCTGTGCTCTAAAGACACTTGCTCGGAGTTTGTTTTCTTTCCCAGTCTCCAGAAAGACACAAACAGATCTGTCTCTATTTTAGCACTTCCTCGGGGAGTCAGGTGGACCCTGCTAACCTACATCTGACAGAATCCCTTAGCCACGCTCTGCACATTTACTGACACGGGTTTACTCACCTGCGAGTGTCTAGTTACACACAAAATCTGCCATTACAGCTGCTGGCCTTAATAAGTGCTTCACGGTGTCCTTGCAAACCAACCCTACATCATTAATATGTCCAAGTAAAATCTCATGGAAACCTTTACTGCATTTTCCCTGCCAGCGCAGCCCTGACTAATTCACTCAGCACACGCAGGTGAGTTAACGTTCTGTACCTATTTCCCAGTGTTCTGAGCTCTCCCCTGGGAACTCACAGGGGTGCCTTTGGCCTCTGCTTTGCTAGGAGAGGATCTGCAGTCACCAGAAGCAGCCCCTCACAGCTGTGTAGTTATAAGCAGCTGTTTTGAACAGATACTCAGAGGGATTTGAACTGACAGAGACCAGGAACTTGGCAGCTGATAAAACACCTTCCTCTGAGGTCACACCTGATAAAACACACCTTCCTCCTGGAGATGCCCTGGTTGAGGATCAGACATCCAGTCCCTGACCCCTGGGCTGGCAGCGAGTGCCTCCTCCTGCTGAAGGGAGAGGGCAACCCTTCCTCTAACTTTTCACAGAGGAGCTGTTTTCCCTCCTGCCAGCAGGGTTTGGGTTTGGGGCTTTTTTCCCTAATCCTGCCATTGCTTTGCCATGTGCTGGTGCCAGTGGTAGGGGAGCACCCACGGCAGGCAGAGGATCCTGTGAGGGTGGGGAAGCCCCAGCACAGGTTGCCCAGAGATGGATGCCCCATCCCTGGAAATGATCAAGGCCAGGTTAGATGGGGCTCTGAGCAACCTGGTCTAGAGGAAGGTGTCCCTGCGCATGGCAGAGGTTGGAAACAGATGATTTTTATGGTCTCTTCCAACACAAACCATTCTGTGATTCTAAATCCTAAAATGAATCTCCTATGTTTAATTCTTGCCCTGTTGTGTGACACTGCAAAGTCAGTTTCCTCCTTTTCTTTCACAGATTTCATAATCACAAAACCAGGCGGAGGCAGCTGTGCTACACATGCCAAGGTGAGCCAGCACTGGGTTACATGTGGACAAAGTGCTTTTGTCACATTACTTCCTTGTCACATGGTTTGGCACTGATGGATTTTCCTTCCCAGCAGAAGGTGGAAGCTGTTCAGGACCTGAAACGAAACTGTTGTTTCATTCTCAGTGCAGTATTTCATTCTGCAGTGAGAGCTCTTTAGCAACCTGGCAAATCATTCCTGTTTATCTACCAAGCAGAAGAAGACATATAAATAACTGTTCAAAGTAGTTTGAAACAATGCACCAACAATATCACAGGTTCCCACATTTTTTACAGGCAAGCAATAAATGTTTTTGGGTTTTGGCAGGGTTTTTTTTTTTTCCTGTTGTGACCATACTTTTATTACAAATTCAAACTTCTCAAAATATTATAATTCCTTCCATATTTTAAAGTTCAATGACTTGCCATGCCTTGGCAGAATGCATTTATTACTGCACACTACATGTCATATTCTTTTGTACCACAGATACATGTAAATTCTCAGTGTGTGGTTTTAGCTGACGAAGAGATTTACAGAGCCATGCACAAGAAATCCATGTGTGATTAAGACATCACTCACAAAACACATCAAGAGAATTTTTCCCAGAGATACCTGATCTGTAACTCCCTCTTAAGTCTGCGCGGGTGGTTCCGATCACAGGACAGAATTTTTTTACTCATTTCTCCGCACCTCTCTCAAGTGCTCCCTTGAAAACAGCAACAGATACAATAATTCAGCTTTTCACGGTTTGTTGCTACTCACTGTGTACTTGTATCTGAAACACACATTGCCTGTGGATTTCTCTTTTCTTTGCCCTGTGGCAAGTGACCCATTCCCATGGAGATCAAAGGCCATATCACTTTCTTTACAGAACTGGATACTCAGTTGTTTTTATGCTTCTTCAAGTGGAAACGGCTTCTGTAATACAGATCCTGTTCTGTGCCTTGAGCCACTCAACTGAGCAAATAGAGAGACTTTATACAGGAGCATGTAGTGTTAGGACAAGGGGGAACGGCTTGGAAGGGAAGGAGAGTTGGTTTAGACTGGATATTAGAAAGAAAATCTTCCACGTGAAGGTGGCGAGGCCCTGGCACAGGTTGCCCAGAGAAGCTGTGGATGCCCCATCCCTGGCAGTGTCCAAGGCCAGGTAGGATGAGGCTTTGACCAACCTGGGGCAATGGAAGGTGTCCCTGCACACGGCAGGGATTTGGAACTGGATGATCTTTAAGGTCCCTTCCAACCCAAGCTATTCTATGATTCTATGAAATGACTCATCTCTTATTGCAGCCAGTGGCACGATTTAAAAATTCATGGTCAGATGGGTTGAAATCAAAGAGGTAATGCAGCCCTCTGTGGCTCGCAGGATGACCTCTGGTAGCAGTGAAGGCCCGCAGCTTGGAGAAGAGGGCAGTGCAAGTCTTCCCTCATGTAGCTTTTCCTCTGCTGTGCACCAGAATCTACTCTCAGGAATATCCCGGAATACACTCTCAGGAGACATTGCAGCCCATCTGCCCGTGATCTCTCTGGAATGCATCCCATGGCCTAACGAGGATTTGAGACCTGCTGCATGTGGGCAATATTTTAGCTCTTCTGATGCCTTGAGTGGCTACCTAGAAACAGAGGCTAGACAGGAGTAAGGGAATAAAGGCAGGGATTTATTTGAAAGGCCTTCCAAGGTTCACCCTGGGGAGCCAGACGCTACATCCAAAATAGACCCCAAGATGGATGGCGAGTCACGAGTTCTCCACATTTTTATAGGTTTGGGTCATTTGCATATCGGCATAAATTTGCCAATTAAAACTTCAGCTAATGATATAATTTCTTCAATTTCTCCGCCTCTCTAAGGGCCCTAGTTTACACCTTTTGGGCCTAGGACAATCTGAGTGTCCTTGAACAGCAAGCTCGGAGAGGCTTTGTTATGTCTGTCTGGCCTAAGAGAACAGCAGCCAGCAGGCTACAAGAAACTTCAGAGTTCCACACTAGGCAATACAGGATTTGAAAGTATAAAAGCTAAAACCTAAGGCATCACTTTCAACTACTGCATTCACAGAGGTAGATGAGCTTGCATTTTGTATTTTCCCTTATTTATATGCAATGATGAATTTATTTGTAACTGATCCTTAGAGATGACGTAATTAGTCTTTTTATAGATCCAGTTTCTGTTGATAACTATCTGGCGACGCTGTTGACTCTCTCCTCACTCTGCTGCAGGGAATTTGCCCAGGTTAGGGGGACAAGTCAAGGACAGGCGTAAGTAAGGTGTGTCATTATTTCTGTCCTTTCCCTCCTCATTTTTTTCCCAGTTTTGACCAGCTAGAAGGGGAACAGAAACTTTCTTAATTAAGACTGCACTACAGGTGTGCCTTTTTGAGGTATCTTGCTGTGATTGAGGTATCTTGTAGTGATTGTATCACTACTTGTGGACACTGAAAAGCTTTAGCAGCAGAATTTTTCAGCTTTCTGCTGCATTCTGTGAGAACTTTATGTTTCTCACAGAAACTATGCAAAACACTGTTAAGGTTTTTTGTAAACTATTTCTCTATTTTTGCCCCTGCTGTTTTTCCAAAGGATTGTTATGATATCCTGAGAGAAATATTTTGAAATGGGTGTTGAGTGGACTGACCAATCACCCTGATGGGGTGGCTGGTCAGAGGTCCAATAATCTTCTGCCATGCTGGTGACTCAACTAATAAAAACTGATTTATAATTAATTAAATTAGCCATTTTCTCCGGATTTTGGTTGTGTCGTTTCTCATTGTTCCAGGCACAACAGCGACGCTACTGAGGACTGCTTTTTCATTTCTGCTCATTCAAAACTGTCCTACTCTCTCCCCCTTTCACCTGGGATAGACTCCTCTCCCTCTTTAGCCAACAACAGTTTGGCTGAAAATACTTTGGAAAACTATAATACTGAGCTCTCACAAGGCTGGAGTGTGGCTGGTAAATTCACTATACCAGCCAGATGAACCCATCCATGGTGTCAAGAAACCAGAGTTTGGGTGGTAAATCTCGACAAAACCAGAACTCTCCTTGGTTTTATTCTTTTATACACAGAAAATCAAAGATATTGTTTGTTTGGAGAAAGGAGGAAAAGCTTTGGGATGTTAAGGGAGTTTGGAGAGCCAGCCACAAGAAGTCAAATCTCAGGCTTCATGGGATAAGAGTAAGTCCTTTCTGGAAACCTGCAAGAATATCTTTGGATGAATCACTTAGTGGAGAGAACACCATCCTAGGATAGAAAATAAGTTTTTCCAGTCAGATAATGAACCTCCAGCTGCTCCTCCCTGCACCCCCTCTTGTTCTGTATTGGCAGCAATAACAATAACTATTAATTTCAAGTGGCACAAGTTTGGGAAAGTGTTGCTTTCCAGTGCTATTATGCAGGAAACAAGCGAAACCACAAGCCTGTCTATAGATACAGACAGATAATGAGACTCTTTTCCAGCCTGACCTCATGGAGACCTGCTGTGCTGTGCACTTCAGCCTGGAGATTGTTTTGTCCTGCTCACCAAGAGATCTGCCACTCCTGGGAGCTGAGCTGGTTGCCTGTCCCCAGGTGACCCAAAAACCAGCATCCTGCCTGCATATTCAGCAGGGAGGTAAGGGGTGTTAGGAAACCACATTCGGGACAGGGAAAAAAAAGCTTTTAAGTGTCTGCACGTCACAGTACAAACCTAACTGCTTATAACGTGACTAGAGCAAAGATAAATTTTAGCACATCACCTGAACACGCCAGGGAGACGTGCTCTGTTTCTGGATGGGATCTGCCTCCTTGTGTTTGGAGAGCTGGGCTGTGACTGAGCCATGGTTTCTTCCCGAACCTCCTCTCAGGTAGTGCAGTCCTGGTCCCCTCCTTCATGCCTCACGTTTACCTCACGCCAGTGCAGTCAGCCACAACGTGCCACCACAGTAACGGACAATGGGAAAAGCCCTTAACAATCCCGCTCTCCGGCTGGGCCATGAGGCACTCACACCCAGGAACAAGGAGGAAAGAATGTGCTGAAGAAAAAGCAAACACAGATCTGCAGCGATAACATCAGAAATGGCAACGGCATTTTTTGTTCTCAAACGAATGCAGGTTCTGACCTTCGTGGGTTAATTTTAGAGACTTGACATCAACTTTCAGGTAGTGTTGCTTGTTTGGACAGCACCTGTAGCGAAAATTGGAGTCAGGTTTATGGAAATACTTTAACTCAGGCAACAAATCCTGCAGTTAAATAAGAAATCTATAGGGAAATATACTTGAAGAGTACTTGAATTATTGTTTTTCTTTAAATATCCGGAGTGTGCACTTTTCTTTTACACGTGTATACAAATGTGTCCCCATAAATTTTTTCCACCTGCTGTTTCAGTCACTCAGGTTAGAAGGCAGTTTTCACCTGACTATTAACATTGCAAGGTGATGTGTGGATTCAGGATTGCACAATAAAGGAGGGGCTGCTTCCGTGGCTTGTCTTCCCCTTCACCTCACCCACCAGTCTAACTTCCCCCATTCCTGTTACATAGCAGAGCTGAACAGAAAGTTGGCGTACAACCAGAGAATCACTGGATGGTTTGGGTTGGAAGGGACCTTAAAGATCATCCAGTTCCAACCCCTGCCATGGGCAGGGACACCTTCCACTATCCCAGGTTGCTCAGAGCCTCATCCTACCTGGTCTTGGACACTCCCAGGGAGGGGGCAGCCCCAGCTTCTCTGGGCCCCCTGTGCCAGGGCCTCACCAGCCTCAAAATTAAGAATTTATTTTAAATATCTGATCTAAACCTACCCTCTTTCGATTTAAAGCCATTCCCTCTTGCCCTGTCACCACCTGCCCTCATAAATTGTCTCTCTCCATCTTTCTTGTGAGCTGAATTCTCAGCAGCTTCTTGCAAGACTCATTCAGAATTTGTAGCTAGTTTTCACTTCTTGAGACTGAGTTCACGGCTGCTTTTGTGTCTTCAACAGCAACGGGAAGACAAAGGCAGTGCCAAGCAAGTGGGTTTAATAATTTGTGTCACAGTAGAGCAGGGGGGGCAGATTGGCAGTGGAGTCACTGTGCTCGGTGCTGACACTTTGTAGGACACGACTGTCCCTTCTCCAAGGAGGTCACAGTGCACTAAGTGACAGTGGAAGAAATAAGCTGTAGGCAAAACACCCAGCCACTGATCTAAGAAATCTTTATGGGGGGTTTTCTAAGCCATGCAGTTACACGTCTCCCATGCAGTGATACACGTCACATCACAGAAAAGGAAATTACTTACCAGCAGCTAGAGGCCTTTGTGGTTTATATTTCACATGCGGATATATTTATGCATTTTCTCTGTGCTGTACCTGACACATGTCATGAGAACCTCAGCACTGAGGCTTTTTCATTTCAGTGACTTCTGGACCTACCTCCCCTTATGTCCCACACAAAGGGGCACTTACCACCCTCCACACCCCATCTATTTTGCTCACAGGTGCTTGTTCACCTTCAGAAACCTGTTGATCCGAGAGACAGATGGGGGAGAATGAGCAATAAATGTGCACATGGACGATGTATCTCAAAGTACTCTAGTCAGCAGTAGGTAACCGTTTCTTCCCTTCTTGAGGAAATACATTTGCAATCCTAAAGCTCCTCTATTTCTGTCCACCTACATCTCTCCACAACCTACCTTGTGACCATAAAATAAATAAATAGAATACGTGTCCTCACATTGTTTAATCACTTAAATTTGTTTGGGTTTTAAGCTTTCTTCAGGGAAATAGAAAGTTTTCCAAGTGCTTGCAATTTCAACACACCAGCTCTGCACCTCGTGTGGTACCAACTGATCTGCTGCACTAATTCATGTGAAAGCTTTCTGTTCCAGGTGTGGGCAGATTTTTAGCCTCTAAGGAGTGGTATCCAGAGTCTTCAGGAAATCTCTGTGGAAGTTCTTCAGCCAGATATCTAACCACTAAATTTCTCTGTTAATAAAACCAGGGAAATCCATCTCAGAGAAACCCTTGGGGCAGATGCATTATGAAGTGTAGCCAAATCATGTTTCCAGAACGTTCTGAAAATCTCAAATGGCAGCTGCTGTAGAGATGCAAACTTCAAGATTGTTCCATAATCCTTAGGCATTGAAATCAAATGACTGCCAATGCCAACACAAGCTTGGAGGACTTGAGTGGATATTTTTAATTATTTTAATATTTTTTTATTTGCTAGTGATCATAAATCCTCTTGTTATCCTATGCACTGTACACTTGAGATACAGAATCACAGAATATCCTAAGGTGAAAGGGACCCACAAGGATCATCCAGTCCAACTCCTGGCCCTGCACAGACACCATAGCAATCCCACCTTGTGCCTGAGAGCGTTGTCCAAACTCCTGGAGTTCTGACAGCCTCAGTGCTGTGACCATTCCCTGGGGAGCCTGTTCCAGCTCCCAGTCCCCCTCTGGAGGAAGAACCTTTCCCTAAGATGCAGCCTAACCCTCTCCTGACACCACCTCATGCCATTCCCTCAAACCCTGTCACTGATCACAGAGAGCTGAGATTGGTGCTGCCCCTCCACTGCCCCGGTTTGCGCTTTCTCACACTTATTTTCTTTGCAGGGCTCACACAGGAATTTGAAGATTGGCTTTGTGGTGATTCATTGAAAGAACTGGTGCTTTAGAGAAGGATCATTAGCGTAATTGCTTGCGATAAGATCCCTTTGTTTCTGGGTATATTCTTGCTAGATAAATGTGCCAGATTATCATATGTTTATTTTGAAAGCTATGGACAGATGAGGCTGGTGGAGGAGAAAGTCTCCAAAGTCAGAGTCTAGGCCAGAAAATTAGTGAATTAATATCCCTCTGGAGATCAAACCAGACCAAATTAAAGTGAGGAAAGAAAAGAGCATTCTGAGGAACTGAGACAGAAAAGAGTAACAGCAGAGGACAAGTCTTAGTCATTGATCTCCCGCTGGAGCCCTCAAAGGAAGACAGTAACAGGGAAACAGAGCCTTCCATTATACTCAGTCTTGAAATGAAGCAAAATAAGAATATGGGTCCCACCCTCCTCCCATTAATGCTGGCAGGCCTCAGAAGAATAATTTGCATTCCAGCTAAGCCCTTGTTGTTTTCATATCTGACTTGCAAAACGGTTTCTCACAAATAATGCTGGAACAGGAGGGGAGAGATGAGCCCGCCTGGCACTTGTATTAACCTAGAACGGAGCTTGATGTCTTTGAGCTGCCCCGGAGCAACGTCACAGGCAAATCCAAAGTCATCGTAAGCTAAAACACCTTTCACAAACTAATGGGGTCGTTGCAAACGAGGCTGTTTAAGCTCTCTGTACCCTATTCACAAATGTCACCAGCTTCTTGTCCCCACACCTGTGCTGTGTAGGGACATTTTTTGTGAGGCTTTGGAGCACAGAAAGGGATTGTGCTGCCATGCCAGGTATATTGAGCACTCATTACAGGTAATTAATGTTTTTTTTCGAAGTACACAGAGGTTGGGACTGTTTTTCATTGCGAGAAAAAAGCAGCTAGAAGCATTTGATAATCCACATATTCATGGAATTAACTTTGTCACTAATTGTAGTAATTGGCGCTGACATTCTGTTGTGGTGCTGAGGATAGGCAGAGAGTGGGAAAGTCACGCTGTGTAATTTTAGAGATGGAAATTTCTGTAACTCTACATCCAGGCTGGATGGGGCTCTGAGCAACCTGGGATAGTGGAAGGTGTCCCTGCCCGTGGCAGTGGGTTGGAATGAGATGATCTTTAAGGTCCCTCACAACCCAAATCATTCCATGATTCTGTGTTGTGCACACCTTCAGGGTAATGTGTGTTATAATGCATGCAAATATTCCTATTTGTATAATTACGTGAGTCACCTAATATCTCATTTTTATATTTGCTCGCTGCTTTGAAGATGTTCATTTTGTTGTCGTTTACCTGATCCACGCCTTCATTTATTTACTGTTTTTAAGGACAAATACCGGGATTTAGGGATAATCAAGTGTTTAAGGATAAATCCCAGATTTTCCCTGGGATGATTCTATATGAGGGATACCTGTCTAGAAAAATAGGTTGCAACTGCCTTGCTGCTAGTGAGCAAAAGTCATAATTCTTCGTGAAAGGAAAACTGAACTAGTGGAAGAAAATTTAAACTACCTGCCCGTGTGTTCCTCTGCAGGCTGGGCTACTGAGTGCCAGTCCCTCTGCCCGACTGTTTAGCAGGGAGCATCTCCATTGTCCTTGTGCTATTTGGGCAGAGGGATCCAACCCAGACTGGATTCCAATGTTGTTCAAACAGGGAGTATTTGGCTGCCACACAGAGCTGGTTAACTCAAATGTACAGAGCGAATTCTTGGAAGGAAATCACTCATTTAACACAGCAACCAATTAATGATCAGCATTCAGTCCTCATCCAAAAGAGATCCCTGCATACCCTTAGCACAAATACATTTTATTCATGATGGTCTCACCTTCTAATTCTGGTCCTGAATCTTTTAGATCTTGCACCTGTCAGTAAGACAATGGAAAATGTATGATTGGAGCCTCTCCTTGCAAAAAAAACCCAGAGAAAAGCTTCCACAAGAGTCTTCTCTGAACAAAGAGAGTTAACACATTCTCCCCAGTGACATCCGTGCTGCTAAAAAAATGAGGGCCGGGGAGAGAGTCGATGCACTGAACCTCTGATGTCTCACAGTGCTGAACTCTAAGCTCACTCCCTGGTTCTCTCCAAGACAATCCTGCTTGAGAGGGATGAGCTCCAAGCAGTGTAACTTCAGCCAGGTTTTGTCTCTGGCCTTGGAGCCTAGGAGTAGTCCATAGCTTTTATTTAGTGATGTTCGTGCTGATCTTTTGGCACCTCCTTTCCTTTCTCAGTTCCCATTTCTGGAAAAAACAATTTTTTTTTTTTTTTTAAAACCTCAACCCTTTGAAAAAGGTGATGGAAGCCTGGAATCCCGATCCTGGCTGTGGTGGTAGTTGTTGCATTGTGTTGTTGCAAAACTAATGATTTACAGTGAAAAGGGTGTAGGTATGAAAAAAGGCAACCTGAGATGGAGTAAAGTTTTCTTGCACAGTCGTTACCTAAATCATATCAAAGAAAATGATCAACATAGAGGAGTCATTGGCAAAAAATTGCTGCATTGAAAGGTCTTTAAGTACTTTTTTTTTCCCTGAGAGAACAGACTATTGAAAAACAAAACCTGTTTACATGAAAAGAAAATCTCCCTGAGAAGTATACTGATTTTACTGGAATTATCATGGAAAACTTATCACAACACTTCATCCCAAAATACTGTCAAATAAGTTTTACTTTGCCCTTGTAACTGTGTATTTTAGATAAAATTGCCGTTTTACACAGTTGGGAAATCAAAGTGTTTAAATCCGGATAAGAGTCAAAACCAGACTGTTCAGCCTTAATGCAACCAGAACTTCCCTTCTGACCGAAAATTTTTTTCAGAACACTTCGTCTCAGTAGCTCTTTGGAGAGTGGTGACATTTTGAGTCTCGAGGTTAAGGTTCAGAGTCTTGAAACAACACAGTCATTCCCGTGGCTCTCACACCTACTGCTACTTTTTTTAATGCTGAGGCCAAATAATTTTCAAAATTTTGTGGCTCACTTCTGTGGGCTAAGGCTGGGAAGGGGGAAAAGTGAATTATAAAATACCCTTCTTAAAAACATCCTGAAACACCTGTAGCAGAAAGGTGCTTATTGAATAAATTCTTTGTTCCAGTATCTAGAGGTGAAATAAAATAATTGATCACAAGGGTTGATATAGAGCATCAGAGCTGTGGTTATTGAAGTTACACTGTTACTGTTGGCAACAATCCCTGGCTCAGTGCTTTTGAATTCTGCCCCGGAACCCACAGCTAATTTCTTTATTTTTGTCTGTGGTCTATGACTAACGTGGGTGTTTGTTCTCTGCCAGTGGGGTATTTTAATATGTTCCTGCAGCAGATGTTGTGTCGGTGATGCTGCTTCGTGAGGAACTGGGATTTCTTCTCTGGAGTAATTTTCTCCTCATTTTCCTGTCCAAACTTACGGGGGACTACACAGCTTTATTCCCTGATAGGGCAAACTAATGCAAATGCACAGCACAGAAGAAAGTAAAGTGGCTAATGAAATCACAGAAACAGCATGGTGTAATTGGTATAGATCAGGATTACCAGGGCTTTTCTAATTCTGGTTCTAGAGCCACCTGGGCTGCTCTTACCCGAGCTGTCTCTCTGTACAACGCTACTGGGTGAGGCAGCAACACCCTCTGATGATGCTGTGCTTTCGGTTTTGTGCCCTGCCCAAATGCCGAACACACCTCCCCTCTTCCAAACTCCTCTCCCCCACAGAAAACTTCTTCCTGTTTTTGCTACCCTTATTTCCAGAGCATTTTGGCAAATCCATGAGATGCCTGTTTGGAAGCCTCAGGGATTCCAAGCTAGACTGTGACCTGTGAGAAATGATTTGTTTCAGCTGCATCTCTGACTCTTTATCTGTTCTGTTTGTCCTGGTATTTTGTACTTGATTCCTCTTCCATTCGCTCTTTTCAGGATAATCCAATGCAAGGCTGGGAAGGAAAATGTGGGTTTCATTTAATCAGAGCCAGTTAGAGCCCACTCATCACCTTTGTGGCTCAGCACCATGCCTCGTTAGTCCTCCACAAAAGGAACTACGCTTTGCCGACTGTAAACAGCAGTAGTTTCCAGGAAACCCATTTGGCCAGCCTGGAGCTTCTTGTTTGATGACACATGTTTATGTAAAACTTCAAGCTCCTGTAGAAACACAGGTCTTCAGCATTCCCTGTTCTTCTGTGCAAATTTTCAAGCAATATAACACATCAAAAAGTATCTCGACGTGCACTTCAAATTCGCTAAATCTAGGAGGCAAATAGGAGTACCTCTGGACGTTATTTCTTTCCTTTTTATGTCTCCTTTTTTTTCCCCCACAAAAAAATAATGACTTTTCTGGTTGGGCTGGGCTTTGGATCTTCTTTTAACCAGATCTTCAGTATGGATGATATGGGAGCAGGGACACTCTTAGAACAGGATGTGCTGTTTAGGTCTCTAGTCAAGAAAATTTATACTCTTTGAACACCCAGTGCTAATACCACCTGATTTCCTTATATCTGATTAAATTCTAATCAGGAATACTTTCGTTTCCTCTGAAACATTTTAAACCCTCATGACCAATAAGTTTTGAGTGCACATTTAAAGCCAAGCACTTTGAATGTTTTGGGGCTTTTGGGATTTATCATATCTGTGCTGTTTGAAATCACACCAAATTAGAAATGAATGAATTGGTTGAAAATAGGAGAGATGTCGAAAAAAACTTCACATTCCCTCTGGCACTGAAATTACAAAAGGTAGCTCTTCTGGAAGCAGTCTTGGACAGAGCAGAATCTTGTGATTTATGATTAATGAGAGAGCAAACATAAAGTAAAAGCCTAAGAGACAGTCCTGAGTTAATACATAATAGGCTGATACAGAAACAAATCCAGTGATTTCCGCTAAATAATCCAGCTGTGCACTGCTCAGGGGGGCTGAGCCCTCTGAAATCAGGATCACACACTGAGACACTGAAGAGAAAATTCAGTGGTAGGGCACTTCTTACACAAGTGTGGTTGTAAACAATGCAGAATGGCAGCTGGAAATGTCACTGACCCACAGGTAGCATGAAAATTGTAACAACAATATTACAATTAATAATAAAAATAAATAAAATTACTACAACAACAACAACAATAATCTTGAGTGATTTTAGAAGGCAGGAGGGTTTGAATGTTTGAAATCCCTGTTGTGACCACACTTTGTGACAGCGCAGGTACATCCTGCTTCTAACTAAGGCTATTTCACTTATCAGCATTTCCTTATGGGAACAGGTTGGTTACACAGCCCCTTTCGTGTTATTCTAAGGTGATGAAACATATTTTGATTTTCACCAATGGCAGTTGTGTGAACTTACAGACATTCTTACACACATGGGAAGTACAGTTCCTACCTAAAAACCCCTTTTTCTTTCACTCCCAACACCCACAGAGCGATGCACATCCTCACTGACAGTACTGACACGCTTTTGGAAGTTCTTGGATATTTAAGTTTGGTACTACAGCAGGATAAAAGAAGTTAAAACCAGTATTCTCTTCCCCCAAACTGTGATTTCTCCAAGAAGTTCCATCTCTGACTTACAAGAGGACAAGTGAGAACCTGGGAGTGTTTGGGGATGGCTGGCAGGCAGGAGGGAAGATGAGAAAACTGAGTGCCTCAGAAGGGGTTGTTTATTTTTCAGCTGTCACTAGCATTTCTCCCCAACATTTGATGCTTCTGATTCAAGTTGGCTGAGGGGATTAGAAGCCCACAGGAATTTTGTTTTTCTCCACATTGTATTCTTTGATTTAATAAAAGATACTGCCTTCACCAATTCAGCTGCCCTCTGTATTTCTTTTAGGTTCATCCTTCTTTTTTTGTTTGTTTTGAGAAGTTAAACTCTTGGTAAACACAGGCTTTTAACAATGTATTCTTAAGCAGATGGAAATTAGTATCTAAAGAGGAGGTTTTTTTAAAGTCCTGAGTCTTTGATCATCCCAAGGTTTCTGCAAGTGAACTTTATCACATTTAATCTTGTTATTTCCTTGTGTATCTTCACCTTCTAACTCCAGGTGAAACCTGAGTTTCCTCAGCATCTTTCAAAAATAAACATAAGAAGTAAGTGATCATTTAAATCTTGAGTTTATAGGTTGGTGAGATGAGTCACAAGGCACTTAAAATATTTGAGAAGGGTCACCAGTTTCATACTGGGAAATCTCTTACCTGTAAGGCATGTGGCAAAACTTGTTCTGTGTTTACCAGAAAGCAACTTTTACTGTAAAGTATGTGACAAGCTGAATTAAAAATTAGTTTGGTTTTGGGGCATTGTCAAGGTGAAAGAAGAGACACTGTGGAGTTGAGGCTGCCTAACAGAGGAGCTTATCTGAACCTCTGCCCCGGTCACAGGCTCTAATGTAACATCTAGCCCCTCTGCTGTATCTATTTCCTGAAAAAAAAGAGAAATTGGTTGGTTTTTTTTTTAATGCCATATGTCATTTGCTGTATGTTAGTAAAAAACGGGCTTATACTGCTAAATCTGAACTTGTTCTTGTGGTTCGTAAGAGACTTCTCCTTTCATACAAGTTAAGTGTCACTATACACTAAAAACCAGAGGTGATTCTAAGATCATTTAAAATTTGACTTAAGAGACTTTGCAGCCAATTTTCCACAGCTGTCATTTCATAGAAAATCCTGGTTAAGAAAGTAGGGAGTGGCATATCCCACCCAGTCCTCCACGGTTTGCAAGAGGATCAAAGGTTATTTGCACCTGAGTAGGACCTGCAGGGGTCAGGGAAGGGGCTTAGGGTCAAACACTCCCCTGGTTTGGGGAATTATACCACCACAGTTCCCAACTGAGCAGGAATTAGAGACTGGTTTTGGTCTTATGGCAGCCCAAGACAGAGAAGTCCGAAGACACTGGCCTCCTAAGTAGAAGGAAAACGTGATTTCCAATTATTTATGCAAGACGAAAAAGCTTGGTTTTACTCTTTAAGAATTCCAGTTAGATCTGTAAACAAGTGATTGCTAAGAAAAGACCTGACTGCGTCAGGAGTTTCTACATCAAACAAGGCACAAAGCTGAAACTGGTGCCGCACACCTGAGAACAATGCCCTTAAGTTCATTTCAAGGAATATTTTTCTTTGTCTTGCTTCCCTGTCAGAGTAAAACTGAAATGAAACCAATTTTAGAAAACAACCGCTGAAGCAAAATCTGGAATTTATGTAGTCATAGATGTGCCAGGTCTTGCAGATCTATAAAAAACTTGAAAAAGAATTAGGTAAATAAAGTTCTTCCTTCTTCAGGCCTTACTCTGCCCCACTCCACTCCATCCCGCCCTACTCCAGGCAACATTCCTCTCACATAGTGTGATTGGAAAAGAAATCTCATTGAAAATGAGCTAATGAAGACTTCTACCACTGTAAATCTCAGTCAGCGCAGGGTATTAAAAATATGACAAAATGTAAATGTTTAAGTCATTGATGAGTCCCAGGCACACAGGGGCAGGTTTGACATCATTGAGTTAAAGTTGTGACCCAAATTTGGTGACCAGCAGGGACTGTCTGTGGCAGCTGCCTATAGTTAGGAGGAGTTTACCTGCAAAAGAAAATGGGGATAAACTCAGTTAAGAATGACAGGCCTGGTCACACAGTATTTTCCACCTGCTTCAAAGAAGTGAAATAATGGAGATTAACAACCACGCCAGTCTCTTTACAGCATTGCAGAACCAATGACTGGCATCTGTTTGGAGCATTTCTAGCAATTTGTTGTTCTAATACAATAAAAATGCAAGTTAGGACTGAATACTTAAACATTTGCTCCTAAATAATTAATAATACAGGAAATAAGGAGGAAAAAAAGGGGTATCTACTGATTAGGGCAAGACTTTTGGTTGGAAGGCTCCTCAGATCTGGATCTTAGTTATGCATTGCCCAGACCCAAGGTTGTTAAAATATTTCACTTATTGAATACCCTGAACAGAAGGGTGTTCAGATGTGTTACACTGCTCACTAAATTCTTCCTGTCTTTGACTCACCTTTGGATCACACTCAGACCTTGCTCCATTAAAGAAAAGCAAGCATGCTTCAACAGAAAACCTTGGAATTTATTACAGAACAGGTCAGGTGTGAGATTTTCATTATGTTGGCTGCAATCCCAGTGTGCGTGAGGGACTTGCAGAGGCTGGGACGTAACACTTGCAGCCTCGCCCCTGTTTAAATTACCAAAGTGTTCCATTCAAAATGTCACTCTCACGCACGGGACAAGCACTGCAAGGAGGGGAAGACTCAACATGGGCACTCGGAATCACCTCTGGTACTTCATCCTCTCTGTTGTTCTCTGTAAGTAAAATCTATTTGATTATTTGCCATTGCTATGCATTTAGAGGATGTCCTTGAGAAACATTCAAAATGATAACCAGGGCAGGGGGGCTGCTAAAAATAAATATAAAATCCAATAACATGAAATATTTATGGAGTTGTGGGGGTTTTTTTTCATTTAGCTTGAATTCAGAGGATTTCAGCAGGTATTTTAGTAGGGATATAAAGCTGTAAGTAGGCAAAAGAATGAGAACAAAATATTTAGAAAACTCATCTGAAAGAAGAAACATGCAGTGTCTGACCAGATTTTATGACTTCTTTTATCCCTAAGCTTAGTTACGAATGATGCATTTTGCCAGTTTTTCTCCTCTGCAAGACTCTTTAGGAAATGACCCATAAGAGAGCATGGATTAGGTTATATTAATTGTGCTGCATTCTCACTGCACTGCAAGAGATTTTTAAAACAACATCTAGAAATTCAGAGGGCTGCATTATTTTATTCTTAATGCCTGGTTTCATGTTGTTCAGTGCGGATGAACACAAGCTTCTTGACTGATCAATACCTGCTGTTAAAAATCTGAGGGATACAAGCACAGGGTCTTACAATTCAAACTGTATTTGGATGAAAAAAAGCTATCGGTCTGTGAGAAAAATTTTGCAAAATATGTATTGTTACATCACAAGTTTTTATGTAGACACCAAATGATAAGAAAATACCACCTTTTTTTTTTTTTACAGATGAGTAGAGTCAAAAGTAGTTAATTAATGTGGTTCTTAAGAATTTGATAGAGCTGCTCCAGTACACCCTGTGTGAAAATCCTCTAAGTTTCATACAGCCAAACCCAAAGATCCAGGATAAAAATTAAGAGTTGCTGAGGAGTAAAACTGACATAAGACTGAAGAATATGTCTGTGTTTTTAGCAGGAACAAAACCACTCCTCAAAATCAAAGCTGAATTACCCGATCAAGTAAATTAAACAAGCCCAAATTAGCCTGACTATTTAATCACAACGGAAAAAGGATCTGATTTTCCTTTTAAAGAAACTTTGGGAGTGTTAGAAATGTTGTCACCTTCAAACTTGGGAACTACAGGAGTTACAATTTATTTGTAGTTAGAAATAGAGGTAAACACGGAAGGCAATGGATTTTTGCTCAGGATTATTATGATTTAGAACATCAACAGAAAGATATCCCAGAAAAATTTTTCTCTCCTGCCTGACAGAAAGCAATTAGGAAAGGAGTAAATGCCTTGCAAAATAAAGAAATTGAAACAATAAAATATACGCAGACAGGTAAGGAGAAAATTAAGCTGAAAAATGCATTCTGTTAATTTTTAATTTTCCTGTTAATACTCTAGGAATTCTAGTTTAGAGAAATCATAGGATCATAGAATCATCTAGGATGGAAAAGACCTTTAGGATCATCGAGTCCAACCTTAAACCTAACACTACTGAGTCCACAACTAAACCCTTTCCTAACTGTAAATGAAATAATATTTACAAGAAGAAAAGAGCACAAAAAATTGAAAAAATATGTAGACTAGGAATAGAAAGGTACTATAAATCTCTACATTTATAGAGAAGAAAAGTATCACCAGGAAATCAGTAAGATCTCCTCAAATTCATGCAAATGGAAAAGGAAGTATCAGAAATTCAGTGGCAGTTAAGGAATAGCTACAAAAGAGTGAGACTGGAAATGAGGAAGGAAAGGAATAACAATGAAGATGGAAACGTTAAGCGAGTTTTTCACACAAGAACCAAGTTACGCTTGGTAGACAACTAAAGTACTTCAGAGAATTACAGGGCAACAATCCATAATCCACATTTCTGAAATTCTGACAGGTACCGAGACTGTAATGGCATTAGAGGGAAGAAATGCAACGACTGCCAGCCCTGAGAGCCACGTAAATGTCTCGAGGAGCACAAACAACGACTACAGAACTGGCCCAGCTGCAAACAGCTCAAATGCCTCTATGGCAGAGCCCAACACCCAGACAGCCCACTCCCTCCTGGGCACAACCTTCCTGTCCCCCTCCACGATGAGGATGGTGAGCGGAGAAAGGATGACGGACGCTACATCCACAACACCGGTGCGGGAAGTGAACTCCCTTGGGATGTCTGCCAGGAGCAATGCAGTGAGCCCAGCATTCCCGACAACAGGGCCTGGCACCAGTACCCCCAGCACGGGCACAGAGAGTGGCACTGCTTCCTCCCCGTCCCTCAGCTCAGCCACAGTGAACCACTCCTCCTCCTCCTCCTCCTCTCCCGGGCGCTCCCCAGCTGTGACTCCCAGCCTGCAGCAAAGCAGCACCAATGGCACCACTGAGGCGCCCTTGGCCACCACATCCCACCCATCCACGGCGCTCGTGTTCTCCTCTCCATCCTCCACCGCTGGCATTACGGGCACTGAGTCGGGTGCTGTGACAGCAGAGCCCATTACGAACAGCCCATCTCCCAGCACACCCAGCACCAACCCAGCGGCTTCCACCTCCGGCACCTCTTCCCTGGGTTCCCCAGCTGTGACTCCCAGGCCACAGCAAAGCAGCACCAGCGGCATCACTGAGGCGCCCTTGGCCACCACATCCCACCCATCCACGGCACTCGTGCTCTCCACTGCTGGTGTTACAGGCGTGGAGTCAGACGCTGTGACAGCAGAGGAGGTGACACCCAGCCCGGCTCCCAGCACAGCCAGCACTAATCCAGTGCCTTCTGCCTCTATCACCTCTCCTACCTCAGGTATCACAGAGCCCAGCCATTCACCCATGCTGAGCAGCAGCACGGAGACACCGGCACCCCGACACACCTCCACACTCCTCACACGGGGACAGACTGCAGCGGAGGTGACGGGCACTTCATCTCCCATGGAGACCCCTTTGTCCTCCACAACCACGGCCTCTGTAGGCAGCACTGCCACGACTCCTCCTGGAGAAGGGGAAAGTTCCACCATGAACCAGGGGAGCAGAACAACAGCTGAGCCCACTGCCAAGACCTCCCATTCCCTCCCTTCCGCAACCTTGGCAGCCCCATCCACAACGAACCGTAGTATACCAACATCTGTTAATCCTTCTTCCACTGGAACTTGCTGTGAGTATTTTAACACAGGATACTAAATTAAATTTGCTCTATTTTTGGAAGAATTGAGTATAATTTTATTTTATTATTGTTATTTTTGGTTGGAATTTGAGCTTTTTACAATGTCTTTTTCAAGCTGGGAATTTAATCTAGGAATATGAATCCCTGCATCTACATACTTTTCTCAAAAAGCTGCAGCTCCTGTCTGCAGTTGTTTTTGAAATGACACACCTCGTCTTAGGCAGTGCCACAGGAGTAAAATGCTATGTAGTTATGCTGCATAGGCCAAGTTATGTCAGTGGGAAGTTTTATTAGTTTTTATTGGTTTTATCGATTTTGGTCTTGAAATTTCCTTTTATGAAATACTAAAGGCAGTTCCTTCATTGGGAGAATCCAGCTGAATTTATTTTTGCCAACTCGATTCTTATTTGTTTCAATGCTAATTCTTTTCTAGTGTATATTTAATTTTTTGCCAAAGGGCTATCTGCCCGTATTCAAAGAATCAGCAGTAATGAATCTTTCATCATTTTTTAATGGATAAAAAAGTAAAGCAAAGATAGAAAAGAGGAGAATGCAGTCTTTTTGTACTCTGCACCCAAAAAAGAAAGGAAAGGAAAAAAAAGGATGTACGACCTCCATTTTTAGCCCAGAATAGTATTCTTCGGGGTTAATGCTTCCCTGATCCGGAGTCACAGTGTTCATGGAACGCACTGGGAGATATGCACACACACACACTAAGGTACAACTTGGTCTTTGACAATGGCTCAGTGGCCAAGGACAGCCTGGTGACGAGTGGTTCCTCAGGGGCCACTGCTGGGACTGGCGCCATTTAGTGTCTTTGTGGGTGACATGGACAGCGGGATTGAGGGCGCCCTCAGCAAACTGGCTGATGACACCACACTGTGTGGTGCAGTTGACACTCTGGAGGGAAGGGATGGCATCCAGAGGGACCTGGACAGGCTTCAGGGATGGCCCCGTGTGAACCTCATGGAGTCCAACGAGGCCAAGTGCAAGGTCCTGCTCATGGGTCGGGGCAGTGCCAAGCACAAACACAGGCTGGGCTCGAATGGACTGAGAGCAGCTCTGAGGAGAAAGACTTGGGGATGTTGGTGGATGAGAAGCCTGACATGACTCGGCCATGTGCCCTCACAGCCCAGAAAAGCCTAAAGAGTCCTGGGCTGCACCAAAAGCACCGTGGGCAGCAGGGGAGGGGGGATTTTGTCCCTCTGCCCTGCTCAGGTGAGGCCCTACCTGCAGAACTCCCTCCAGCCCTGGGGTCCCCAACATGGGAAGGACGTGGAGCTGCTGGAGAAGGTCCAGAGGAGGTCACAAAGATGCTCAGAGGGCTGGGACACCTCTGCAGTGGAGACAGGCTGAAAGAGTTGGTGTTGTTCAGCCTGGAGAAGGCTCTGGGAAGACCTTAGAGCCCCTTCCAGTACCTGGAGAGGACCTACAAGAGGGACTTTGTACAAGGACACATAGTGACAGGACGAAGGGGAATGGCTTCAAACTGAAAGAAGTTAGAGTAAATAATAGGAAGAAATTCTTCCCTGTGAGGGTGGTGAGGCCCTGGCACAGGCTGCCCAGAGAGGTTGTGGATACCCCATCCCTGGAAGTGATTGGGCCAGGTTGGATGAGGCTCTGAGAGCGACCTGTTCTAGTCGAAGTTGTCCCTGCCCGTGGCAGGGGGTTGGAATGGGATGATTTTTAAGGTCCCTTTCAACCCATTCTGTGATTTTGTGATTCTGTGTTGCATATCTTTACAAAAACATTGCAGAGACTTCAATTTACCCTTAGGCAGTCAGTTTTCCATTAATACTTCGTTCCTTAAAGACACGCGGACTATAACTACATGTTTCACAAGAATTTCCTTTTCGCTTTTCAGCTCCTATCACTTTGTCCATCCAGCTGGAGAACGTGACCAGCACAATGATACAGTTCAGCTGGAAACCTCAAGGTGGCACAGGAGACAGTCCTTACACAGTGCGACTGCAGGGAAAATCGGGAGAGATGGAGAAGAGAATCCTAAATGAAACAAGCATTGCATTTGAAAATCTGCTTTCTGGTCATCAATACCGAATATCTGTGGATGTTTCAACTTGCTCTAAGAATGTCAGTACCTCCTTGACAGTTCAGACAGGTATTTCCTCTGGAATTTTTTCTTTTTCTATTAGCAAAGTAACACATTCATGGCCTGAACAGGAAGCCCTTCTACACTGAGCACCTACCTGGACATGAATAAGCTACATACTGGAATGAATAGGCAAAAGGGGGCCAAACTTTCAGATGTTTAAAGTCAGGCTGCAAATTTTTCATGGGGCTAAGGTCCAGAGCCTCACTAGTCCTCCTGCCAAATTCAAAATTTTACCAAGCTAGAACCACAGTGGTTCAACATTCTAGTCTCTCCAAGCTCCATACACTTTAATTCCCAAGCCTTACCTAGCTGAGAAATCATTTTTAAACAGTAACTTCATTATGCCTGGTTATTCTATCTTTCATATCTCCACAGCTGCTGAAGTCTACAGTGGAACCACAAAGATTATCAATGAAGATTTCAACCCTGCATATCAGAACAAATCAAGTAGAGAATTTATGGAGTTTGAAACTAAATTCATTATGGAGGTATTTTGTTTAGAAATTCTAAACTAATACTTTATTTTCTGCTGAGGTGTTCCTAATGTAAATAATCATGAAGATCTGGGTATGAATATCTCAAATGTGGACGGGAAAGATTGTGTGATGGTTAGAAATGAAGAAGTGCTTACTTTTCATTTATGTTGTCCTCTGAGGCCCTGATTTAAATGAAATTCTGTCTAGAAGTTATACTATGAGAGATGCTTTTAACTGAATTATGGCCAGCATATTTCTGTACAAATTCTATATGTTAAAGAAGAAAAACAGATAATGACTTGAACCTTTTACTTTGCAGATAACAAAACATCTGCCACAGAAGATACAAGAATTAAAAAATGGAACAAAAATGCGTATTGTAATTAATAGCATCAAGGAAGGCTGTGTGATTGTGCTCTTTGACATTGTGTCTGATGTTGAACAAAATATAACAAAATCAGAGGTTTCAGATGCTTTTACAGAGGCCCTTAACAGGAGTACAGTATTTGAAGTTGATCTCAAAAATACTTTTGTGGAAGGTATGAATTTGTTCATCCCTGTGAATTCAAGTGTATTTTTCACTGCTGGTAACACCCAGTGAAATGGGATTTGGTTGGGGAAAGGCAAATGGTATGTGGTTTATCTCTTTTTCCGATACTGACCTAAATCTTTGTTCTCCTTCTGTTTTGTTTAACTCCACTGTAGCAAGGAATAGCTGTCAGCCAGATTTAAACGACTGTGACCAAAATGCTGCCTGCACTGCTGAAGGAGCCACTTATTCCTGCCAATGCAACAAAGGATTCACTGATAAGAGTCCCCAGGTCCCTGGGAGAGTTTGTCAGCAGGATCTACCTTCACGTAACTGCTTTATATAAGTTAAAAAACCCAACCCAAAACCTTAAACCCTTGGTTTAACCCTTGGTTGGGTTTCAAACCCAAACCAAACCTTAAAAAAATTGCATGTTAGGTCTTCTCCCTCTGCTGGCCCTCCTTAGGTAATATCTTATTGTGATTATGCACACTGGCCTTGGAGGGATTGGATTTTATGTGGTATCACAGTTAAATATTTAAACAAGCAATAGAAGAATGTTTCCTGGGCTTGTTTTTTGAAAGTTGTTTATGAAAATAAAAAGCATAAACTTGGTAAACTTTAAAATAAATTCTACTCACTGCCTCCAAATTTCTATTTCACAGAACAGACAACTCCAGTCCCTCCAAACACCGACACCACCAATACAACTGGAACAGGATCAACAACTCCAGTCCCTCCAGGCACCAACACCACCAATACAACTGGAACAGAACACACAACTCCCGTCCCTCCAGACACCAATACAACTGGATTTACAGGATCTACATCTAATTCCGTTTTCACTACCACATTTACGTCAGCACCTTGCAGTAAGTAAATACTTGATACTGAATAGTAGAATGAAAATTATCCAATCAGACACAATATTCTTGTTCATCGGTCATATCAGCTGTGAGGTAAAATCCCTCAGTATAATTTCAGAAAGGGAAGCCTGATAAAATCACTGAAAATACATACTTACATAAATATCAATCAAGACAGTTTCTACACCTTGGTAAAGCTCTCCTGGACCCATAAACCACTGTGATAGATGATTTTTCTTAACCCTATTATGAAGCACATTTAATAAATGCCTCTCTACTGCTCTGAACTTAGGATTTCCTGGTGGTATTTTAATAAACCATCCTCCTGAGGACATCAGGATGAGTCAAATATCAGTCCACTTCAGAATGCTCATGTTTTTCTCAAGCAGCCTCATCAACTCTCTATTATCTTAAAGCAACATTGTACAATTCTGACCGTTTACCACACTTGGCCTGCAGTTAGAAAGGCTAGAAGCAAGTAGAATGTCACCCATTCATGTTTTGGAGCCATCAAACAAATGGCTCCAAACCATTAATGTATGGTTTCCGTCTATAGAGCAATTGATTCACTTCTCTCTTGTGGGAGAATGAGGTGAAAAACTGAAATCGGCTCCAATAAAACATACAAGAGTTTATATTGGTTTCATTTGTATTTTTGCTTCAATATTAAATGTGTAGAATTGCAGAAGTGAAATGAACCGCTCTCAGCCGTATGAAACGTTCTCACTTTGCAGTGCCAGTGTCCATTGAAGTTCAGAACGTCACTGCAAAAGAAATACAACTCAGCTGGACCAGTGGCAGCAAAGGCAGCCTCTACAACATCTCTGTCATGGATGGAAAACAGGAAATAAATAAAACAATTACAGAAGAGACAGAAGCTGTGTTTAAAGAGCTGCTTCCTGGCCATGTGTATAACATTTCTGTGGCAGTGTCATCTTGTGCTGAGAATAATCAGACTTCAGTCATTGTCCGAACAGGTACCTCCTCCATCACCCTGGCATTTCTTTTCAATTAATATAAACTCACAGTATCTTGTTGCAATATGGTCTGGATTTGATCTCACAGACCTGCAAGTCATTTTTATTTATTTGGCTCATCTCCTCACTTGGATAGGACTGCTTAGATTAAACAGGAGTTTCCAAGAGTAAGCGCTTGCTCTGTAAAGTTTCTGATCATGTTTTTTTATTGAGCCAGATGATTCTGTACAGAAGTCAGGATATTTTGGTTGTGAATTTACCAGAAAATTTTCTGGTAGTGTGAAGTTTAGGTTCTACGTGCTCTTGGGAATGCAGGCAGTCCTTAATTGTCATTGTTACCTTTTTAATTTCATCGTAGGATATAGACACAAGGATAAACTGTTTAATTGTGTGTCTGCACTAAAACTGATTCTCAAGGGACATGACATATAATATCCCTCTACAGCAAAGATTCTCCTTTAAAGCTCCCCATTGTCATCTCCGCCTTAGCCAGTTCCTTTAGACAAAACTTTTTCCACTAAAAAAATTACCACTTGGCACTGCATAATATTGCTTTTCTATCACTGGAAGAGATCAAAAGTCAGCCTGTCAAAGGAAGCCACTAGGTTATTTTGGCATGATCCACGTTTGATAAAACTGTGCTGCACGTTATCATTTTTTCCCAGTGGCTGAGAAAGTGTTCCCGATTTCTTTTTATATAACTTAAAAGATCTAACTTGACTTTTGGCAATTGTAACTTTCTTCCAGCATTTCTTGACCTCTAAAACATTAACTGTCCTTGTTGCAATCCTTTTTTGAGTTCTCTAGTGGATTGTCTGATTACTCTCAAAATCCTTCAGGGCAATTATTCTGGCAGCTGACTGCGGGGGGTTCCTTCTGATGGACTTACCCTCTCTCTTAGTCTTTGGGACCACAAAGCCAAGGAATTCTCATCATAATTTCCATTGAAATCTCTCAATTCTTCAGTCCAGTGGCTTTCATTTATTAGTTTCTCTATTAAAAAAAATATATATATATAAATGCTTTCCTTTTGTAATCTGGAGCCATCTGTCCTACCAGAAAAGTGTTTGTGAGCTACTTAAAAAGAGCAATAATTACCAAGTCATCCATATTTCATGGGAAGTTAAAGATTATGTTCAATTCTATGAGGAGAACTGGAGATATAACGACACAAAACCTGCTATACCACTCTTTAATGGGTTTTGACCCATTACAATTAATTCAGATCAGCCAGTCCAGACAAGTATACTGAGGTTTCGAGGCTCCGTGATGCATATTTTTTCCAAAGGAAATTGCAGGTGCCTTTTACTTCTGAAAAGTCCATCTAGCTTACCTGAGTTGTACAGACACGTAACAGCACAACCTATATCTTTAGCTCTCACAAGAAATCAGAGTTCTCAGTGCTATTTCAGTGAGTTCTCAAATACCACCTACCCACCCACCACCTGCCTCTCTTCTGATATGCTCCAATTTTATAATTTGCAGTTCTAAGTCCTCACTGGGCCAAAGGAACTGCCGCTTAGGTGACTCCTTGGCCATAACTAAAGACTTTCACCTATTCCATAATTTTCTTATTAGCAGTAATAACGCATGCACAGAAGCGATTATGTTGTTTTTTAAATTTATTTTGCAGATCCTCGTTCCTGTTTCGAAAGAACTGAGTTTTGTTTAGCAGAAAGTACTGGCTGTTCTGACTTAAAAGACATTGTATGCTCCAGTAAGTTTATAGAACCTTAACATTTGTTTATCCATAACTGCAGGGTATTATTTCACAATATAGTATCTTCCATGAGTATTTTGCCATCTGCTTTATCATGTCAGTTCACACAGCATCTGAAGTTCACACTTCTTTGGCGAAGAAGCTGCCTCCATCAAACTTCAGTGTCAGCTTCCAGCTCTATTTTAGTCTGGACTTTTCCATGTAAAGCTTTCTTCTTTTGGCTCAGGGCTCATCCACCTACTCGGGAGGATTTAAACACACTCAGAGCCTTGCAGAGTCTAACAGACTGATGTTGCTTCTGCTGGAATCAATGGGAGAGTGGCTGTTGAATTAGGGAGTGGGATGATCCCTGAATAATATAGGAATGGTGAGCAAGTTGGGAGCATTGTGATGGCTGACAAACTTGGAGAGCTTCAGCTCTGAAGGTTCCAAAGCCAGTGCATTAGACATACATGATACACTTTATTATTATTATTTGATTAGTTTCTGGGTTTATTCAGTTCATATTATAAATACATGAGATAACAAAGTCCGAAGACCAATTATGGAGCGACATCCTGGGAATCACGTCATTGTTTCTTCTTTTTTTATTTTTTCCAGAAAACCAAGCACTTGCCTGCAGAGTTTCAATAACAAACCAGACATTTAATAATACACTTTACGACTCTGATAGTGAAGACTACAAAACAATGGCAGAAAGGATCGAAACAGATGTAAGTTGATGCAATCTTCTTTGTCAGCATAAATGAACTATGTGATCAGCAACCTCAGTCCCCTACATTCATTGTTAAATCAAGACTGGGACAGGTGAAAAAGAAAAAACAGTACAGGAAGCACAAAATCTGCCAAGGACAGACAGCTTGTTGTCCAATGAGGAGGGCTATATTCCCTAAGTCATCCTCAAATATAAGTTATTTAGTGAAAGGCACTTTAAAATTCTATTTTTGTAAGTTCAAGGAACACCCCATTCTGTTTATTTTCTCCCACTTCACTAAAGCCATGCCTGTGGAGGCAAAAAAAGAATGTTACTCAAAAACAGCATCTCAACGCAAGTGCGGACTGTGAGTCCGGATCATTGGCAATTTACGTCATGGAAGTGGCTGCAGGACTGGACAAAGCATCAAGGGGTCCATCTCAGGGGGAAAATGAGGAGAGAAAGTGAAAGCTTCGAGCTAGTAAAGCTGACAGGCAGAAGCAGCAGTCTGCCACTCAACTGTCTTTAGCAGAAAGTTAAAAAAAACCCTAATAATTTCAACACCTGTCAGGAATCCTGATGTATATAAGCCTGCTGGAAAGGTAAAACTACTGTGAGATTAGGGTAGACTGCTTTAAATAACTAACACATCTATTTTTAATGTGATGATCATACCCTTTAGCTAAGAAACTCCACAGATTTCAAAAGCAGTAATTAATTTGTTCTCACCACGCCAACTTGGAGGTACCCTTGTCTTATGACTGCTAACATCTCCACTTCATGGATAGATGATTTGCTTTAGTGGGTTTAAAATGTTTCCTCCAACCTGACTGAATGCAACAGGAATCCCTTTACTGGCTTTTAACAAGCTTTTACCTTGTGCAACTTGTCAGCTTTTCTTTAAAAAATGGCAAAATCAAAGAGAGGCTGTACTAACATGATTGAAAATACGGACAATTTCTGTATTGGATTTATTTTTTCCAATTTGAATGTTGAACTATTCCTTTTATATTCCACAGTACTACCACTCTGTAGTCGTAGCTTTGAAATTTTACAGTTTTGCCTGCATAAGTCAGGTTTCCTATCTAGACTGCTCACCAAGGTGAGGAAAAGAAAAGCATTTTTGGAGTCCCTGGCCAAAGAACTTAATGTGATATAAAGTTTGGGGTGGGGGTTTATCCCACAGGAAAGATGGAGGCAGAAAACTGAGCAGTGACTCAGAACAAGGTCTGCTATCATCCACAAAAAATAGTAATCTTTCAGACTTTTCAGGTAAAATACCATATTTATCCACAGTGAGAAGATAACTTCTCTTAGTGGGTTGAATCAAACACCTAATTTTCTGAAAAGATCAGTCCTGACAAAAACATTTCAAACAGTCTTATCTAAAAAGGGGACTGCTTGTTCTTGCTCTATATCCATATGAAAGTACTAAGCAAGACTCTACTTTTGGAGATATCAGTGTGTAACTGATTTGGTTTTGATTGGTGTCATGGGGATACACTTGGTTTATGCCAGAATGATTGAGAGGCGAATCGCACCCTTGTCTCTCTTTGCATAGGTATTCTCTAAGACCATGACTTTGAAAATCTGGTGACAAATTTAAGTTTTAGACCTCTAACATCGAGTTCTGTGCTGGTAGTGCCTGCAGGACCACGCTTGAAGTTTAGTTGCACATGTTAAAAAAAGTTAGGGGACACAGAACATAACTTTAGAAATATTGGGTGCTCTTTGTTGACTCCAATTTTTGTACAGTCGGGGTCCCATATGGGTTTGTGGAGGAGGACAAGTTGTTTTAATGCATTATTCATTGATAACTAGCTAAACAGATTGGAGCTTTGGAAGTCAAACTTAGATTTCACATTTTCAACCACAGACAAAGCGTCGCTCTGGAATCCTCCTCCAATAAGTTTTTTCATTTGTTCTTCCAAAGCAGTTACCTTGAAAGAATAGTAAGTGAAGAAAATTAACATCCTGATGAGTGCAGGATGTGTGCATTCCTGCTCTGCCTCAGTGGACTGACAAGTGGAATAAATACCAATTTCACCTCGCACAGGTTGTTGGAGCCATGCGCGCTGAACTGAACAATGACCGCTTCAATATCGTCGTGCTCGGGTTCAGACCCGGCAGCGTGGTTGTTGATTTTCTCTCTCTGCTGCCAAAAGAAGACGCTGTGGATGTGGATTCTATACGGACCGGCCTGAGTAAAATATTAAGGAACAAGTTTGGGGACCAAATTGAAGTAACAGTGCAACGTAAGTGATGCTGAAACAGCTTCTCTGTAACGGTGTGGGGATTAAAGGGTCAGATCTACTGCTGCTAAGATGATAAATTAACTTCTGTCTTTTACGAGATTCAAATAGTTCAAGTAACCTATTTAAACATTCACTGAACACACAGTGATTTCATACAGATTATGGATCTATTTTAAAGACTCATTACATATACCCAGTTCCAGACTCAAATGATGGGTTTCCTTCACACTAAAGGATCTAAACTCTCAAGTTACACCATTCCATCAAGCAAATCCTCAGAGCAGCTGTTATGGGTGTCACCAAAAGATCACAAGAACCCTCAGAAAAGATTTCTAGTTAACAAATCTTCACTACATACAAAAACATTTTCAATATTATTCAAAAGTTCCAAAGCTGCCAAGCAGTAAAACACAGCTGTCACTTAGGGCTCCAGGATTTCTTACACCCACTTTTTACTGTTTCTAGCTAACATTTCTGAAATGTGTTTTGAATTTCCAGCTCTGTCTGTTCAGTCATCAACTGACAACTGTTCCTCCTGGAGAGTAGCAGTGATTGTCCTTGGAGTTTTACTTGGAGTTGCATTAGTGCTGATTCTCCTGGCAATACTGTTTTACATCTATGTGAGGAGAAGATCAGGTAAATACTTGGTTGAACCCTCAGGACTCATGGGAGTGTTTGTCTACAAGCACTTATAAGATAAACCATCAGTTTCACTTAAATGTTTTGGGTAAGGCAGAAGATGAATGTATTTGTCTCAAAATTCTATGTTAATTGTTTATATTAACTTAGCATAGTTCTACCCTCTCCTTCCCAACATCCATCATCAAATTTCTCAGCTTCTAACAACACCTAATGGATCTTCCTTTAAACAGGTATGGAATTTTCCACATTATACACGTGGTAGAGTGAGGAGCAGAGAAACTTCTCTTCAGCCTATCCCCTATAGGTACTGCAATGACTCCTAACACTGGCAATCTAGAGAGACAGGACCCAAACTACTCAATACTGCCTCGTATTTAGGTGACACTGAAATCAGGGTGACTGAGCCCGATAGCTGTGGCAGGTCACCTGAATGCTCAGCTGAGCCCAGAGTCATCCCGTTGGGTTTTGTGCACTTGGCCAAGGGTGATTCACCTCCCTTGAGACTTTTATCAGCATATAAAGATGCCTCTTTCTCTCCTGTGACTGCAGAACGAGCCCACGGTAATTAGTGTCCTAGCATATGCATCTTGGTTAGGAGCTTGGAGAAAAATGGGATACATCTCAGCTATGTGAACTGGCTATAGAAGTCTGGTGGACCAGAAGCTTGATTTGGAGGCTTCTGAACTCAAGCTGTCTTTAATTGTTGGGCTGTGAAGAAATAACTGCTTATATGTGTCAAACGTCTAGCATGCTAAATACAGGTGTGGTTCCACAGCTTAGCCTCAGTGTACTACCCGACGGGGGAAGGGAAACAATAGGCTAATTTGGGGCAAAAGTATTTTACTCACCTATTTATGCCTGTCAGAAATGGTTGGCTGAGCAAGGACGTGCCAAATAGTGCAATTTTGTCCTGGTCTTGATAACCCTAGAGTCCAATAGAACCAGCTCCTGTGGCATTGGAGCAGACCTTATGCTTTAGAGCAGTTAGAAGAAATGACCTTTACCTTTTTTTCACCACTCTTAGCTGCAGTCCTGGTGAAGTTACAGTCTGTTTCTCCTGTGGTGTAGTTTTTCCTGCTTGGAATGTGCTGAACAGACGATGAAGGGCAGTTTACTGCTGCACACATTTCCAGCAGGATTTATGTGTTTCATTTCAAACCAGCTCTCCCCATATCTTGTCCCATATTTTGTCCCATATCCCCATATTTTGTCAGTCTGCCCACGCTCGGAATTCCTGTTGAGGCACTGAGTATTCCGTGATGCTGAGGCCCTGGCTCACGGCCCCTGAGCAGCCCAGGGATTTGGGGATTATTTTACGGTTATTTGGCAAAGGTTAGAGTAAGGTGGTGCCAGAACTGTGGCACAGGGCAGGAGCTCAGCAGAGTGGTGGTGCACAAGCAGCTCTGCCCTGCTGCGGGTGCAGCCAGTGTTCATTGCTTTTATCCCTCCTTCCCTGTGCTGTAACACAGCTCCTGGGAGAGCCCTGCCGAGGACCCTGTCTGGAATATTATTTTTAGTAGCAGGGACCTATGAAGCAGGGTCTTGCATGCCTTGCTCTCCCTTTCCTTCCATGTAGTGTTAACTTGTCCATCCTGCTTAGGTCTGAGGTGTGGAGTCACAGCCACCTCACTGATGGAAAGAGAGTGTGATTAGTATTTATTAAACTTATATTATGTGGCTTTTACATATAGCTAGCTCTGGTGTTCTATTCACTGAGTAGTCACTCAACAATGCATTCTGTCAGTAAATACAAGTTCTCCAGGGAGCTCTGTTGAAAATACAAACGAGTGCTCTTGCTTATGTTAATACTCTTTTCTTTCTTTTTTGAGGGATCTACTTTGAATAGCAAATCCTCATTGCCAGTAAAGCTTTCTGATGTCTTTGTAAATAATGTTAAATAAAGACCATGTACAGCAGGCTTGTACTATAGAATCCTGGGATTGTTCGTGCAAAACGTATTTAAAGTCTCTGGGAAAAAAAAGTTGTATTTTAAACAATTTTCTCAAAAATGCTTTTCAAATAAAATCTTTATTTTTACAGTTGTGCATTCTAAAGGAATCTGCTGTTCTTGCTTTGTCATGTAATTTGGAGCCTCTTCTACCTGAAGGGGGAGAGGGTGGCCAGTGCAGTCCACAACAGAGCTAACCTTGGTATGATTACACAGAAAGATGATCTCTTTGAGCTAGATCAAAGAAGAGAGAAGATCTATTGAATCTAGCTTTTTTTACCTTCCACTTCAATAAAAATCCCTCTACAACCACAGTGTGGAGTCTAGACTCTGAGAACTCTCTGAAAATGAGAGCAGGAGAAACCAGACCTCCCCTTCCCACAGAGGATCACTTCCTCCCTTCCAAACAGCATTCAGATGGGCTCCTCATGCATATTGCCTACTCAGAGGGAGGCAGCAAGTGGGACAGAGAAATAAATGGCTGAGGATAAGACACTCAAAAGTATCCAGTTATCTGGCTCTAAATCCTGGTATCAGTAGGATTTAAGCAATTCCTCCATTTTTGTGTGTCAGGATGTCTGTGACTGAGAAAGGACATTTTGCCTGTATCAAACTCAATTTTTTTTTTGCCCCTGGAACTGACTGACACTGTGATCCAGAAAAACTTGAGCTACCTACCAATCCCTTCATGCATGCTGTGATCAAGGCCAAGGTCTTAGGAAATACTGTGTTCTGTTCCTATTGGAACTGATGAGATGAGACTCAAATCTTCACCTGATTTTTTTTTTAACAATTGCACTTTTCCACAGTTTATTATTCCAGCTGCTGTCAATAACCAAAAGCTTTTGCTTCCTGAGTATGAGAAAATCGTGGTGCCCTGGAACCAGAAGCATACCCAGCTGTTGCACTGGGTATGGTTCTGAAGGGCACAGGCAGCTTGGGGCTGGATAAAGCCAAGCCCTGGTTGTGCAGTTGCTGTCTTTTATCTAACTGAGATTATTTAGTTTATGCTAGGAAGTTCCCTTAGTGCCCTTTTCATTGAAGATTTGTGATGGAACAACACCTGGAAAAGGAGGAGAGAGCAACAGGACAAGCTCTCAGACTTAACAAAACAGGCCTGGGGAACACTGGGAATGCCACATTTGCCCTGCTGTCCCCCAGCCTGTGACCAGCCAGGTGCCAGAGGAACAGAAGGAACTGGGGATTAACACAGGGCCAGAAGTTCCCTCTGCAGGGAGCTGGCTCCGCCACGTGCTGGAATAAACACTGGAGTGAGACACTAAAGGGTCTAAAGACACTCAAGTTACACAAATCAGCAACAAGAGGGGTCGAAGTCACAAACAGCATAGCAATGTGCCTTCCCCAAACTCAGCTGCTTGCCTTCCCCTCCTCAAACAGCAAGAAAATGCTGTAGGACTTCAGGACATCCTAAGTACACACTGACCCATAGCCTAAGGAATGCATGTGTGCCCTCAGCACAGCCCGGAAAAAGGAACTGTGGGATTTGGGTCTGGCAGCTGGTGCCAGGAAACGGGCATGAGCTGCTGAGACATCAGCCAGCCCCCTCCTCAGGCCCACATTCCCTGCACAGGATATTGCAGGGCTCCACCACTGGCTGTGGTTGGTCCCCATGACTGACTCGGTAATAAAAAACCTGCTTGACATCAGCTTCCGAGGGTACTAGTGTGGAAATAACCCAGGAACGGAAACATTACTGTTGGTAATCCAAGCAGACCTGTGTCATTTTAGCCACTTTAATGGGAGCTAGGCTGCCCAAGGACATTGCATTCTGGGGACCCAAACCAATACCATCCCTGTTTAGCTACCATTAAATGGATCAAGCTGGTGTATCTGCCTGCTGGAAACCCAGTTTCTCCTTTCTGAGCAGATCCAGGCTGTGTTGCTGCTGAAAATGAGTAGGATTTAAACATTTTTTGTGTATAAACACACCAATCTGCCATTTGTTTCCAGTGTTAACTGGTTCTTTCAAGGACTCAGTTTCCAAACAGTCAAAAAATTTAGGGCTGTGCGCAACTTCTGGTTAGAAAGCTTGCAGTGAAAAACTGGGATTTGTCCAGCTCACATCCACCTTGCTGTCCCATGCTCCCACTTAAAAGTCTGCCCTGAGGAAATGAAGCTCTTTTTGCGCTGTAGGTCACATCTCTCTCCGGTTGTCCTGATGTGGGGGATGCCTGAACTGTGCACGGTCAAATACACGTGTGAAATCGGGCTGGAAACTGTAGAAATAATTGATGTTTTAATTCAGGGAAATAGAAGCTGTTGTTGCTGGTGTTGTACTCCCCGTGTTCTAAACTCACCACGATCCTGTGCTGGCGGCGACATAACACAGGTTAGGCAGGATTAGAAACTACTCAAAATGATTTTAGGATGGCTTGGTCCTGCCAGGTGTTCGAGGCATTTCCTACACGAGCACTCAACTCACAGAAGACAAGTTCAGCTTTGTTTTCTGCACTTCTGTGCTCTCTCAGTTTGGGTGAGTCGTTGCCGTGAGCCAGTGCAGCTGTGGGATCCCACAGCACACATGCACAGTCGACCAAAAAATATTTAATGGATTAATTAGGAAAGGAGATACGCGTGTGTGGGCTGACTTCAAAGCCGCTTCACTGCCAGTTATTCCTCCTTCTCAACGTCCAGCTTCATAAAGAAACCCTTTTTTTTTTTTTTAATTATTTTTAAATATGAGGCTGAATGAATATAACACTACATCTGAGCCTCCGTAAATCTTGCCGACACCTTGATTAGACATGGAAAACTCTCCATCCAGGAAGGTGTGCCATCAGAAAGTGCTGCACTGTGCAGCAGGAGCCACCAGATAGCGCTCCCTGTACCGGCATCAGCTGCTCCAAGACCTGTTTGAACCAAAATCTTCAGTAATTCCCCAATTTTTGTTTCAGCACAGGGCAGCCTGGAAACTCACCTCCTTTCGGTGGCCTTTGCAATGCTTACGTGCACTTCAGCTCTCTCTTCAAGCGTGTCTTCTTTTCCAGCACATGAGATGGCATGAGAGCTGGGAAATTAAGAAGTTTTATTGCTCTGGGGAGGTGACACAGAGCTGGACGTGCTGCAGGTCACCTTGGCTGTGCCCTGGCAGCAGCTCTGGGGCCGTGTTGTCACAGGCATGAGGAGCCATGCACCTCTCTGGTTACACATGCAGTTAAGCTCCTGGGGGAATTACAGCCAAAAAAGGAAGGGATAAAGGCATCTGTGGGAATCTCAGCTTGATCCTACCTGTCTCTCTGAGCACCTAAATACCAGCTTAAAGCAGAGCTCTAAACCCTCAGAAAATACTCGGGGGAAAAAGGGTTTTTTTCCTCCACAAACTCCGCTTCCACTTGCTTTTTTACATTCTGGGTTGGTGCAAGGTGAAGTGAGGACATCACAGCTCAAGGAGTCAGGGAGCCAGGAGCAGTCACCTGCCTCCCCCTGAGGCTCTGATGTGTTTGTTGGACACTGCCAAAGCCACCTTGTTGTCACTGTGGTCTGGTATTGACAGCATTCCCTAAACTTTTATTTGTCTCATTGCTACGATAAACTACTCAACTCATTAAAAGGTTAATTGTCTATCAAATAAATTTGAAATTTTTATTTGATTTCTCTTCTCATAATCAGAAAGCTTAAGCAGCCTATGGGCTCTTTATTTTTTCAGTTGTTCCTTGTGGAGATTTTCACATTGGATACAGGGAATCAGCAATTTAAGTGAATTAATATTAAAAAAAAGATATAATTTCATGAGCATGGCCAAATTATCTGTGTAAAAAACACCCGATGAATCAAAAACTTAATTAAATATTAGCTTCTGGCTAATTAAAAAATGTGATATTTCAAATGTCACTTTCTTTCACTGTCAGTAAGGTCCCTTCCCATGTCTAATCATTCCCCTTGTCTAAGGACAGGGATATCTGCAGAGAGCAGCTATCAGAGAGCTTCCTCTTGAGTAGCACATACAAGAGACTGATTATTGTGCCATTAGTTATTAAATCCTAATTTGTGTCTAAGGAAAAGTTCCTTTTTTTTCTCCACTTCTGCTGGACGGTGCCTAAATCCGTGCCGGGTACTCGCTGAATTCACGCCTGGAACAAGGGAATAAGAACATGGATTGGCAACAGATGGCAACAGGAGGCCATCAGGTGGGTCACTGCTGTGGTGCTCAGCTTATGGGGCAAGTGATGTGCCAAAAACCCTACAGCCACGGGCTAGTGAACAGCCCCGAAGTGCCAAAGGGAAGAGCAGAATAATCTCTCATCTCTCCTTTCTGTCTTTCCAGAAGAAATGGACTTGGGAAGAGCAGCTCATCCTCAGCCTGGGGGCTGCCACCCAGCAGGGCTGCCCAGGAGGAAGGAATTCCTCCTTGCAGGAATCACGGCTTTGTCCCTTCCCAGGGATGCAGCTGTGCTTGCTGTGTGATGCTGTGCCAGGGGTGAGGCATCTGTCTCGCCTCGGGCTGGCCTCTGCTGTCAACAGAGAAAAATGAGCACCGCCAGGACATGATTCATGTGCCCTGTGCTGTGTGTCTACTTCAGATGAGATGAAATCACCCAGAAATGGCTGTTTCTCTCTCCTGACTCCGAAGGGAACATAGAGCAACACGAACTCACAGACACCTCCATCATAACACAGCTGTAGGGGCTCAGAAAAAGACCTCCTTCCCAAATTCCATCACTTGGAAGATGGTACCAGCCTTGTCTGTCATGCCAACACCTGATGAGGTGGGTCAGCAGATCTGTGGCATTACAGGCCTGGGCAGGGCCTTATTTTGGGTCATGAAGAAAGAGCAGGAGTTTTTGCAAGCATGGGGAGTTCAGCAGCAGCAGCAGCACGTATCTGGGAGTCTGTGGCTCTGCAGGCACACAGCTGGCACTAGAATTTTTCTCTGTTTTCCAGGATTTTGCCAAAAGGGTGTACTTACCACAGCTCCTTTCATGACTGGTGTTTCTCCTCCCCTCTTTGCTTTGAGCATCACAGAATCACAGAACCATTTAGGCTGGAAAAGACCTCTAAGGTCACTGAGTCCAAGCTGTGCCCAATCCCCACCTTGTCAACCAGACCACGGCACAGAGTACCACGTTCAGTTGTTCCTTGAACACCTCGAGGGAGGGGGACTCCATCACCTCCCTGGGCAGCCCCTTCCAATGCTTAACAACCCTTTCCATGAAGAAATTCCTCCAGCCTGAACCTCCTCTGGTGAAGCTTGAGGCCATTTCCTCTAATTCTGAAAACTGCATAAATGGGATGGGTCTCGCTAACGAGATTTTGGTCCTATGTGGGATAGGACATAGATCCCTCGTGTCCTTCCATCCCATATCCCTCTCACCATGCCTGTTGAATGCATCTTGACCTCAAGACACACACACATTACAGAAAATGCACTCTTGCACGTGCCCTTGTCCCCCCTGCACACAGAGCTGCAGCCTGATCCTGTGTTTTGGCAAAGACTGGGCAACCCAGGAGCTAACAAAGGAATGTGTGTGAGTGTGCCTGTGCAGATCATGCAGGAAGAGAGAGGAAGACAGAGAAAAAAGGATTAAAGCAAGGATAAGCTGAAAAATTCTTTAATGCCAAGTTAGTGCATACTGATAGAGCTAAGAAAACTAAGGAGAGTTGAGAGGGCTTCCCTCTTCATGCCGGGTCACTGCCCGGGCTCCTGCACGGAGCCCTCGGAGCAGCGAGAAAGCAGGGATGTGCTCTGAGTGTGAGAGCCTGACAGGAGACACCTGCTCTGATCCTCACTGCCAGTAACCTGCCTGCCTCAGACAAGCAGCTGGCAGCAGCGGGTGGCTCAGCTGATACTGAGATGGAAACCAGATAAACCCCTCCTCCTCCTTTTTTTTTTTTTTTTTTTTTAATATATTTTGTCTCGGCACAAAGGTTTGTGGTTGGCCTGTTGCAAACAATGAGAGTGCTCACATTGCTCCGTGAAAAATTTCCTCACTTCTAGCAAAAAAAGTGCTGAAAAACCTAGTTAGAGAAGAGAATGAAATTGCAGTTTTATGCCGTGCTTGAAAATTCCCTTTTCTTTGAGTTGTTCAGTCTCATGCCAGGAACTGGTTCCTGCTTTGCTGTAACAACTCTGTACTCGGGTTGTCCTTAATGCCTTTTGCAACACGAGGGTGCCAAGGCATGTGAGGTATTTACAGTTCTCTCACAGGAAAATATGGTCTAGGCTGTCAGTGCCAAGAAAAAACCCTAGCAAAGGAAGCTCTTGGGTCACTGTAAAGAGGAATCTGATTTTGTTCAGCTTGTGGAATGGTCAAAAGTGACTGATATCCTAAGTATGAGGAAACAGAGTTTTCTGCTTTGTCCTACAGCTTGTATTGCAACTGTCCCTATCTCGTTCTCTTTTATTGAATGATCTCTCCAAGGGTAGCCAGCAACAGTCGCCCTTTTCATTCTCTACGTTGCACAATACAGTCTGTAATTATTTCATTATGACTTTAATTAGTCTTTCTTTCATTAAGGTTACAATCACCACATACAGTGATTGATTTATTTATTTAGTTGACTACTCAGCTCTTAAAAGAGCTGAGGGAGTTGAGAGGCTTAAAAGAGTGAAATGGCTACTCAGTTTTGGAATTACCTCTGACACAGACTCAAGAGTGCAAAACTAACCGTCATTTTTTTTCAGGCCAAAAACATTACATTGGAAAACTGCCAAATTCAAAGGGTTCTGTAGGATCCTGCTTGATTTCCTGTCAGCTCAGACTGGCCACAGAGGCTGCAGGTGCCAGCCTTCAATCTGCTTCAAATAGGCTGGTGGGGAGCTCAGCAGTGAAAACTTCTAGCCATGACTTCCCTGAAGGCTCCTTCCTTCACTAACCATCTTCTCCTCTTCCCCTTCCCCTCCCAACAAAAGGCTCTGCGAAACTGCAAGAGTATCTCGAATAAAACGATGCTGAGATGTTTCCATCAGTCTGTGGGGTTGTCATAGTCATCTGGCCTGTCCTCTTCTACTCAAAAGAAGTTATCCGAGCCAAGTCTGAGGAACTGCTGTGTTAGTTTGGGATGCCCAGTGTGTGCTCCTGCCCTTAACAACACACCCCGCTGCCATGGAGCATTTGTTACACCACGAGCACGTACACGACTGGTTGCAAGGAGCTTCTCGCCACCGGTGCTACATCTGGAAACTCCAGATGTCCACAGAGCATGCACAGGTGAGGTGGAAAGTCGATCTAAATGGTTCAAAACAGAAAAAGGAAACAGCGGGGTGCTTACTGCCCATGTGCTACGCAGAGTGCACCTTGGTGGAAATAAAAGTAGAGAGATTTTAGCTGTATTCTGCAGCTGTCAGTGCTGAACCGATGCTGGAATTTTTAAAAAGTATCGATTTGGTAACTTTTAAAAGCACTGTGCTGAGCAGAGGGTAGGTGTGTATTTTCTGTCTCACTGGACCAGAAGCCAGTGGCTGCTGAGGGACCACTGATGCCAGTTCTGCTCGGGACAGAACAGAATAGAATGGAATTCTATTTAAATTTATATTCTATTTATTTTATATTTATCTTCTACTGGAATGGAATGGAATGGAATGGAATGGAATGGAATAGAATAGAATAGAATAGAATAGAATAGAATAGAATAGAATAGAATAGAATAGGTTGAAAGGGACCTTAAAAATCATCCAGTTCCAACCCCTTGCCATGGGCAGGGACACCTTCCTCTAGACCAGGTTGCTCAGAGCCCCATCCTACCTGGCCTTGAACACTTCCAGGGATGGGGCTTGCACAACTCGACACGTGATGCAGCTACATTCTTGTGAGGTTTGACTCAGTATCCTATCCTAATCTGTCCAATACTGTACAGTATCATAAAATAACATAAATAGTTCAGCAACAGGTAAACTAACATCCCTCAAGGCATTTATCACTGGGAAAGCTGCTAATGGGCATGTTTTGATTAAGATTGCACTGGAGGCAGTGTTAGGCCTGAAGAGATTAAATATTTGAATCAGTGATTTGGAAGTAAATATAACTCCTCTGCTGATTAAGGTGTGTGACTTACGCAGAATGGTAAACAAAGAGGCAAGAACGGCTGCAATGCAACGATCTTGACTTCTTGATAAGCTTGACTCACTTAAGTGAAAAGTATTTAAGCAGCTGACTGCCCAAATGCACTTTTAAGAATAAGGAATGAAGCCCACGTCTCCAGAACAGGAGGCTGTATCCCAGCAGGAATGGATTCAGCAAAGGATTTGTCAGTGGAAGGATAAGCAGGTCAGCCTGAGCTCCCACAGTTACATCGTGGCCGAAAAAGGTTAATGGGATGCTTGGATTAACAGTGCACAAGCAGGGCAGGAGCAGGGAGATGTTAACTCTGAACATGGCATTAGTGGGATCAACACTGAAATGCTACATCGGGTTTTGGCATCGACTGCTCTAAAGAAAGGCTGAGAGGGTACAAAAAAGGAGCCACAAATGATTGGATGGCAGGAGAAACTGCCACAAAGGGAGCCCTAAAGGGTTCAGTGAATTTAGTTTATACAGAAAAAAAAAAAAAAAGATTGGACACAACTTTATTACACCTTTGCTGTTATTTTGAGGTATTTACTTTCTTGGGACCAGGAGAGGGAAAAGTACCAAGCTGCAAAGGGCTTTCAAACCTGGTTAAATACACATGTAAACAGATAGTTGAAAACTGGGGTAGATATGTAAATACTCTGCAAATTATTTTACAGCAAATGACAAACTGGTGGGAAAACTGGTGGTAACCTTGCTCTCCTTTGATTTGATACCTTCAAATAAAGCCAGGAGAGCTGCCCAGAAGAGAGCTGAGCATTGCTGAGTCCCACAGAGAGTGACTGCTTGGCTGAAGGACTGGTGGGATTCCAGGGACCAGATCAGCAGATATGACCAGATATGACACGATAGCGACACGTGCCAGTCTATCAGTGGCCAAATGTGCATGAATTACGAATGGCTCATCGTGAAAGGCTTTCATGTCAGGCCTGTGGACTGACCAAGGAAGTCAGACACTACTCAGTTCTGGCTGTGAGGTTTGTGACGGTGCCAAATAATTCGCAGGATTCCAAACTCACTACTCTCAAGCCTTTTTTAGCTGTGCCAGGGACTCCAAGGAGCTCATCCCTCCAAACTGACAGACTGTCACTCTAATAACCGTGACAAATCCGAGTGTAGTGCAGGGCCTGCAGCTTGGCTCCCTCGTGGGTAATGACAGCTCTGCCTCCTGGGGAACCTCCCTGGTGACCACGCACCTTTCGCAGAGTGCATCACACTCTAAAATCCCAAATCTTCTGTGCGTCTGCTGCCAGCCATATCCAAACCCAGCTGGGGCAGACAGGTTGGGAAAAGGACTCTTCTTCCTCCTGATATGGATGGTCAGAGTGCCCATCTGCCAGGCACAGTCACTGCTCCACCCAACCTGCAACAGACGGGGCTTTTCAGAGTCTCTTGCCCTTTGCAGAAGAGCTGCATACCCTGAGACGAAACTCTGGACTTCGCAAAGCTGTTCCACTTCACACAGGAAAAAAGAGGAAGGTGGTATTCACATCCCTCTCCCAGCTGGCACCCAGTTGCATTTTCAAAGCAGAACAACTGTGAGGGGAAAGACGCACAAAACTTTCCCCACAGAACACTGAACAGCAGTGACTCAGGCCTTGTCCTGTCCCATCAGGCATGTTCAAAACCTTTCCTGAAACAGAGCAGTGACTGAATTTGAAATTTACTTTTTTCAGCTCCAGGATGAGTGCTCAGGGGCAGGGTTGTTGGGTGCTGCGGGATAAGTGCTGCTTGCAGCTTTTGGTGAGAAAAACGTGAGTTTGGGTCGTGGCTGAGAATCCCCTTTGGAAACAGCTTTCAGGGTCTAAGTCCAAGTCAAATCCTCCAGGAATGAATCTTTCCCTGGCATTTCCTTCTGCCTAACTTTTCTTGGTGATGCCTGTGTCCCCCTTTCCCAGGTGCTTGACTCTATCCCTTGGCACTGAGGCTGAGCTAAAGGATTTCAGGAGATTGGTGCCATGGCTTGTTTTCACGTTGCCCTGCAAATTGAGACTGCAGCCTTTTCATCAGACTGCGAGAATATTTTCTTCACCTCATCTGCTCACAACAGGTTTGCTGAAGGTTTTCCACTTGGCTATCACCACATGAGTGCTGTCACTTGCTCCCCTGCGCCCAGACCCTGAGGCTACACTCTGGGAAGGTGCAGTCTAGGGAGATATGATGCCTAAAACCCAGCTGTGATTTCCAGTCATTAGCCTGAGCAATGCATACACGTCTGGTTATAACCAGGGCAGTATGATTTGAGGGGGACTGTGCTGTAGGAATGCAGAAATATGTCCAAAATAGCCTCTGTGCTGGGCACCTTTTCCTTAGAGCCCTTCCCTTCTTCCAGCATGAAGAAAAATTCGCTGTTTCTTCTTTCATGATAACTGAGGGAAGGTAAATTTGCCGTGAGCGTGCTCTGTTTACATCAACTGCAAGCAGTGAGTTCATATAAATTATGCCAAATCTGTGACAAAATGACTCTACATGTTCGAGCAGCAAGCCTGGCAATGTGTTTTCTTGCTCCCTCCTAGCACATCTTGGGATCAGCTGGCAACTGAGGGCTACTTAGATCCAGACTAATGAACCACCAGCTCTTGCAGAGCTGAGCTAAGCCATTGCACCTATTATTATTTCTTCCCAGTGCCACCCCTCTTCAGTTTGCTTGATCCAAAAAAAAAACCCCAAAAACCCCCTGCACCAGAGGGAAGGCTGTACACCCTACAGATTGCCATGAGTACCACAGGGAGCAGCCACAGAAATGAACTGCAGCTAAACTGGTCAGAAATAGGTTGTTGCTTTGCCCTTGAATTTCTTGCCTGCGCATCTCGGGAGAAGGACATTCCAGTACCCAGATGTAAAAATACAGATAAAATCGTGTGTGAAATGGACATGTGAAACCCCTTGTGTTATTCCCGGAAATGTCAGCTGAAGACAAACGTGCTGTAAGACACAGCTCAGGTGCCGTCCATCTGTGTAACGCTGGCCATGGCTGTTCCACGTGAAGTGTCTGGAGCCCTCCCCAGCTGACAGGGAAGCCAAGATGGATCCAGAATCCCTCCCAAATTAAGGTCAGTATTTAAGAAGGAAAGCCTGAATTTTCTTTTGGGGATGCCCATTTCTCTCCAGTCTCTCCAAGATTCTCCCTCTTCTGAAAGAGAATCCACATGACTAGCTCAGATAACAATTTTCCAGGCAGCTATAATTAGAGATGAATCCCACCCATTACACAGAGTATACCTAACCTGAAAGGAACGACTGATTATGTTCTTCAATATTAAATAGATCTGAAGGCAGATCTGTTTAAACTGACGGATCACATTCTTTTCAAATACCATGACGTGAATATTTCCAATATGGATAGGGAAGTATTAATGTCACGTACAGAAAGACATGACAAAATTCAGAGGAGTTATGACTGTTGTTCCAATAAATAGGGAAGGGGACCAACAGGAAGGACCACAGCTGTGAAATTAAGTCTTCTAGGGAGGGTAACTGAAGCCAGAACTGAAGTACGCTCAGGGTAGACAGTGTCTTTTAACCATTAGAAGACTTTATTAAAAATATGTGAAATTATACCTTCCCCTCCCTTTTTTTTTTATCACCCTAAAAATTCGTAATCTGGCCAAACTGCCTTATTTGGTGAGAGCCACAAGAGCCACATCCCAAGTTATGCCATAGACAGTTACTCAAATGATGGTTATAAAAAATGGGGGGGGGGGAAAATTATGCCTATCCTTATATTTTGGTCTCAAATATGATTTTGCCTTTTTTGCAGATTCTTTCCCCACAAAATCCGAGAGAGAAAATTTCAGGTCTAGTGGCTGAAGTCGAACGGGATCCAAGGGGTTCCAGTCAGAAACAACACAGGCCCTGCCCTTCCGTGTGTCACCTGCTGCGGTGACCCTGTCTGGATGCCAGGCACCCGCCAAAGCCACTCTGTCACTGCCCTCCACTGCTGGACAGAGGAGAGAAAATATAATGTTCATGAGTTAAGGGCAGAGAGAGACCACTCACTAAATATCATATGCGTAAAACACACTCAGCTTGGGGATATCAATTGAATTTATTACCAACAAAATCAGAGCAGGATAACGAGAAGTAAAAACAGATCTTAAAAACCCCATCCTCCCACTCCTCTCTCCTTCCCAGCTCCTCCCCCAGTGCTGCGGGGAGATAGGAATGGGGGTTACGGTCAGTCCTCCACACGCTGTTCCTGCCCTGCTCAGGGAGGGGAGTCCTTCCCAGGGAACATGGTTCTCCATCACCTTCTCTAATACGAGTTCCCCCCATGAGAGACAGTTCTCCAGGAATTCCTCCAGCGTGAGTCCATCCCATGGGCAACAGTTCTCCACAAACTGCTGCAGCGTGGGTCACTCTTCCACGGGGTGCAGTCTCCCAAGGCCAGGCTGCTCCAACCTGGGTCCCCCACGGGGTCACAAGTCCCCCCAAGGAACCTGCTCCAGCCTGGGCTTCTCTCTCCACGGGTCCCCTCGGAGCTGCCGGGGGGCCGTGCCACGGCAACCACCTCCATCCCACACTTGCTTTGTCCCACACGCGAATCCTGGCACGGCTGCCCTGCCCGGAGAGCCGGGGGGACACTGCGGAACATCACACAAACGTGGGAAATCACGGGAGAGACAGGACACCGGGACACATCCCCCCGACGCAGGGAGGCCGGCAGAGGCGGGAGCGCGGGGATCACCACCCCAACGCAGGACACGCGAGCGGAACCGAACGTTTGGCTCAGCGCGGTAGAGCCCTGCGCCTTTCCCGCGAAGGCCGCGGGTTCGATCCCCGCCACCTGCCCGGTACACAGCGTGGGTGTCTGAGCTCCCAGCCGCCGCGTTCAGCGGCGGGCAGCGGCCGCGCCCCGGGGCTGGGGCGTGGCAAGCCTNTGGGGCGTGGCAAGCCTCGGGTACGGCTCGCGGCGGGGGAAGTCTGGCCGTGGGCCTAAGAAGACCCCGTGCACACCGCCCCTGGTTCGGCTCGGCGCAAGAGTCCGTGCGCTGGCGCGAAGTGTGACAGCTGGGGGGGCGTCGGAGTAGAAGTAGTTGGGATTAGGTTAGAAAGTAGTTCAGCAACGCAAGACTGCAAAGGATCTGGGGACAGGCGAGCAGGAGAAGTTCGTCAGCTCCTGCTGCGGAAAGAGACTTGAAAGTTGCGATACAGGGAGGAAAACACCTCCCTTTTGATTAAAATTAATTATTCTTTTTCATTAAAATTAANCATGGCTGGGACTTGTCTCCACTGGACATCAGGCGATTAAAAAAAGTTACAGTTTGTAAAGCTACAGAAAAGGGATCACTTTTGTCCTTGTCAAACTTTCAGAGTTTGAAAAATCCTGGTGAACTTCTCTGTAAATGTGATGATCTGAAGAACTGCAGGAAAGATGAGCTTACCCAGGCTGCATAATTACTGAAGTACAACAGATGAAAAGCCTTGAGCACATCGTGCTTCATGAGCAAAGTCCTGCTGGGCTGCATCATTTACCAGCAGTGTCGAGGGAGGCACCTGAGTCAGTTCAGGATGGAGCTCTTTGCCTCTTCTGAGCAGAGAGCAGGGTCTTTCAAACTGCAAAACTCCTAAAAAAGTGCAAATTGGCAATGTTCAGCTAATTTTTAATTTCCATTTTAATAAGGAAAAGAGAAGAAGAAATGCAGATTCAAATGTTTTCTTGATGTGCTTGCATCTTGTCTTCTCATCTCTCATTCATGAGGGGAAAGGCTGTTCCAATAGGCAAATTCAGACTGAAAAACACAGCTCCTGAAGCCCCCCCAGGATTCTGTCTGACCTTGACTCACCCGCTACTTGCCTATTCTCCTTTTAGCTACTCAAAATGCAGATAAAAACCAGTTTTAGACAGGAAATTGCAAATAAACTTACAGTCATTAGAAGAATCTTATTTAAAAAGAATTTCAGCCACTAAAATAAAGAGAAAGTTAACAAATTATAAGCACATCTTCCACCTTCAGCATCATTCCATAAGAACTGCGTATTTTAACTGAATTAAGTCAATTTTATAAAATACACTTGGTTGAAATTCAGAATTTTTATCTTGTTTTAATATGCAATTACTGTGCCAAAAGTAGTGAGATTACAATGAAAACCTGTTTCACTGCATTGGAACTGTTTATGACTTCATATTTAATTGTTCCTTATTCCCTCTGCTCATTTAAATGGAAATGTCATCATGTGCATGCTTTGTTAGGGTTTCTGAACAGTATTTCCGAACCACGTCTTCCTTTGTGACGTGGTTTCTCAGCCACACTTTATGTGTGCAGATCTGTGACACACGAACCTTCCCGTGGCACACAGGGGACACAGAGAATGGAGGGCTCTCCCAGCAGTGGAGGAAACTGGGGCTTCAAAACTCTGATTTGCTAACAAATTTAGCAGCCTTTGCAATCATAAATTGTTCTCCTTTCCCTGAGATCCTGGATGTTATTTTCAATTCAGGATATCTCCTTCCCATTTCTCATTTCTTCCCCTTCCCCTTCCCCTTCCCCTTCCCCTTCCCTTCCCTCTTGTCCCTTTTTCTCCAGTGCAGACTCACAGCTACTCAGCTGCCAGAAACCCAGGGGCTCGGCCTTGCTTAGAATCAAACCATCATTTTTTTTCTCAACCTCATCTTTTGGCTGTTCAAACCTGTATTCTTTCCACTTTTATTTCCCTAAACCTACAGAAATAACTGGGGCAGGGACTAAGAAGACAGGAAACGTGCTCCAGGAGCGATCCAAACCAGTAGGTGTTTTCAAATGGCAAAATGACGCTCTGTCCACGGCAAACTATTGTTGTTGGGGTTTTATTCCAGCAAATAATTGCATGAGCATTTCACAGTGGGCAGTTTGGTTTCGTTCTCATCTTGACTCTTTAGGGAGATTTATCCTGAAATATTTTCCAGAAAACTCCTTTAACTCTGCCCAGAGCAGCTTAAATTAACAGCAAGCTGCAAACTGCTAAACCTGAGGTAGGGTTTTAATGAAAATTCCATCTAAAATATTTTGCCTTTTACAGTCCTGACTTTCTTTTCCTCATCTGCCTCTGCCACACTTCTCGCTGTGCTTTCCCCACATGCTGTATCCCAGCAGCGAAGTCCACAGTGGCCTTTGCATTTCCCGAGGCTGCAGCCCTTCTGTACACGAGCTGGTTCTCGCAGAGACACCAGAGCTATCAGTGCTGCACGGAAATGCCTCCCGTGGCTCCGCTGTTCATCTGCCCTCTCCTGCCGTCGGTGCATTTCCACTTTTCCCTGCCCTTCCCAGTGCATTTCTGCTTGCGATGTTCTTTCTCTTTCCTGTGGGCTGCACCAGTCTACTGTCTGTAATGCTTATCCTGCTGTAAAGACTGGAAGCTGCTACTATTTCCTCATCTATTTTAGGAGTCAGATTTTTGTCCCTGCCTGCCTGTCCTCACCTTCATTTGTAACTTCCCTTTTTTTTTTTTCCTGTCCTGGATTTTTTTAACACGGTTTTATATCTCTCCCTTTTTTTTTTTTTTTTTTTTCACACATTTGTTTTCTTTTTTNTCTGTTTTTTTTCTTTTTTTTTTTTTTTTTTTCCTTTCACACAGTTGTGTTCTTGATCTTTTTTGTCTTCAGGGACCAGGGGATCACCTGTAAAGTTAATGGAAGAGTTAATGAGGGAATGTAGGAATGCAGGAGACTGCTATTTTTAGCGTGCTTCATCTTATGTAAGCTTTTTTTTTTCCCTGTGTGGTATCAAAATAGATACCAAAATACCAAATAGAAGTTGGTTTCTGATAAACCTGTTTTATGTCTCAGTGTTTTATGAGAAGCCCCTGTAGATACTGATACTGCAGCCACCATGTTAAAAATAAATCCTGGGGATCTGATCATTTATATTTGCTCAGGAAAAACTCTCATAGAAGGCAGCACCGTGGTACCATAAACTTCTTACAGACAGAACTGAAACTTTGGTTTGTGCAGCAGATTTCAGGTTTTGTATGTTTCAGTTCTGCTACAGCCTTTAGGTTGTTTTCCTTGCTTCTCTCTAAGCCTTTAAGAAGTTAAAACAGAGGATGGCAAACATCGTGCTGGGTCTGTATCACACATTCACTAGGATCAGGGGATGGCTTCCTCTCTCTCTGTGTCTAGTTCCCCCTCACAGCTAAAATAATGATGTTTTTAAGTATTTTGGTTTACCCTGTAAATGCCTTAAACATACACATCAGTATTTCACAGCCCTTTTCAGGTCCTGTACGGAGATGATGCAGCTTTCACAATGCTCTAAGGGAAAATACAAGAGACAAGCTTGAATAAATTGGGGGTGCTACAGATACCTGCTCCAAATCAAGTTAACTAAGACCCTGGGATCCTCACTGGAAGAATGCATCATAATTTCTCTTTATGCCTAGTATTAGGAGATAATTGTCTTTAAAATGTCTACTCAAACACAGTTTAAGCCTTCAGTGAGGACTTCTTGATGGGCCCATCCATGTTTGGTGTGGTATTCCCCAGCAGGTAGATATTTCTTCCCCAGTAAATGAGTTATAAATAAATAACTTCCTGCAACATCTAAGGTCTGAATCCAAGGCTGAGCTTAGACCGTCTCCACACTATTCCTTGACAATGGGTTGCAGTGGATGGTAAATTTTGCATGTTTCCAAGGGGGAATCTTTCCTCGTGGAAGAGATTCCCACTGAGGGTTATTAGCACATTCAGGAGAGACAATCACATGAGGAAATCCTCGAGCCAAGACCAGCTGCAGGCTGGGAGAGCATCAGGGAGACATTTGGTAGAAGCCGACCCTGTGCTTAAGGGCTTGTTTGCGCATCCATCTCGCAGCCACTGTCAGGAGGGAGGATACTGCAGGGCAGGGACCCCATCTGACCTGGCACAGATGTTCCGTGCACCAGTTCCCTCCCTGCAGCGCTGTGCTGCCTGTGGTAAACACCCCTCCACAGCTCTGCAGGGATAAAATACTTACTTGCCTCCCAGGGGCTTTGTGAAGCTTATCCCGTGCCCGTACAGTGCTACACGAGTTCCAACCACTGTGGGAAGCTCCCTGATTAGAAGATTCCTCTCAGGTTATGAACTCCTGTATAGAATGTTTGGTAGTTGCTTTGAAACCAGTTCTCAGACTCCTGCTATATTTTATCCCCTCTTTCTGCTGCTTCCAGAGGAATTGAGAGGGAGCCTCAGCACACACCTAAAACAGTCCCAGCAGGTATGGGAACGCTCAGGTGGCTGGTGAATTTTTCAGCATCTGGTTTCTTGGCAAACTGGTTAGGCAGAGGTTTCTGTCCCCAGGTAGCACAGTGAATAAATCTAACTCAAAGCCTAGTCACAGATCCAGATTTAAACCAGCAGTGCCAGCACAGCCCTAACGCCACGTGAACATCACCTACTGCCCTTCATGTGCAGGACCTCAGTGACTGAACAGAGGTGTCAGAGGATGAACCAAGCTCTGCTCAGTGGTGCCCAAAAATAGGACAAGAGGAACAGGCAGAAACTGATGCCCAGGAAGTTCCACCTGAACATGAGAAAGAACCTCTTCACTGTGCAGTGACCAAGTACTGGAACAAATTGCCCAGAGAGAGTGTGAGAGTCTCTCCCACTGGAGATTCCAGAACCAGCTGGACACAATCCTTGCCGTGTGCTCTGGGATGGCCCTGCTTGAGAAGGGAGGTGGGACCTGGTGACCCACCGTGGTCCCTTCCAGCCTGACCCACTCTGCGATTTAGTGATTGTGTGACCTCTCTGAAATGCAGGTCTTTGGTGTGGGGAGTAAACGAACGGGGAGTGTAACCCAGTGACAAGTTTCCTTCCTCTCCATTCCTGACTACAGTGGCTTGCTTATAGATCGGTGGGTAGGAATCCCAGGGCCAGAAGAGCCATCTTGTCCTCATGAAGGTGGGATGGCAGGAGGCGAGATTACATGGTGCTTCTACTCCCCGTTTCCTCAGGGAATGCCTTCGGAAGCCCAGCAGGAAGCCCATCCCTGCCCGGAGCGCGGGGACAATGCTGGCAGCCCCCCTCATGATGTCCCGGAGAGCGACCTTCGATGCCCCAGTCCCCGGGACAAGCGTCTGCCGCGTGTTTCGGCAGAGCGACAGCCTCGGCCACCAGCGGGTTGGGAACACGCTGCCCACCTTCCCCAGTGCGAGAGGTACCCCGACCCCGCCGCTCTCCCCATCCCCGGCGAGGGCGGGCCGGGGCGGGGGCGGCCCCAGCCCCATCCCTGCCCGCCCGCCTCCCGCAGCCAGTCGGGGCGGAGAGGCGGCACTGGAGGGCTCCTCCGCCAGCAGCCGGGCGGGCAGCGGTGCACATGGCATGTCTGATGGCGGCTTTCTCCCTGGGCAGCGCTTTGGTAAGGCGCGCCCTGCCTTCCCTCCTTGGGGCCGCGGCGAGCGCCGGGCGGGGGGCGAGGTGCGGGGCTGGGGGATGGAGATGGAGCGAGGGCTCGGCGGGGAGCTCCGGAGACGCTTCCCGAGGGAAAAGCAGGGTCGGAGGGTGCGTCCGGGGCTGCGTCCCGCCGCGGGGTGCAGGATGGGGGATGAGGGATGCGGGATGAGGGATGCAGGATGAGGGATGCGAGTGTGCGAGCGGCCGGCGGCGCACGGCGGGACTTGACCGCTGGTTACCTCTGTCTGTAGCTAAGGCGGGGGGATTATCGCCGAGCATGCTCCCTGCGCCGCTGCGCCCCGCCGGCTTCCCAGCGGATTTGCGGAGGGACCGTAACCTTTGCATAACACCCGGGGCCTCGGGGGACGGAGCGGGCACAGCCCGCGGGACCGTCCTGCCGCTGCCACCGGGCGGGCGCTGCCGTCCCCGCCGGGCGCCGGGAGCGGCCCGGCTCCTCTCCGGCTCCGTCAAACTCCATGGGAAATACCCAAAACTGTCCGAAAGCAGCCGAGAGGTGAGCGCGGTCCTGCGGAGCGGCCGCTCGCCGTGCCCGGAGCGCAGGGCTTGGTGCGGGCACAGCTCGGGGTGCGGGGCTGGGGCATCACGGCGGGGGGACGGCGGAGGAGAGAGCGGGCTGCGGGTGTTGGGGCGTACGGATGGGGTTCGGGTGTGTCTGCGCCTTACACACGGCTTGGGTAAGTCCGTGGCTGTCGTAGCCACGGGATTGCCCGGCTTTTTCCAAGCGAAGGTGATCCCAAGACCGGGAGGCGTTTGGACCATCCCAGGTGCTCGGGGGGATCCTCACCCGTAGCAGGCGGTCCCTGGAGGAGGCAGGTGTGTGAGCAGGCAGTTCGGTGCACAGAGTGACTGGAATTGTTTAATGTCCCAGTAACAAAAGTCTTTGGCTTCATACTCTCAGGTGGTTGAGTAGTCAGAGGCAAGGATCTTGTCCAAAGAATATTTCTTTTTGGATTGATCTAAACTGGAGAAGCTCTGACTGTCACCTGAATAATCAAGGTGACCTGCTTGTTGAGAGTTAGTTTTTGGGTATTCCCTCTGATGTGTGAAGGCGCTCAGTGGTTCCTCAGAACAAAACAGATTATGAGTGTCAAAGTCGGCTTTGAAAACATTGAGGGAAGAATATTGTTAACTTGCTTTCTCTTAGATTTTAGGGAAGTTCCCCTGCTTTAATTGTCGAGTTTTAAGATGTTTCACATTACTGTTGTTATGTTCAAATTACATACCATGGCAGCCAACTATTTAAGAATTTGACAGTAAGTGTTACTGGATACCTGACCTCTAAGTAAGTTGAGAGCATGATTAAAATCTCTTTCTTGAGAAAATGTGGTGAGCAGAGCTGATTTTTTTCATCCAGAACTTGGGGCTTGCACATGAAGAATGTGGAGACGCCAGCTATGGAGTGGTTATGCAGGAGTACTTTTTTTCATCACTGATTATGTAGGACTCGGGGTTTTTTTTAAATGTTTTTGTCAACATTCATGGCAAGTGACTGATCTGAGCTGTGCTGCTGTTACAGCAAAGATGGGAAGACCGGGAGCTGTGAGAGAGAGGATGGAAGTGGCACAGGGAAGAGGAGGCAATGTCACTTCTTAGCTGAATTGGACAAATAGAGGGAACCAGTGGCAGGACCTGCAGCTCTATTTTCATTCATGCATTGAAAAGTAGTGCAGCACATCTGCCTTCCAAGAGCTAACTTTGTAGATCGTTGGGCAGATGTGTCAGCATGGCAAGCCGGGCACATAAGCCATCTACAGAAGTCCCTTCCAATATGAATCTGCATTAAACGTAATAAATTTCTTAATAGACAACTGTGCAGATGTTTGGCTCTGCTTTTGACATCCACCAAACAACAGATGACAGCAAACAGCCTCTGAACTGTTCAAAATTCTGTTCAGCTGAAGAAAATTCATGTCCGTTTTTCTTCTGAGCTTACACACATTCTGTTCATATTGGTGCAAGGCACCTGTGCTGGTAAAAGGAATGGAAAAAATACAGATTTTGTATGCATAACTGAAAAAAAAAAAAGAAGAGAAAGGTGGGTGGAAGGCCGTTGTCATGGTCAGGAGAGGAGGGGAAGGAGATTTAGTCCAAAAAGTGCCAAGTTGAATTGCACTGAGTGCTGCGATAGGCAAATATAGCAAGAGGTATGGCTGTGGGCACAGAACTTTGACCTTACAGTGTCAGTGGTGCAAGAACTGGAGCAGGGTTTGTATGTTTATGTAGCTGATAAGATTTCCATTAATTATCACTGTTGAGCATGGAAAGCACTCAAGGATTCTGGGTGCAAAGCATTGTGCTTTCCTTAAAGACCTCCAGAAAAGAACTGGTACTGTTGTCTCAGGTTGCAAAGTCTCCAGAACTATCAATGCAGGAGAAAATGAGGCATGAAATAGTACATTTGAAAATTCTCAGAAATAATATTTCACCTTTACAGAAGCATAGGCTGATCCAGAGGAACAAGAGCTTTTAGACATTTTGAGTAGCTGTCTTTTGAAATGTCTGCACAAATAATTGTTCAGCCAGCTGCCTTCCCCTTTCAGCTCTGTCCCAAGCCCTGGAATCAGAGTAACTAGAACCAAATTCCTTGAGTGCATGAGAAACCAAATACAATGGGGACTGAACTTATAAATGTATTAATCTGGTGCAAGATCTGAAAGGAAAACTGGTGCTAAAGGAACTGTATGTGCTGCAAGAGCTGTTTAACCTCTTCTGTCAAGCCTCCGGCAGAATGAACAAAAGATTGCTTTATTTTACTCCTCTTTCACCTTTCACAGCACGTTACGGTGCCGGATTCTTGTGTTATTTAAAGAATAATTCCTCTGATGCAGAAGGTTTTGAAACGTGTTCCTAAACAGAAGTCTGTGAACTTTCTCCACTTCCCCTGCAGGGTGGCAGCAGTTCTGGTTGCACCATGGCCGAGCCAAAGTCCGTGTGTGTTTCGGTGGACGAGGTGGTCTCCAATGGCACAGACACCCAGGACATTCGACTCATGAATGGACACTTAAAAAAAGTGGACAATGCTCTGACAGAAGCTCACAGGTTCTCCTACCTGCCCCGCAGGCCAGCTGTGAACATTGAGTTTAAAGAACTGTCCTACTCTATCCAGGAAGGGCCGTGGTGGAGAAAGAAAGGTGAGGAAAACACGGTGTCATCCACGAGAAGCTGTAGATGCAGTAGTTCATACAACTGCTTATTTCTGCCTCCCAATTCTTAAGTATTTGATGTAAATATAGTATTGCTGTGCTGCCAAATATCTGTCCTGTGATCTTGCCTGTCTACAATTTATTGTTGAGGGTGGGTAGAGCATGCAGGAGTTTAAAGATGGGGGTGGGGGAAATGAGGAGGCTTTGTTTTTTACTCCTGCAATTGGCTGCTTTGTGAAGTGGTTGTTTTTTTCAGTACTCTTTCAGAACAGCAAGTATCTCAGAATTTCAGAAGGCATTAGACACCAGGATAAAAATTGTTTTCTTTAGAGGCCGTGTTTGGAAAGAAGTGCTGTGAGCTGCAGGTCTCTCTACAGCGTGGATGGGTCTCTCTAAGCTTATAATTTCTTTAATGAAATCACTGGCTCTTGCTGGGACTGAATCCTGAGGTTCAGTCAAGGACCAAGATGCTCTTTGGGTATCTCCTTTGCTGATACACACTGCAAAGAGTTCACAGCCTACAACACAGGGCGTGCCAAAGTCATACAGATACTGGAAGAGAAGGGAGTAAGAAGGGATTATTCAGCTCTCTTTTTTATATGTTTTTGGCTGATTCCAGTTCTGAAAGGTGGCTCTGTCTTTTCTCCTCTTCTTGGCATCCATTCCTTTCATACCTTCATTTGCTTTGTGTAACCGAGTGTTTCCTAGAGAGTTTTTGGGGGTTTTTTGGGTGTGTGTGACTAGTCCTCTCTGAAAGGAAAACTAGGTTGTGCAGTAAATTCCTGCAAGCGAAAAGAAGTATGCCCAAAAGAAAATACTGAAATCTTCAGGAGAATTTTGTGTACTAAATGATATAATTACTCTTCCTTGAGGAATTCTCTCTCAGTAATGTAAATTTGTATGGTTGCGTGCTTTAGGTCTTTTAAGAGATAAGGCCCTGCTGGTGCAGCACTCACCTGAGCCGTACTTGATACCTGCACTGGCTCTGAAACTATAAATCCACTGGCTTAAAGGTTCCACTTGAAATTGTTTCACCAAGTACTTGGCTGCCGTCTGTAAATTGTGTCATTATCACAACACCAAGGCTTCAATAGTCTAAAAATGTGTGGTATGAAAAGCACTGGAGCTGTTGCCATGAAAGTGCTACTGTATGTGGACAGGCTGTGCATACAATTATTCATTTGTTGAAAGATCTGCAGATTTCATGCTTTAATGGGTTTTTCAACATCAAAACTGAATGTAGACACACTGGCCTTTTTTTAATTATTTGCTAAAATTGCATGGAGCCACATTGTCCATAGGAGAACAACTTGGTTTGGCAGCAACTTTGGTACATTCAAAATTATTCTTTATCTTATCAGAATGAACACAAAACATTGAAGGTTTTTTGTCCTCCAAGAAATGGAGCCATGCCAAAATGTCTCATTTAAGATTTAAAAGCTTGAGATTTCTAGCTGGATCTCTTTCTCACTGGCCAGAAGTGATTGAGGCATTCTATACCAAAAACCTCTGTTCACATTTACTGACATGCCTGGGTGACTTGGCTTGAACAAAACAATGCCCTGGCAAAATGTCCTGCTGCCGAAAATGACTTGTGGAGGGATTTAGCTCTGGGGTACAGCTATGACTGTGTCACCACCTTTGGATTTGAAAGAGGAGATTGAACTTCTGTGGCTGGCTGTGTGCAGGGGTTCAGATCCTCCTCACCTGGTCCCACACCTTGTGTCATTCCTGAGACCACCAAGGACAGCCTCAGAGTGGCTGAGCTGCTGTCGGCCGGCAGGGCTGGGCTCTCTTCTTCTTGCCAAGGACCTAAAACAGACTTGGGAGGTCTGCGCTCAGTGCCAAGTGAGCGTGAGCCAAGGAGTGCTCTCACAGCCAGGAAGGTGAATCACACTGTGTGATCGAGGCCATGGCCAGCTGGAGGCAAGTCGTTATCCTTCTCCTCATCAGCAAGAGCACAGCTGGAATATCGTATCAGTTTTGAGTGCCTCATACCAACAGAGATACTGGGAAGCTGGAAAGGATCTGACGAAGGGGTAAAAAATTGTTCAGGGGACCTGCAAAGAGCAGCTGAGGAGCCTGGGCTTGTTTGGTGTAGTGAGGGGGAAGCTGGGGGATGGTCTCACTCCCCAGCTCCTGCCAGCGGTGCCAGATGATACCTAACGAGAGCCCACGGCCACACATCGCAGTCTGGGTGGCTTAGGACGGGCACTAGGAAATAAATACCTGTTCCCCAGGTGCAGCACTAGGACGTGTCACACAGGGACAGGGTGGCTTTCTCCATCACAGGGGAGACATTTGGCTGAGCAGCTGATCTGATCTGGAGTTGGTGATTGTCTTGCTTTTGAGTAGAAGGCTGGGCCAGGTGACCTCTGAAGGTCTCTTCCTTCAGTGTTTCAGTGAGTTGCTGGTCAGATTGTAGACACCAAACTTTCCTCACGGCCACATTCCCTGCTCCAGGGACTGGCTCAATATATTGGTTTTAACAGAAAAGATTTTCCATTAGAGAAATGAAAAACCAAATTGCCTAAATAGTCTCCAGTGAAGGCAGGAACCAAACAATTCCAATTCTTTGAATTGTTTTAGTGGTTCTGCAAGTAGAATTTTATTTTGTGTGTAATTTGGGATATCTCTGTTCAAACCTGATGGATTTGTAGCTGAGTGCATTACATGTAAAACTCTTCTGAATGCCTTGTAGTGGTTTTTGCTCCAGTGGGAAAGTGGGACTTCGCAGTGCCCAAGAGAAGGGCAGTATTGTGCCTGCAAACACTGGGGATTGTTGCAGTTCAGCAGTCCTTGTGGATTCCGTGTGCTAAAAGTCTCTCTCATTGCTATAATGTGAAATATTTGAATTCACTTTTTATGAGAACAGTAGCAGAAAACATGCTGGCGAAAAAAAAGAAAGGAGATGTCTCTCAGTTCACATTGTTCTTGGGTGCTGGTTGTGGTAAGAAGCGATAAGGGATGCTGTTTCAAAAATGTGCCTTTTAAATTAATGGTGTTTCTATTCTGAAATGGAGCTTGAAAAGGAAAATCTACTATTTCTACATCATTCTCTACGACTGTAATGAGTTAGTTAAAACCTTTCAAGAGTGTTGGATCACAAAGGCAGAAGTATAGTTTCCTTGCAAAGATAATTTGTGCCAGCATGTTGGAGAGGAATTCAACTGAACAGCAATTCCCTTCAGTAAAAATGGCATTGCAAAGTAACGTTAAGGTTAGGCTCTAAATTAGCAGAAGGAGGAATAATTAATAATGCTGCCATTGTGCTCTGTACTTAACTTGATTGTTCAGACAATGCAACTCATGGTATGTCATGCCTTTTACTTTTCATTAAAAGCCCAAAGAAAGGTGAATTTGCATTGCTTGTCAACAACAAAGAAGCTAAATAAGTCATAGTAGACTTCAGATTGGAATTGTTAACTGATTTTTGTCTCAGCCTTAAACTGCTTAATTAAACTATTAAATATCATTTTCTCTTTAAATATAAGGAGGGGCATTTTGATTCTAGGTTTTATATAATAAATGCTGCTCTCCTTATGAGACTTTATCAAATTCATAGCAGAGATTGTTGTGACTCCAGAGCTGATTAATTCCTGGTGTAATTTCCCCTGAGGTCAGTGGGATTAACAGGGAAGGAATATGGCAGGTCAGTCCTTGAACAAAGCAGCTGTATCTGACGCCTTCCATTCAGTAGGAGTTGTTGCCAATACGGGAATTTGGAAGAGGTTAAAGAGATAAAAGTTTCAGAAGGTCTCTGACTTTGGCATTTCCCCCATAAAGCTTCTGAGGAACTGGTCAACAGGTAGAAACAACTGTTCCTTCTGTTTTGAAGTAACGAGATTTTTGAGTGATTTGTGAGGTTAAGGATCTTCCAGAATAAAAAATGTGTCTCAGTCTTTGAATACAGGCTGTGTTCAAGCACGTTCTAGGGATTTTCTGTGGGTCAGCGAGGTTCAAGATTTCAAAAAGCCCCAGGACTCCTGGAGGAACTGTTGTGAGGTTAAGATGGACTGGCGAAACTGGAAAAAAGGGAACTTCGGCACACATAGAAATAGGGCTGCTTAGTCCCAGGATACTTCTCCTTTCTTCTAGGATGAGGGACCCAGCCAGCTTTGAGGGGAGGAGAAAGAGGAGAGTCCTGTGTTAGATGCAGTGTGGATCCTTAAATGTGAAAAGCAAGATCTGCAGAGCTTTGGAACAAAACATGGCCAAAGTTTCACTGCCTTGTCACAAAGCCATTTATCTAAGGTTTGAGAAGGAGATGAAAATGGGTCTTATCTTGGCTTCTGAGCTGTGTGTTTAAACTGCAGTTTGAAATGTAAATCACAGAAACACAGAGATTGCTTTTACCAGTTTATAGAAAAATTATAGATGTGTAGGTTTTCATACTAGGACTGCCCGAAAACTGTTTGCAAGAGGATTTGGTAGAAAAGTCAGTGCCTCAGGATTCTGCCATTTTTGTTAAAAGCACCATGAAATAATCTGAATTGTAGTTTGGAGATGAATTATGTATAGTCCCCTATACAAAGGGGGCATGAAAAGTGCTTTGGAGCTTTCTGTCTAGGTCAAAGTCATTCAGCTTTACTTTAAAAAGGTATATACATTCTATATACCCATGAAAGGACATTTGTTCTATTGTTTTAGGTGGTTTTGCTATAATACAGGATGGAAATAGAAATATTCTACCTATATAATTGAGTGCATCCAGGAAGAAAGTAGTAATAAATTTGCTTTCAAAACACCACAACAACTCAGGGATTGCTTTTTTTTTTTTTTTTCCTTTCCTCTCACATTTCTCAGTATTCATGGTTAATTAGGCAACGTTTTAGTTGGAAATTTCTCCGTTGTTATTTTTAGGCCTGTAATGAGTCATTCGTGCCGCGTTCGAGTGTGAGTTCTGGTAGGATTTGGTCTCTAGTAACCTCTGAGGGAACAGGCTCCGGCCGGGCAGAACGCAGCCGGGGATTTTCATGGAGTGGCTTAGGAGCAGTACAGAAATTCGTGCTCAGCAGAAAACACGGTCTTTCTTGTTATTTTGGGTTTGTTCTAATGGCTCAGACCCCATGGAAACAAGCCGGAGAGGTGCTGTCTTTGCTGTCAAGGTTGTTGTTCCGCAGCTTTGAGCGGCAGCAGCGGGAGGAGAGGAATGAAGGACCGGGCTCATTCTGGATGGCTCTGTGGTGTCCGATGGGGAACACGGAGTCTTTGGCAGGTTGTTTGGTATTCATGAACAGCAAAAAGTGGCCGTCACAGCCCGAGATAGTGTCATCAGAACAGCGCGATCCCTGCCTTTCAGCTCCGAGGGCTGTATATTATGTTAATACCGTTCTCTGCATAAGATGGAAACTTCAGCCGCTGTCAAACCATCAGCAGAGATTTAAACAGGCTGGGCTTTGCTGATTTGCTTCGGTGCCGTCTTAGGAATTAGTTGTGGTACACACACTTGGACAAACCCGTTTCTTTTTATTTAGTTGGGCGCTTTTTCCTTTCTTTTTTTTTTTGCAGCATCCTTTCTGTGACTTCATTTAAAAGATTCCACCCCCCGCCCCCCATCCCCTCCGGAGACATCCAAATGAAACAGAGGAGGGGAGGGGGGGCTGGGAGGGGAGGATTTGGCCTAAATGATGTGCTAATCCGTGCTGGGGGAGTCGGAAGAAGCCGGTGCAGCGGGCAGGTGCAGTGCGGTGGAGGTGCCGCATGCCCGCCCGGGCGCGCCCGGCGCGGTTACTGCCGGGCGATGCACTGCAGTAACCCGGCGGGATGCGCTCCTGCCTGGTTGGCTGCTCCAGGCTCTGTTGCTAAGATGGGAAGGAGGGAGGGAAAGATGCAGAACAGGAACGAGCAAAACCCACTTTCCGAGAGAGATTTTTTTTTTTCCTTTTTTTTTTTTTTCCCCTCGCCTCTCTCTGACAGATGGGTTGTATTGTTCTCGACCATTTTTTGCCTGCTTTGTCTGAGAGCATGTTTTCATCTCAGAGAGAGGGATGTGTGCAAATTAAGATCCATATGTTAGGAAGAATAAACAAGTTAGGCCGGTTGCAACCAACTGCGATACTGGTAAAAGGCTCTTTTTAGGCAAATGTTGTGTAGATTCGTTGGCAGTGGTTTAAAATGTTGGCAAAATTAATACAAATGAGGCATGATTTTTTAGCAGAGGGTTTCTAAGCACATGTTTTAACCTTGATAAAATCCGTGCAGTTTTTGTTTCAGCACTTAGGCTGTGTCAAGATGGTAAAAATATACTGAGTAGTCACTGTTTCTGGAATAGTTCACAGTGTTTTATTAAGTGATAGATAACTCTTCCCAGTGTCCTCTTGCATGTGTTCCGTAAAACAAAGGTTACTGGGAACAAGTCTTGGTCAGCCACTTTGTCTGATCCTTCTACTGTTTCCCAGCTGAGTATGACCTTACTTCAGCATTACTTGTTTTTCTTCAAACAGATCCCATTGTTATTGTGGGTTTGTTTTTGTTGGGGTTTGATTTTTTTTTGTTTGTTTGGGATTTTTTTTGACCTGGAGCTTTTTTGGAAACATATCTTGGAGTTTGACTCAGTGAGTTTTGGTCATTGAGTCTTTGTGTGAGCAGAACATCATCTTCCTCTTTCTCTTTGCTGTATTGTTTATTAAACCTAAACATTACAATGATCTCACTATTTTTCATTCTAGCTAATGTTTTGATACAATAAATTTTATTAACTGCTGCTGTGAAAACTTGTGACTGAGGAAGGAGGTTTTAGAGAGATACCAGTTAAAACAGTTTTGAATTTATATGCCAGGAAGTGGTCACAGTGCGTTGTTGGGAGTCTGAGCTCTGGTCTTTGCTGTTTCCATCTCTCAGAAAATGTGTTGGGGGCTGGCTGTAACTCACCCTGACACCCTCCACTAGAACTTTCTGTATGCTGAGTGGGATTTGATGGAATGATTTATCCTCTGCACATACATGGTCATGTCCTGCTCGAGGTGTTGAGGAGGTAGAGACAACGTGCACCATCATCTGGGTGTACTTTTGTCACATTTCAAAGTAGGCTTTGGTTTCAGTAGTCTGAAGATGTGTCTGAATGCTGAGGGAAGATGAAGCAAGAGGCATTTTGCAATTGGAGGCTTCAGACATCACATGGTTGGTCAGGGTTTTCCACAACCTCACTAAAAGGAAAGAGAAATTACAAGAACAGCCAAAAGTAGAAGCTAACTCGAGTAAAAGTGCTGTTAAAGTTCATTTTTTGTTGTGTACTTACCTGCCACTTTGGAAAGTGCCTTCTGGAAGTCCATGGGTTCTGATCTTACCAGCTCACTAGGGCAGATTTTTGTTCTCAGGGGTTTTAGTATCTCAGAGTTCGGCTTTGTATTCTCTGAGAAATTATTTGCTTCACACTTCCCTGTAGCCCTGTTCTTGTAGGTAAACTGGGGAGACAGTCAGAACATGATACTACTCAGAATGTGGCAGGCCCTGCCTCAACTGCTTTATAATTCACTTCTGCACTGCTTTATAATTTACATCTGCACCCTCTAAACTGGTGGATGCCTTTGTCTTCTGTTAGAAAACAGTGTTCGGTCTTATTATTAAAATTAACATGTCAAGACTTACAAGAAACAACATGCAAGGGGAACCACAGCAAAATTTACATGGTAGCTTAGCACGTGGGAATGAACTGATTTGAATTTAAAATTAAAACGTTGCAAACTGAAAGGTGGGTGTTCATTCTCAAAATGAATGTCCTTGAGGCAAAACCTAAATGCAGGAGCCATGCTTTATCCCTAGAACCTCTGTGACTTGCAGAAGGATATGTGTCGTACATAAGACGGAGTTTTTGTCAGAAATAAATTGGGAGTTTGGGTCATCGTGCCCAGAGACCCTTCCTTTGCAGCAGGCACTTGGGAGAACTGGCCACCTACCTTCTTATGGGGTTGTTTTATTTAACAACTTCAATAAAAGACCCTGTTGAAACATGACATCCGTGTCAGATGACAAAATGCCCGTCTTTTTTTCAGGTATTCCTTCCAAAGGACATCACATGCAATTAATATTGCCAAATCTTTTATCAGAAACTTCTGCACGAGGTCTTTTATCTCTTATCAAAAGCCTTGGGACAGTAGGAGGCTGAGGTGTTGGTGGTTCAGATTGTGTGCCCACTGTGCCAGTTTTGAACCCAGCAGCCAGCAATTTTTGGTTAACACCACCGGTACAGAGGACAACAAATCCACCAGCCCTTACTTAGATTGTACCACGTGGAAAATTTAGTTTTCTACAGTGAAAATAATTTACAACCAGAGCTTTAGCCCCTGGGATTGGCAGAGTGTTTCTTGTCAAGCCCAGGACCAAGCTTTAACAGACATCTTCTTGATATCAAAGTCTGTTAGGAAGTGGAAAAACTGAGGGTCCCCAAATTGTTCAAATGTAGTCACTTTTTCACCAACTTCACGAGAAGAATACATAATACAATATATATGGAAGAATTACTGCCCTTTTCAACCAGTTCTTTAAGTTGTTCATCCCCAAGTGTGATGGAAAAGGGTAACTGCACAGACAGAGAAGGCCAAACAGTTTTGGTTGTTTTCAGTAACTCTTTGAACCTCAGTAGCTTCCTACAAGTAACTGTAAGGAGGCCTGCTGAAATATCCCATTAATGATTATTTTGAAAGTGTCTCCCTTGTGAATTCTGTGCTTTAGTGCAGACGTTCGAGTTTAATTCGGCCTTGGGACACTTTGTCTTATAGAAAAGAAGATTTCAGAGTGAATATTTGATCAGAATGTGAGTGGTGGGATAAAATACAGAAGGACTAGTCCTGTGTAAGTGCCTCTGGAACGAGGACGAAACAATTCTGTCTGGGAAGTGGTGTGGCTGGGGACGTGTGCTGCAATACGGCGCGAGTCACGCCGTGGGGACCCGCGTGACTGCGTTCCCCTGTTGGACCTTCTTGTCACTGCTGGGCTTCTATTCCCATTTACAGCTCATTTAGACTTCGCTGATTTGCGGGGGAAACAGATGCACTCTGAAGACTTAATTTTCTTCAGAAGGTACGGGGATAAAGCCATCCAGATTCTTACCAGGCAGAACTACGTGGAATTACATAATACCCGAAGAGATAACCACTTGTTTGTTCAGGTTTTTTGTTATGTATCTGTTCCAAGTAAAAATACGTGGCAGAGACCTTGGCTTTACAAGCTAATTTACCATCTGCCTCTCATCTAGTATGTACAGCCTGCATCTTTTGTGTAAGAATCATATTTCTTCCGGCTTCGCATGTTTAGGGTAATGACAAATGTTCTTTATAATTGCAGCTCATCTGCTGCAAAAGAGAGGAGAAGATAGAATATGCAGTGGTCAGGTTCCTGGGTAAATGAGGATGGACCTGTGCTCTGTCTCTTGCTGAGCTTTAGAGGGGAGGCTTTTATGCCAGACAGAAGAAAGAAGTTTCAAATGAAGTGATGCATCTGGTTAATATGAAATTTAAAGGAAAAAAACCCCACAAACGGAAGCTTTTAATACTCTTGTTAAGCAATGGAGTTAAATTCTGCCCTGTTGCATCTGTTTTGTGCTTTTGAAGCAGTCAAGTGGATGGGGCTGCACCAGCAGAGCATGGCCACTGTAATTTTTTTTTAGTCATGATGCAGTTATTACCTCAAGTGCTTTGAATATTAAGCACTCTAATAACACCAGCATGGCAGGGCTAGAATGGGTAAATGAGTACCCAATTAAAAGAAAGGGGATTGAAGCTAAATATTTGTTATTAGAGGAAGAGCATTTTCTTTTTCTGGGTCAAAAAGCCACAAAATGCAGCCAGCTTATTGCATATGAATATCAAGGCCTGACTGCCTAAAATGCTATTTGAGGCTCGTAAAGCTGAAGCCTGTGAGTGGCTGTCTGGGATGGAGTTCCTCTTCCTTCTCCACTTGGAGAGGTGAAGGTCTTAGGCTGCCACCAGAGAAATGTGAGTCAGAAAGGCAAGGACGGTGCAGAGGGGCACATCTGTGCACAGCTGGCAGTGACGAGTTACTCCTCTGGGTTTTCATTTTGACCCTGAGTCTTGAAGAATTACTTGAAGAAGAATTTGCCCCAGAGGAACAAAGTGACAGTGCATAAATACAGAGATGACTGATGGGAGACCTTCTGGAAAACCAGTTGGGTCAGTCTGCTTTGTAACCAGAACTGCTGAGGTCTTCGCAAGGAGCGTGCAAGAGTGTCCAATGATAATGGTAGTAAAAAATCACACTGTTAGTAGTAGCTGGAGCTGGTGGGGCTTTGAGACATGAGGGGATGCCTCCTGCCCTGGTGTGTGGTAGCCTTGGTTTTGTAATTCCAAGTCCAGTTAGTGGTGAGGCAGGGCACCCAGCCAGCTCTGTGGACCAGCAGGAGGACAGAGGGCTTTTCCAGCACCCTCCTAAACACAGATGGCACTTGGGCAAACCTGAGCAGCCCTGGTGTCTCACTGCCGCTCCTCCTCTCTGGCTGATTGTGGATTGCACACACACAAACACAGGAAAGGTCTCTCCCCCAGTGGGTTTTGGGCATTCTGTCCATCCAATCAGTTCCTCAGACTCTGGTCTCCTTCAGTTGTTGGCGCCTGAACCTACAACCCCTCAGATTTGCAACCTCTTGCTCCAGCAGTTTAAAAACTTCTGCTACTCACGCTGAGACCATGTTGGTGTCTCCTGCACATGAACTCACAGTGCTGAGGGCATTCCCACGTGAGAAAGCTGGGAAACAAAACAGTGTTTGGCAGGAGTGCAGGTTGGATTGCAGTGATTAGGATCCCAGTCAGACATGTGTAGCTGCCTCCTTACATGCTTCTGGCCCATTTAATCCCCTTTTTCATTTACTTTCTCAGGCCTGTTCCTCCTCAGTCCTTGATCCATCCCTTTCCCTGCCTTTTGAAATTCCCCTGAATGTCCTGTGATAGGTATTTCTCACTCTGTAATTCCCATAGCCACCCCATGGCTGGTTTTGCACCATCCCAAACTTCTGTTCCCCGTGCATGACATGGTAAAGTACAGCATTCCAGGGAGAGAATTTCCCTGTGGACACATCTTGGTGGGCGTCCCTCCAGGAACAGCAGTCCTGTCCTTTTCATTTTAACTTCTTCAGAGTGGCCAATTCAGGGAGGGGGCTGTGTCCTCTGAGCCTCAATTCAGTCTCTGTACTCACTCTGACTGGCCTTTTATCACATAAACCGTTGTCTATCGCATAGACCATTTTTAGACCTTCTTGGCTGATCTGATTTTTCTGAGCTTTGTATTTAAAAATGGATAATATGGCTGGCCAGTCGTTTGTTTAAGTCCATGGAAAGTTTCCCTGTGGCGTAAATCATCACTGAAGTGGAACTCACACTAGGCACATTTTTACCCTCTCATGTGAAAGTTTCAGGGAAGTTGTGAGTGACTGCAAATAGGGAATGGAGCTGCTGCACTTGTGATTATAATAAATCAAGTTCTGCTGTCTTAAAGGCTGAATTATGACAATATGTGTGAGCTGCTGTATCACAAACAGTCAGAGGAGCTTGACAGATATCCCTGAAGGAGGTTGACCATTTCTTGCCTGGTAGAATGCTGATGTAAACCTGAAGGAGAAATACATAACCTGAAGTACTCACAAGTCCATGAACCCTGGGGTTACTGTAAGACTTGGTGTTCATGGAGAATGATTGTGTCTTGTGCAGTAATGTGACATCTGGGGACACCAAAAGAAAGATGAAACTTCAGAATATACAGGATAATACTTAACAGATTCACTCTTTAGTCTCCAAGCGGAGGTATGGGCATCAGTCTCCTGAATCCCATATATTCTATTCACATTATAAACCAACCAAACAATTGAAAATAAAGCAGGCTTTCCCATACAGGGCATGACTGTGACGTTTTAGCAGTCATCTTTTGATTCTTATTGACAGGCGGTAAAAATAAGTTCCTCCAGCAAAGTGAATTGGGACAAAAGGTGGCACATGTTTTACAGTAAATAAAAATAACTTCAAAGCCAACCTACAGTTCTTCTCAGATGTTCATACTATGCTGCTCTAAAAGTACAGGCCCAAATGAACCTTGGATTCATTGCAATGACAAATTGGACAGAATTTAGCCAAGGACAGGTATCAGCATTCTGCCAGGGCTGTTGTCTTACGATAGAACATTTTGGACCAAATTAACGGAAGTGAATAAAATTTGATGAAGGAAGGGTATGGCCTAATACTCAGAATAACTTTTTCACTTATTTGTATGTTTCGCTGCTAAAACTACATTCTAAAAAATACAGAAGCCAATGTAATTAATTTTAGATGTCAGTGTTGAATGTCACCAGTATGCAAGGCGTGTTTATACGGTGGTGGAATGTGTCGGCAGACACCATTCAATATAGGTGTGTCTGAAAGCATCAGAGGATCCCCTTTCAGAGTGCCAAGAGAAATGTGTTACAAGTATATTGTATGGGCATTGTCTTTTTATATATAAATATGTTCAAAATATATGCATTTAATATATCTATATAGATACCTGTAAATATGAGTGAGTATAGATATATACATACAGGCTATATATATATATGTATATACACGGGTTATATATAGATATTTATAGGTTATCTCTGTTTTCATATTTAGATGTATGTATGCACATACACTCAGGTATATTTATTTATGTACAAAAACTGCCTGCATATCACTGCAACAAGTACTTTGAAGATAACATTTTTATCGAGGTGTATATTACTCCTCCTCCTTTGTAGTGACAAGATGATGTGTTTATGGGAAAGCAGCAGCAGCAGCCTGATTTTTTTTTAAATTAAAAGCAGGAGAGTATCGGTTGCTTAGAAGTGGTTCAGGTCTGTTGCTACTGGATTAACAGCATAACAGGCTAAAATAGCAGGAAAAATGAGTGTAAAATGGAAGCTGTTTTATCTGAGTGCCAGTGGTGTAAAGAATGGCAGGAAGAAAAGGCAGCATTTTGCAGATGCTTTTCAAGAGGGACTTATTACATTACATAAGTTGAGTAATTTTCTGCTCCCAGCCATTTCTCTCGTAATCAGATTGTTTGTGCTTTGTTCTTGTTTCCTTTAGAAGTTGTAAGAATTGGTTGGAGTTCTCATGTGTAGCAGTGGTGGGTCCAATTCAGACCTGCTTGGGCAATTTTGCCTGTTTACAGCTGCCAGCATCATTGTCTGAATTTCCTCATTAGCTGAGCATTTTTGCAGCTTGCTTTCCTGCTGGGTGTAAAGGAGAGTATGTTTACGTGCCAGATAAATGTCTGCTACTTCTGTTTGTTTGAACAGTGGTTTGCTGGTGAAAACTGGTGGGACTTGTGCATCTTGGAGCGCAGAAGGAAAATACTGAGGTTTTATGCAGAATAACGTGCTTTGGTTTGCAAGAGCCACTGAGAGAGTGGTGCAGAGAACAGGGATATGGTAGAGATGTTCTTCTGACTGATTTTTCTGGGGACTTGAAACATTTCCTTAACTGCACCAGGAAGGCAGATAACAGCACTGCAGATGCGCAGCTGGAGGGCACTTCCCAGGAAGAGCTCTTTGCACGTGATGGGTGTCCACGTTCCCTTGTGGCTGCATTTGTCTTCCCTGAGCACCTCTGATGTGGGAAAGGGAGTGGGCTAGGGAGGATATTGCCTGCTTGTGGTCAGCCTGGAGACCATCCACACTGTGTACCCCTTACACACCTCAGAGCTGTGAACAGGGGTGCTCCGTGGTCCTTCATCACAGGGGTGAGGGGAGTGAGATAAAGGTGACAAGAGCTGCACTGGAATTGACTTTTTTGCTGGCCACCCCGGCACTCCCACACCTCGGGATTTGTGTGAATTGCCCAGTGTCTTTTAGAAGACGGTCCTGCCTGTCTCCCCTCCTCCAGCTCCCCCATCCACAGTAGCAGCCATTCTGTGCAAGTGCTGACATTAAAACCGCAGAGGAAGAAGTAGCTCCAAATGCTTCCAGGGTGTTTACAACTGTACACAAGGAAAGGAGATTGGGGATACAGTCAAGATTAACCTCTCCTTTTGTATTGCAGTATCATTATCTAATGAGATCAGAAGCAAAGCCCAGCAGCTTAGTCAGTATTAGAGCGTAGGCACCCATTTCAGGAGGAAGCCTTTGAGAAGAGCAATCTTGAGCCGTCCACCTACACCATTTTCTTTGCAGCTCTCCAAGATGGAAAAAGTGACAGATGTAAACCTCCCCAAAGGCAGTTGCATGTTCTCCTTATGTGCATTGCTTCCAGACACTTCTGCCCCCCTGCACCACCAGCTCACGGGCGATCTCCGTGGGTGACCCCTGCCTTTGCTGTCCCTGGACTGCTGGGACAGAAACAACAGCTCTGTTGGAATTCAGTGAGGAGAAGGTCTGGTTTCGAGTCATCCATCAGCTATTTCCACCAGACCAGGTACCATTCGTGGGGTTTATGTACCTTGGGACTCATGCCCTATTCTCTGCCCTTCCTTCTGCGTCAGTTCTGAAAGTACTTTCTGGTTTAAGTTCAGCAAACACCCCTCTGCAAGAGCATGCCTTGTGCAGTTTCCCCAGGCATTATTCTAACGAAACAGATGGTGGGATTTTTGTGGGCAAAGCCAAATTTTAATTTTTATTATGTTTTGAATAAACCGCTCTATGTGAAACTAACCCTGATGTGACCTTCACTTAAGACATACGAGGGTCTTAAGAGCAGTGCTGTGGGAACTGTAGCAAACCCTTCAGTTGTATAAGGACAATTTATCAACAGCAAATAAATGGAGAGTGTAGGAGACAGGAATTGCGTAGGTAAGACCCTGTCCTTGCTCCAAGATCTTGAGCTTAATATTTGATGTCAGTAGGCTAAGAACGTGGGACCAGGGCGTGTGGAGGCTGCTGTGCTAACAGTAACATCAGCTGTAAATGCACAGGAACTATTACAAATATTACAGGTACAGAAGTAGAAACTCATCCGTTGGGGGCAGATAGCAGAGCTCAAAAGCAGCGTGTTGGGTTTCACTCAGGTCTTCGTTGGAAGTGGAGCAGTGACTCAGTTTTAACACATACACACAGGAATTTAAAAACATGGCAATATTTTCAAAATGTTGTGATCTGGTAACAGAGCAATGTTCTGTACTTGTGCCGTTACCCAGATTGCTGCAGCCCCTGTCAGAATAAGGTAATCTCACCTGTTGGCACAAGGACAGAAAAAGACACAGGTGGTGCATTCATCAGTTGCACATAATGATCAAAAGCATTTAGCCAGCACTGAAATGAAAACCAACAATATTAGAGGTGCTTATTTTTCCATTTGCACACAGGCTACAGCTGTTATTACTGTGCCTTGTTCTGTCACATACACTTAGAAAAAATTGCTTCAAATCCCTGAACTTGTGCATTGCCCATATGGCACTGAGCATGTTGCCCTGAGAAGTGTCTGTAGCCTGGCTGACCACAATTGCTTTATCAGTGTGTGTAATTCATGTCACAATGAGATTTTAAATTATTTTAAGGTATTACTTATTTTATGGTATTTTTAAAAGCATGGATTTCATGAGCTGTTGTACCTGTAGACCAAAATTTTCCTCAGGTGTCTCACAGCAGTGAGAAACAGGGCTGGACACATTCCTAGAAGCATAGAATGGTTTGGGTTGGAAGGGAACTGAGAGATCATCTTGTTCCAAGCCCCTGCCATGGGCTTCCACCTTCCACCACACCAGGCTGCTCCAAGCCCTGTCCAGCCTGGCCTTGGACACTTCCAGGGATCCAGGGGCAGCCACAGCTTCTCTGGGCACTCTGTACCAGGGCCTCCCCACCCTCACAGGGAAGAATTTCTTTCTACTATCTAATTTAAATCTACTCTATTTTAATTTGAAGCCATTCCCCCTTGTCCTGTCACTCCATCCCTTGTCAATAGTCCCTCTCCATCTTTCTTATCAGCTCCCTTCAGGCACTGAAAGGCCACAATTAGGTCACACCAAAGGCTTCTCCTTTCTAGGCTGAATAATCCCCATTCTTCCAGCCTTTCCTCACAGCAGAGGTGCTACTCCTTTGAATCCGTGTAGGTTCCTACTGTGTAAGAGCATGTGTACAAATTGGACAGCAACCTAGGCTCCTTTTATTGACAAAAGATTTCATTGAAAGTCAGTGGACTGTAAGTTACTATGAATTTCATCCAAAAGATGCCAGAAAAGTGAATCTCCACATTTCCAAGGGGAAATAGCTGTGGTGGGGTGGCCCTGGCCAGTGGCTGAGCATCCACACAGCCACTCCCTCAGTGTCTCCTCCACACCCCCAGAACAGGGGAGAGAAGAGCAAAAGCTGCAGACTTGTGGATAAAGATCAGGGCAGTTTAATTAGTGAAGCCAAGCTGCCTCTGTCCCCTCCCAGCTTCTGGCACACCCAGGGCTACTCTAAAAAAAGAAAGCCTTGACTTTGTGCAAGCCCTGCCCAGCAATAACCAAAACCCAGCATGTTATCCATCCTGCTCCAGAACTGCTCCACGGGGGCTGCTCTGCAGGAAATTCGCTCTGTCCCGGCCAGACCCAGTAGAACACATTAAATGTTTACATCAGAGATGTTGGCAGCTGGTTAAAATAAACCCCATATTGAGATTCTGAGTTCCTGATACATCGGTGTTCTACGTGGAAGGTTTCCATCTTCCACTCCTCTGAGGCCTGCAGTATTGCCTTGTGTCTAGGTTGTCGTGAACCCCTGCTTTTGATCCCTGAGCCTGTGGTGGCTTCTGAACCAACACAAGCCTGTGCCACTGCATTGGTTTTAGTGGTGCTGTGTTGTTTGGCAGGAGCTGAGTGTGGAGAGTGCCTGTGATTTTTAGGATCAAAGCATGTTTTGAGGTGATGTGGATATCCTTCTAACTGTGTTCCCTTATTATTTCATTTAAAGTGACAGTATTTGTGGGGAAAACTGTGTAAACACCCCGGACTCCCTATCTCCTCTGTATTTCCTGGGTGTACTGGTGCGTTAATAGGTAGCAGAGATAAATGACTTGCAGAAGTAGTAAAGTATAGATGGACCGGTGATAAAAAGTCATATAATAAGGGAATAAACCTCAAGTGACAAGTCAGTTTAAATTTTCTGGTAATGCATCCAAACAACATTTTTTTGAAATGTCCTTGTCAGTTTAGTTGGTGGACAGGAAAAAATGGAAACATGTTGCCTTGACTTTGGGAGAAGAGATGTGTTTGGAATATGGTTTACAGAGACATCTAATTTAGAAGGATATGAGGAGACCAACATTTTTTGTGTGTGTCGCTCTTACTAATGATATACGTGAGTCTTCAGGCCATTAAAACAGCTCATTTCTTTTGATGGACTTCCAGTTTGTGGAGGAAGCAGCTGCTTTTGCTACCAAATTTCTCTTGTCTAATTAGACCATTTGAATCAGACGGCTTAAATCAGTCCATGGCTTACCCTTTGCCTCTTCATTGAAGAGCTGAATAACTTAATTGTAAAGAAGGACAGAAAATGTCAAAAGAAGTTACAGTTGTTACTGGGAAATGAACCAATGCAGAGTGAAAAATACAAGGCAGAAGGCTGTTAACCCAGAGGGCCTCCTGACGAGCCTGTAACGAAAATCCCTCTGGAAATTCTCAATATCCTCTCCTTGTTGGAAAATGACAGTGCATCAGAGTAGAAACGTGTTGTTTCTTCACTATATTTTCTTCTGACTACATGTTCACGCAGGAGATTTGTTAGGTTGAGGGCTTTATAGTTAGGAACAGGGAAAACCCAGCCGAGTGGATGACCAGGGCTATTGAAACTCTGAGAGACCCAAGTTGGAGTTCTTGATCTGACTCAAGGACTTAAGCTTGGGTCATCCTCACCTCAGTGAGTTCCACTGGCCTCTGGAGAGACTTGTTGCTGGTTTGCCAAGAACATAACCAAGCAAAAAAAATCCACCTCCAAGACTCAAAGTTGAATTTTCTCTCAGAATAAAGTGGAAAACGTGTAGTGGAAGTCATGCTTTTGTGACGAGTTACTGCATCCCACCTTTCTTCAATAATATTTCCCTAGATAATTCCAAAAAGACAGGATTTCCAAAATGAGGAATGACTCGCCTTATTTTAGTACGTCCTGGAAATGTGAATCAAAGTTCATAATTTTTTTTTAAACTTCAAATAATTCGAATTTTTTTAGTCTGTGGAATCAAAATTAACCAAATGGATTATATTTATACTACAATCAAGGAGCGTATATCAATTTTTTTTTTCTGTTTTGTGTGTGAAGAGTTTTTCTCTTAAAAACTCTTGATTTTTACATGGGACATATTATTGATGAAACGTTTAATTGCTTAGGATATGTGGTTAGCAGCAAGACTCCTGCTTTGTTCATGCTACTCTATAAGCTTCAACTGATCCATAACATAAAATGTAGGTCAGCTGGAGCTTTTAAAAACAGATAGAAATTTAGGTGTTTATGGTAGTGCAACGGATGTATGTCCCTGTGAGACTGCCAACTTCTCCAAATGCAAAAAAAAATGCAGAAATCAGAGTGCTGAAAGGTGCTCATTCTACCTCATTTCCATTCCAGAAGCAGCAATGCCCTGTGCAGTGGCTTTTGTTTGTAACATATTCAGCACTGACATGCTACAGAAGATGATAATTACTTCAGTGGGGTTTAGAGGATTTTTGTATTTAGTTTGCTGACAACAAAGAGTATTTTAATTTGGGCAACTTCATTAGTGTAAATATTCTAGAAGAGAGAGATAAAAACACAGTTGTTCTAAGTAAAATGTGAGGAGTGGAGGTAATCGAGGGTTTATTTCTGCACACACTTCAGGTTTTCCTTTAATTTTGCATTCAGGATCATAGGTCGTATCTTTACCTAGATTAGTGCCGAAATAATGTAAATACATTATCCCTTGTTTCTATTTCATTAAAGTCTTGAGAGTTTGGAGGGGAAGTGATCAGAATCAGCGTGGCCATTTCTGAAAATAGAAGTCTCCCAGGACAGGTGCTCCAGCTGTCCATATGGCAGGGAGCAGGGATGTCCTGCTGCCGTCGGAGCTGCTCCAGCCCCAGCAGCTCTCCTAAACACGACTCCTGTTCCCTCTGACAGAGCTTCCCCAGGTTTGAAGGCCCATCAGGAAGTTTCTATCCATGTCTCTGCTCCTGGGTGTGTGCAGCAGGGTTGAAGACTCAGTGCACGAGCTTAGAATTTACTTTTTAAAGCACCCCTGGTATTTGAGAATGGGGCAGGAGCAGCGGGAATGTGAGGGGATGGAAGTGTGTCTTGCAGTTTGCTGTGCAGAATTGGTTTGAGAGGGTGGGCAGAGGCAGGGGAGGGACGTGCAGGAGTTGTCCAGAGGGTCGGATGACCGGGATTGCCTGTTCTTCAGAGAAAGTTCCTGTCATCACTAGTGCAGCTGAGTTAGACTGATGTACAGAAATGGGATTTGTTTGGAGTCAAATGTAACATTTTGAGTTTCCAAAGCTGACTAATGAACTGTGATTTTTTTTTTCTTGACATCAGACACTCTGACAGCTTTTAAATTGCAGTGGCCACCACTGGAAACATTTTTCAAAATCCAAGAAATGTCTCTCCTCATGTCTGTAAGGGCCGGAGACAAAGTGTTGTCTTGTGAGCATGTGAACCATGGCAGAAGTCTGTTTTAGACAAAACTGTTTCTAATAGTCTGAGAAAAGCGGTTTTTTTCCAATACAGTTTACAGGGGATATTTCATCACATTGCAGTTTAACCTAGAGTTTGTGATGAAGATCACAGAAGGCTCTTCTTTATGCACCAAGCTCTTTGGACCAGATATTGCCACGAGGCCAAATTTGGAGTAAAGAGATGCTAAATAACTTCAGCTGCTTCTGCTGTAATTCTGGGAAGCCCCAGGGCTCCCCTCTAACCCTCACACAAGTGGGTAGGAGGAAAGAGCCAAAGTTTTACTTTTGCTTTTTTCTCTTCCCACCTTCTTGCTCTGGGTACACGTGAGTGGGGAGGCTGGGAGGAGGGAGGGAGAGATTCACACTAAAGGGGGACTCTCAACATCAGCACAGGAGAGCCAGAGCAGCGTTCTCTGAGGGAGGAAGGCTTTCTGTCTGCCTCGCTGCAGAGTGGCCCAGCTGGATCCACGCCTGGCAGGGAAGGCAGATGGGGCAGTTCAGTTGAGAACAGCTGCTGGGATATATCAGAATATCTCCTACTTGAAGATTTTTTTTTTTTCTTCAAAAGGAAGGGGCTGTTGGGAAAGGTTCTGGTTTTATTTGTTTGTAAGACTGTGAATAACACTATTTGTACCTTGATGTATGAAGGTACTGCAATTATGAGAAATTGCTTTCTGCCTGATTGTCACACGTAAACAGCTTTCATCTCAGTGTATCAGGCTCGTGACTTCGGTTTGTCATTCGAGGGAATGTGTCAGCCTTTCATTTCAGACTTGGGTTGGCTTTTCTTTTGTCAGGAAAGACCTTTCCTGCGCACTTAAGTAACAGAAACAAAGGCAATTAAAAAAAAGCAGCAAAAGCAATTATCAAAGATTAGGCTATGGATATTGCTTGGAAAAGACAATTCTGCTAGATTCAGAAGAATGATGAAGCTGTGCGTCATTCATACTTTTTCTTCCCCTCCTTTCATATTTCCTAAGGGTTGAAGATAAATTAGGGTAGCTATTTTCTGTGCAGGCAAAGTACAAGCTATGCCCCAGATCTCCAAAATGCTTCAACATGTAAATACTGCTTCTGGAGCCATCAGGTCCTGCTGCAAGTAGAGATTTATTTGCATTCATGTTTGAAGGTTACTTTTGTTCACTGACCTATTTAGTTGTCGTTCTCTATCCCCGGCTGCAGGCATATGGCTCCGTGTGCCTGTGGAGGGAAGAGGAGCAGCTTTAACTCTCTCAGGCAGAAACATTCAGCAGAAAAAACAACGAGAACTGAATCTTAACGTGGATGTCACATGATAATGATAAAAATAATAACAAGAATAAAAATAATAACAATAACAAGAATAAGAATAATACCTCTGGACCCACATGTAATGGCAATCATCCTGTAAACCCCAGTAGAAGGCTCTAACTGTGCTGCAGGACCAAATAGAGGGAGACAGAAAAGGTGAATACAAGGAAACACAGGTTACTTAGATGCTTCTGCTCTGGTCATAACCATAAAAACCATGGAATTAAAGGGGGCTGGGACACACCCATCCATCTCCCAGCACGGTGGGGAGGTGTAACCAGTAGTTGCAGGAGCAAGGAGGTTTGCCACAATATTGATGACACTCTGTTCCTCTCTTCTGTTGGAGGAACATGTCTCAAGAAAATCTATGAATTCTGTGTCCACCTGCAAGCACTTCAGTTTTCTGTCCCTTGGAGGTGTGGGTTCTCCAAACAAGAGGAGTGGGGTTGTGTAGGCTATTAAACCTTCAAACTCAAAATTAGGGGGTTGCAGAGCTTGCAAGCCTAACAGAGTGTCATATCTAATTAGTTATTCTGAGGAAGAGCAGCATTGAGATACTAAAATAATGTGATGAGCAGGCAGGATAATAGAGAAAGAGCATGGTGCACATAACTCTTATTTCAGAGTTTCAAAGGAGTGGAATCTTTACTTAGTCAGGGCTTTTTTTGTTTGACTGCACAATGTGAACTGTCACATCCAGTGTCTTGCATAAGTTTAATATCTAGTCCAGGGATCTGAGAGAACAATGAAATTAAAGGAGTTTTCAGATTCTTTCTAATCTGCAGCTTGGTTTAAGATTCTCCCTGTGCTAGAACTCGGCTTCTTTCCTGTTTTGCCATCTTCTCATCCTTCTCTTTTATTATGCAGCATGACCTACAGTTACTGGGGATTTTGTGTCGTAAATCTTGGCTTGGGGGCTCACAGTCACTCTTTAGGCTCCAATTTACTGTATGTTTTTCTGACTCGCCACGGAAGGAAGTTAGTGTTCAGCACAAAGGAAGTGCGCTGGTGTCAAACGTTAGGCATTCATACAAACAAAATTCAAAACCTGCTTTTAAGTTGGTCCTCAAATGTTTAGCTTTTGATTAACATCTCATCTTCTGAAGCACATCCGGATTTTTCAGGCTCTTGAGATGTTCTGGTTAAGTTTGAACCCAGTGCTACCAGTACTGGGCTGTGTGCTGGAGCTAGTGGATAGCTTGAAGAAAAAACGTGTGAACTGTCCCCAGTTATCAGAGTGCAAAGTAAGTGCCAGGTATTAAAGACAGAGTAAAAACACAGCGTCTGATACCTTTGTACGTCTTGAACACAGCCAGGCTGCTCTTCTTGATGAGTTCCCTTGAGAGGGATCATCTGAAGGTGTGGAGTTCCAATCCTGCCTGAAGATTGGGAGTGTGCAGTTGCTGTGCTCAGTCGCCGCAATTGTGCAAGCAAATGAGGGACCATGATCAAACTGACGTTTAAACCCACAGAAAGGATTCTAAAGTCAGCCATAAATTCTTTGGCACTGGATGAGATTTCTCACAGCATCAAGAGGCTGGGTATCTCACCTAAGCTAATTGTCCTAACCTCCCACTGTAGTTAAGACAGAGGCTCTTCCAGAGGGTTGTTTATCCCTTCCCAGAACAGGAATGCAAAAATTAGTAGAACTCATCACCAGTTCGGTGTGCTGGTTCCTATCCACTGATAATTTATGGGCCCTAGAAATGAATTTAGGTTAAGCATCAAACATTTAGATGTGTCAAATTAGGTAGATTGAACACTCCAAGCCTCGCTGTGAGCGCGGGCTAAGCCCTGCATCTGAGTTACGACTAATCCACCCCATGACCACTAAGTGGGAAATCGGCTGTGGATCAAGAGCAATATGTTTAAGAAGGCCTGGCTGTGGGCTATATTAAGAAATGCAGTTTAGTCCACTACAAAGAAAGAGCTTTGCTGCCCACAGGGGGATTTCTTCTTTTTTTTTTTTTGGTAAAGCTTGAAAGACTTATTATTTTAGGTTGCGAGGAATGAATTCCTCATTTCTCAGTTGGAACGAACTGTAAGGCAGAGGAACTTGATTTGGTTACTTCAAGCACTCGCTTGGCTTTTCTGCCCTTTCTGTCCTGGTGTTTTGGTGCCTGGCATGCTGTTTTATAGACATTTACATAACGAAGGTCGTTTCTCTGAGGCAAGGTACAAGAATACATTACAATTGCAAATTCCCTTAATTGTCCTAAAGCAGGGCTCAGAGCTTAGACAATGGAAAATCCTATTGTTCAGTGTCCCTGAGAGACTGTGTGAACAGAACAGAAATATGTGGATGTGTTGATTCTAAAACTAGAGTGAGAAAATGATTGGTAAGAAGGTTTATTCACTGGTGATACACCATGGATGGCAGAAGTCATGAACCAATGACATATGAGTTCACATACAGGTTTTATTTGGTAGGCTTAAACATGTTTATTATTTCTAATGTGACTTTGCCACTCCAGGCTTTATAAAGGTACAGTTCAAGCCAGTATAAAATTAGGAATGTGCCTGTTATTAAAGCAATATATTTTTTCACTCTGTTTGTCAGGAAAGCTGTTTCTCTCCCCCAGGTTTTCTGGGAATTAAAAGATGCCTTTTTTTCTTCCCAAGTACCTGTACCTGTAATTCACTTTAACTTAAGCTTGTTTGAACTCAGTGTGGAGCTTGGGAAAGAAACCTCCATTTAAATAATCCCCATCAAGAGAGTTTTTAAAATTCAAATTATTTAAATAAGCATCAACTGATCCAGACAATCCCTTTCAACTGAGAATTTACAAACTGAAACATCTACAAACCCTGTTGATAGCAGGGAAAGTGTTCTGTACTCAAGTAGTGGGTGGGGAACACGGTGCCCTGGCTGGTTAAAGCAGGATTAGGAATATATGGCAAGCATCTCCCATATTGAGATATCTCTGACTATATTCCAGTTTAGGGAAACACCCTGCCTTTGATCTAACATTGCTTTAGGTGAAAAGCCCCAAGTTACTTCATCTTATCATGGGATGAAGCAGATTGGTGTAGTCCCTTTGAGTAAACACAAAGATGTTTTTCTGTGAGAGTGGCTTCTTAGGAGTGAAAAAAGGGCTGGGATGCAGAAAGTGAGTAATAGATTGAGAAGGAGCAGGCAAGAGAATTTTTTTCTGGCGTATTTACACCTGGGTGTATGGAAGAGGATGATGTAAAAATGATAAAGAAAAATGTTTCCTAGCTAATGTTTCATTACAGCTCCAAATGTAAATCTGGCCTTGAGCTGTTATCTCTGTGTGTGTGTGTGTTTCTCATCTTGTGCCTCTCTGTAGAGTTTCTGCCAATATTCCCCAGCTGTTCAGTTTTCTGATAGAAATCTGAAGAGTCTACAAATTAAATGCCTGACAGGTCACATGAGGATGTTTTCAACATCTGGGTGGACTTCTGCAAGGTCCTTCTCTCAGCCAGAAGTCACTAACTCTCCCTTCAGTATGATATGGGACCAAGTTAGCCTGTTTTTCCCTTACTTGTGCAGTTGTTGTCCAGTTCATAATGCAGGGAATGGCCTTTGGCCATCGAGGTGTGACTCTGGTGAATCTCAGAGGCAGAAGCAAAGTCATTAATTTTCTAGGATCATTTTTCCTTAATGGAAGGGCTCCTTGCTCCTGCCTCAAGGGGAGAGATGTAGATGTGACAGCTTGGTTCCACTTCCCCTTGTTTCAGTTTTGTGCTGGAGAATTCCCTGGACTTCTGCATAAGTTTGGGGATTTTTTAATCAATAGAAGAGGAGGTGAGATGAGGGCTGAGCCTATAAACTTTAGAATAGGAAAATATAATGAGTTTCTTTAATGGGTCAGTATACAATGCCAAGAAATTGCTGTGGTTTCTTGTCATGATTTAAGAAACAGTTTGACTTAAGAGTTCTGTAAGGGAACAAATTTGTATATTGAAATTTAAACTGCTATTTAAAAAGGATGTTTCTTGTTGAAAGCATTAAAGTAAGGCAGGGTAGCAATACAGAACTTGCCAGAGATGTCTTCTGTATTTCCAACTGGATATTTCTCAGCAGGAATATATCCTATCTTAAAATAGCACCACAAAAAAGATGGAGAAATATAGTCCTTGTATAATTATTTAATTTTTAATAAAAGAATGCTTCATTTCTGCCTGGCAGGGAGTGTGGAAAGAGCAGGTTATGATGTCTCTGGTTTTGATTTTTAAGTGCCAAATGCTGTTTTCTTTGTGGCTCAGTTTCCAGTTGTTAATAGCTTTGCCAAACTTGCTCTGTTCGAGGTGAAATTTCCTGTGTTACCTTTTACTTTAGTAAATGTTATGAGAAACATTTGAGCCGTTTCAGGCCAGTGGCACTTGCAGGGCGCCAGCAGCGATTTCCTGCCTCCAGAAGAGCTTGTGATGAAAGAGAAACAGTTCAAATACATCGGGAAGGGCAAATCCTGCTCTAATTGCAGAGAGCAGGGAAAGCCTGCTGTTCTCCCCGGGGCCCTGACATGGGTCTGGGTGCCTATTGATGGAGGCAGAAGTAGGTTACAACACCTAGAAACTTCCAGGAGTCAGTGTGACATTTCTCTGAGTAAGGAATGAGTGTTACTGACAGTGAAATGCAAATGAATGAAGCATTTCAGTCAAAAACCTAGAGGTGGTATTTACCTGAGGAAATTCACTGTGAGGTAGGAGTGAGTTTTGGTTATGTTTTTATTGGTGCTGATTCAGACACATCCTCAAGTGTGTGCTCCTACCCCGAGGATGAGGAGGGGATGGCTTGCTTCTTTCCAGATTAATCGTAATTTCTGTGGGAATGGTAAAACCAGATCTCCCCATAAATCTCTGTAAAATCCATGAGGAATCAGATAAAACCATCAACATGTTTTTTCCCTTGCTGATTCCTGTAGTAAAAATTTTGTTGACTCAAGCAAGGAGAGCTCCCTTAGGATCTTCTTTAGAGGCACGAGGTCATCTCTGTCCACTCACTGAAAAAGGGGCTGCTGTGGGCTCTGTGCTGCTGCCAGGCAGAGAGGGAATTCCACCTCTGGAATGGGGGTCTGGTCAGGTCAGGAAGGTGGTTCAGCTATGAATCTGATCAAATATCACAGTGCCTCATGCTTGCTTTCATGGGAAATCCTGGCATGGGAAACAAAACACATTCTGCTTCTCCAGAAAAGCATTTGAACTCCGGAATGTAACATGAGGTGAAATTAAGACCAGAAAGTTTTGCACCACTAGAATTTTTTGGTTCGGCTTTGATTCCTTTCTGCTGTGTTCTATTTTTAGGGGGTTGGGCTGAGAAATCTGCTGAGGGGTTGTTCTGGTTCATGATGGCATGTTAATGTCAAATCCATATTTTAAGGAGTTCTTGAAAAATGATATTAAGATTCCCACGGGTATCAGCCCCTAAATACATATTTTTAAAGGTTGTGTCACAGTAGCTTCAGGAGGGGGCATCGGAAAACTGAAAGATCCACGCTGATTTCCATTGGAAATTGAAACAGTTTTAGGAGAAGTGACAAATGAGAAAGTCACAATGCTAAACTTGTTCTTGGTGTAAGTCCAGTCCAAAGGGAGGGAGCTGCTGTGGTGCTGGAACTGAATGGCCCATGATGTGCATCCACCTTGGCGTGAGTTGGCTTTGAGGTTCTGCCTTCCATTACACTCTGCCATATCCAAACTCCTTGCTGCAGGGACCGAGGAAAACGAGGTGGGCTGGGATTGAAAGCAGTGAGAAATTCCTGATATATGGCAGATGGACGTGGAACAGTCCCTGTACTGTGAGAATACAATCCCCTCCAAATGCATAATCTGTTTCTCGTGAAAGACATGTGGCCTGATATAGAAGTTTTAGGTCAACTGATTCAGTTGAAGATTAGCCTTGATATTCTGAAAGAGAAGTCTGTGGTTACTTAGGGGCTTTAATTCCTCATAAAGGATTATACTGGGGCACCACACTACTGCCACGGTGTCAAATCTTTTTGTGGGTTTGCTAAATTAACCTTTGTCATAGAAAAGCTTATTATGCGCTTCCAGTTAAAGGAAGAGATGGGTTTAAGTTTGTAGCAACTTAAAATGCCAGTGATTGGGATCTTAATCTAAAAGTCATAGTTTTGGGGCTTTTCTTTTATTTCTTCTTAAAGCATATTTCTCTACTGTATTGCAAATGACTTGCTGAGAATTTCAGGAAGGATTTCTTCGTGGAAAGGGTGGTCAGGCATTGGAACAGACTGCCCAGGGAGGTGGTGGAGTCCCCATCCCTGGAGGCATTCAAGGAATGACTGGACGTGGCACTCTGTGCTGTGTGCTGGTTGATAGGGTGGTGATCAGTCAAAGCTTGGACTTGATGATCTTGGAGGTCTTTTTCAAGCTGATTCTGTGTCTCTGTGATGAGTCCTGCTCTGATTTAACATTGTGTGCAGGAAACCTCCATCAGAGGGGCAGAAACACGTGCAGGTCACGAGGGGGAAGATGCTGCAGATAAAGGTAAACTGATCATCATTTGTGAAACTCTGTTTGGAAAAGTGACTTTAATGTGTGTGATGTTAAATCTCACAGTCATACGTAGGGAGAGGAAAAGTTTCAGTTTTAGGTGATGATATCCATGTTACCACATGTTTGCAGCTGCTGAGTCTGTAATTTAGGTTGCATGTCCCTCACTGATGGCAGTACATATTTTTTATCCTCCCTTAAAAGTCTGTGCAATATTTACTGCCTGGGGGCATATTGCAGGTAATTGGTGTTACGTTCTAATATTTGAGTCCCGTACAGGTTTAACAGGCTTGGGAGGGAGCTGGTTCTCATTACACCGAAGGGGTAGAATGAAGGACTTTGTCCCTACAGATCCTGTTTATTAAATATTGCCATGTCTGAAAGGTCTGATTGTTCCTTGCACTTTCCCTTCGGATGCTGTTGGTGTGGTGGCATTGGTGTGAAGGACAAGCTGGTTGACCTTGTGCGGGTGCCATGGATTCCTCTCTTCAAAGTCACCATTCCTTCTGATAGATAGATTGTCCTTGCTTTTGTTTTCAGGACTTGTGCCATGAATACTCTGCTGTTTTCACACCCATGCTACCCTGTGGCTTCAAAACAAGTTGTTTCCTTTACATCCAGGGCAAGATTTAGAGTGAAAAATTATTGGCCTGTTTAAAAAAAGGCTCTCGAGAAATTGGTTATTTTGATACATTTTGTCAGTTCCGTTTTCTAGGACATTTGCCATGAAAACAGTAGGATCAGGTATTTCTAGAGAGTTTTTTTGGCTGCTGCGTTCGTCCTGGGCTGGGGTGTGCTCGGGGAACAGGATTTGCTGTGGATTTGGGAGACCCCACAGCAGCATGGCAATGTTTTTGGTGCAAAATTTGCTCTCTGGTGGCATAGGAGGAGTGTGAACCAAGAATGGGGACAAGAAGAAAATTTGAAGAGAATAAGTGGAGATGAAAACAAATTATGAAGTTAGGAAGGAACAGGAATCAGAGGAAGATGACCCACAATTCTTTTTTTCTAGGAGCTTGCAGACAATGTGATTTTTTTAGAGCATTTCCATGCTCCAGCTACAGCCTGTGCTGATGATCAGAGGTCTGGCATAGTTTACATGTGGAATGTACATTCTGCCTGCACATCCACCAGTGTGGCAAAATGGATTGCCAAAGCCTGACTCGGCATGTAAATGGATTTTCCAACCCTTCTGTTTTGGTTTTAATTGAACTACATAAACATTGTCAACATATGAGATTGGTTTTTGACACCTCACTTAGCATTTTTTTATTATTAAAAATTTTAATTAGAAGCACTGGTAATTAAAATAAAGTAAGCAAGCAAAAAAAAAAAAACCAAAAGGGAAAGATCCTGAAAATTTTAAATGCTAGTCGGGCCTCTCTCCACCTTCCCCACACAGTTTTCATGCCTTTACATGGAAATCCTGCAGGGCAAGGTGGATGCGACTAGTAGGAATCTGTAATTCTCGTTGGAGCCCAGTTTGCTTATACCTAAAGTAACATGGAGTTTAGGCTTTTAATAAAGGTTTACTGGCAAAGATAATTAACTCAGAAATAAGTTGAAATACTTGAAGGAGGTGGTGTTGTCCCTCTAGAACATCTTTGCCTGAGGATGTAATTATAGTGGTGTGATGTTTTGAAGTGGATTAATCTAAAAGAGAAAAACCCTTCATATTCTTAATCCGGAGTAAGTATTTCCCTAAAAATCACTTTTACAGAGTTATTGTGGTCAGTCTCCCTGTCTAGACAAGCCTTTAGAGTTGCTCTGGTAAGAGCGTCCTTGTGGTAAAAGAATGAAATAGTTTGTGTGTCTCCTTTTGCTGTGTTTCTTGTCATACAAGACATTTTTCCCATTTTTTTTATGGAAAAAGGCAAAGGTCTTTGAGATCTCGGCTGTTTCTCTCTCTAAGAAGTTGCTGTTTTGGTGAGAGGGCAGAATTTTGGCGCTTTAACTGCAGTGATTGGAGGGCAGCCTGCTCCAAGACTGTGGAGTCATGTTTGCTGTGGACTGTTGGATATTTTAACAGCATCCTGGTGAAATACTCTGAGAGGACACTTAGACAATGGCAGCAAGGCTTGGTAGCCCTGCTTGAAAATCATCCTGCAGTGAACCAAAAGTGTGAGACCCTGTAATCCCACCGTACCATTTGTGTCATGGGAGGAAGCTGCTGTTTGCACCCACAATTTGGCTTTTGATAGTTATTTTTGATAGCTGTTGCAGGGTGCTGGTGTTGGCTTCAGCCCCTCAGGAGGTGCCTGTCAACGCTTGCTTGTCATCAGTGTCCACTGGAAATGAGCTTTCATTGCTCCCCAGATGTGATTGCTAAGGGTTCAGTGAACTTTTCTTTTCTCTTCCAGGTTACAAGACCCTTTTGAAAGGAATTTCAGGGAGGTTCAGCAGTGGAGAACTCGTTGCAATTATGGGTCCTTCAGGAGCTGGGAAGTCAACGCTTATGAATATTCTGGCAGGATACAGGTCAGTACCAATGAAAACCCCAAATTAAGATAAGGTCACCGAGCCTGAGGGCTCTTTGGAGACAGCAGCAGAAGAAATTTTAGCCTAGAGTTCGTGAAAACAGGCACTTCAAAGAGTTTGAATTAGATTCTTACTGCTTATATTTTTTCCTCTGTGTCCTGTTTTGGTCACTTGGGATTTATCTCTGAACAGGTCTGATCCAAAAATAAGAAGCAATTTAAAATCCAAAAAACACACATAAAGAAAATCTCTTTTTTTGGCTGTTTAACAAATCTGAGTCACTGTCTTCTGATTGTGATGGTTTTTAAATCACATAAACACTTGAAAAATCTACTCTCTTTAGTCACCACTTCATAATGTTGATGGCTTCTTGACCAAACTGCAGTGACTGAAGTGACTGTGCTTCATCTTTCTAAATCCCCTCTTGTGTGGCCAAATACAAAGTGTCTCTGTCTTGTTGTCATTTGGGGCATAAGGAACAGGATAGAGAAACCTAAAAAAACCCATACTTTAATGTCTTGATATTTTTTTCAGATGTTTATACAAGACAGCACACATTTTGAGTAAAATTTTCAGCAACATGGCATGAAGCTTTGCATGAAAGAGAGCACAATCATGAAATAAGTTAATTTCTCTCCAGTCTATCAAATTTATTTCATAGTGGCAGTAACTACCTAAGACTTCCGCACGCTCAGTCATGTGGCAGCACAAGGGAAGGCAAGATTCACCTCTGGTTATTTTGTTGTTTGGTTTCAGAGAGACGGGAATGAAAGGAGAAATCCTCATCAACGGGCAGCCCCGCGACCTGCGCTCTTTCCGCAAAGTCTCCTGCTACATCATGCAGGATGACATGCTCCTTCCTCACCTCACTGTCCAGGAAGCTATGATGGTGAGCTTTGTTTCTTGCTCTAATTTATCTGAGCAGGAGAAAATGGAAAATGGTTTGTGTTGTGCCCTTGTTCTTACTCCTGGCAGTGCCACAAGCTGTTACCTCTGTCTGATCTTGCTCCATGAAAGTTCTTGGAATTTGATGATGCCTTGAATTCCACTTCAGGCTCATCCTTCTAGGGATCCTTTAGCTTTATAATTTCCAATTTGTGCCCAGCGTTATGATTTGGAAGGAGATCTAAGTGCCTGCCCCTTAGATCTCCTAGAGGATGGAACCTGAAATTCTTCACAAATGAGCCTTTGTAAGGACCATCTGTTTGCTTGGGAGGTGGATGAGTAACCTCATCTCTCTCTCTTTCTCCCCATCTTTCATGTTCTGACTGAAAATTGTTATTGACACTTCAGTATGATCTCTCTGCCACTTCTGCTCTTCTGTGCCTTTTTTAAAATAAAGGCATTTTATAAAATCTCTTTCATTTCTTCATGGGGAAAAAAAAAGAGTAAGTCCAAGATGTACAGGCGATGTAAATTCTTCTCATTGTTTTGCATAGCGTCAAGAAGTTTATGAATTGCCAACTTGACCAGTTAGTCTGGAAGTGTCTGTAGCTCAGCTTGAGAAATGAGCCAGTTTTTCTCAGAGGTTATTATCAGAATAAGGCTTAGGTTGCTCACACTGCCAGCTCAATTCACAAATTTCATGGCAAGAAGAAATCGCTCCAGTTTTTATATGGCTAATTTTCTGCAAAGATTTGTTTCTGTGGGGAAGTTTTTCTTCTCTTTTGTTTACTTGATTGTTTTCATCAGAATCCCACGGGACCACTTTTGCAGAATTGGGCCCAGATTATAGTTGCTGTCTAAAATTAATCAATCAAGGCTCTGACAAAAAATAATTGCTTAACAGTTTAATTGCTTTTAATAAAGGTTAATCATGATGTTTTGTGGAGCTGCCTCTCAGGACAGCAGATGACATCTTTCACAAGATTATTTATTTCTGTGCTCGCTTGTTTGCATCGTGGAGAATGGCAGAGTTCAGTTATCCTTACAGTGTGAATGAAGCACAAATAAACTGTGTTTCTAGCATTGCCTGGGAAGTTTTTGGATGTGCAAAATATGTCACTCTCCCATCTTCCTCTCAACCTCTTTGACTTTCAGAATGGTCTTTTTTTTCTAAGACCCTTTTTGTCAGTTGCTTTGCTTAAGTCAAATTAGACTCAGTTATTTACTGCACAGAAAAATGTCATGCTTGTGACTGGAACATTATAGGTCTACTTTGGATTTTCTGACTGGCTTGAAAGAAGTCGTTTAAAGGGTACCTTGGAGTGTTGTGCCTGAGACATCTCCTGTAACTGGTGGTTGTGCTTCAGACCAATTCAAAATCAAATTCCATTGTTTTGCATTCCAGGTATCTGCTCATCTGAAACTTCAGGAGAAAGATGAAGGGAGGAGAGAAATGGTACGTACACTGCACATCAAACTAGAATTTTGGGGGATGCCGAAGAGCCATGGAGTGAGCTCTGTGAAGCAGACAGTTTTTATCTAATAATGAATTGCACTGGAGTTGTAATGACAGAATAAATCATTACCTCAAGGCTGACACGTGTCACTAGGAGGGAATGTTCACTGCAGTCTCCATGAAAGCTGCTTTCACTACGAGACCACAAAATTGTAAAAGATTTACTGAAATAAATTCACAGGTTTTGCAGGATTCCTGTTAATGCACCTTAGCACCTTGGATTCTCTTCCGTGCGTGTCTGAGGGCTCAGACATCTCCTGTAGGGTGAGATAAATCACCCAGCTGAACCTGGACTAGGAACTGTGCTCCTCTCACCCATCCATGGGGAAAAGTACGACTTCTTCCCTAATGTGAAAACTATGGCAGCTTCCTAGGTAGAGCAGCTGGTTTTGTGACTTGTCCTTTGTCTGTGTTTATTTCGAAATTGAAGCAATTGGCATTTCTTCAGACTCAAAAGAATCCTTGAAAACCAGAAAGGGAAACTTACAGGAATCAACTTACGTTTGGTAAACACAGGTTGTTTTTTAATTGGAAAGTAAATTTATGTAGAAACAGCTGTTTAGTCATACTTTGGAAGCCTTAGTTCATTTACACATTAGTTAAGCTAGGCCAAGCAAGTTAATTCACTTGTTCACACTGTCACTGTAATTACAAGCAGCTCTTTGAGGAAAAAACTGTGCTGTGTTTATTCAACACGTGTTAGAAGGATTTTCTGGTTAGTGTTACTGGCCTGTGCAGGAGAAGATAATTCATTTTATTGTTGTAAATTGCAGTGTAAATGTTTATCACAGATAAATGTTATGAATTTATACACTCGTGCTAGCAGGATTACAGACTCTTGTTTAAAGCAGGGACAAGTGAAAATCCTCCAGTGAATCACAGTTTATGTTTCTAGTTGACCTTGCTTGTGCTGCCTTGGCCCTGTTTACCTTTCCTAGAGATAAAGGGAATGAGGTAGTTGAGCTTTTTTCTCTGAGAGCAAGGGTTGGTGGGTTTTGTTCTTTTTTTACTCCCTCTTAGTGGGAGAGGGAACTGCTGGAAATCAAAATCAGGACAAGCAAAGGGTCAGGCCCTGGTTGGTCTCACCAGTTTTCACCAGGTCAGACACTCTGGAAAACTCCCTCCATCCAAGCAGTTGATACTTTGAAAAATGGTGGGCTCTGTTTCCTAAACTCAGGTGAAGTATTAAATGTCTGGGCAGGTTTCTACCTTTGGAGTGGTAGAGTTTGTTACTCGCGTGAGCAGTGTAGCTCATGGATTCGCTCATTTTTGTGTCCATGCTTTTACTGATGCCAAAAAGTTATTTCCCTTATATAGGGCTACCAGACCAGATCCACAGTCACTGAAACAAAAAATCATGGTGCCTGGGATTGTTCTGCTTTTGCTCCAAAAACCCGGGGACAAGCTGTGCCCTTCCTGAGGCTGTGCCTTGAGGAAATCCCGAACATCTGAGAGTACCTGTGACAAATGAACTGACTCTGAGGGGAATGAAAACACTTGAAATCAATGGCTTCACTTTAAAGAGGGGACTGTGCAGAACAGATGAGATAAAGCAGGTCACTGCTCTGTAGAAACCACTGATTTTTGTTACAGAGTCCCTTGTAGAGACAACCCCAGAGTTCTATTGAAAGAAGCTTCTTGGTTTCACTGTGTAATAACCCCTCAAATGCTGCAAAGCTCTTTTGATGTCAGTGCCATATCCATAAATGTACAGCTATAGAATAACTGATTTCCACTCCTTTTTCACCTCTTTACTGGGTGAGGTCATGTAGGACAAACAAGAATTTGGGTCAAAACTGTAAGTGGTAGACTGTTAACACTGAGTCTAATAAATGCTACATTAGATGGAAAAAAGCTGTGTGTGTAAGTGATGAAACAAAGTCATGAGCTGTTCGCAATCTCCATGAAAATCAGTGAAGAGGCTGGAGGTTTTTTATGTTCTAGCAACGTGGAATGTTCTGTTCCCTGCAGGTAAAGGAAATCCTGACAGCCCTCGGTTTGCTGACGTGTGCCAACACGAGGACTGGGAGTCTTTCTGGAGGCCAGAGAAAGCGTCTTGCTATTGCTTTGGAGCTGGTGAACAACCCTCCTGTCATGTTCTTTGATGAACCAACCAGGTACTTCACGGCCAAAAGTTAAGGATAATGGCTTTACAGAGTAGAACAGCACTGCAGAAAAGTTATTCACCTCTAACTCCTTGGAAAAGGCTCATCTTGTGTTGCCTGCAAGCACTAAATAAGGCCAAGAAATAATTTGCTTTGGGTACTTGGTGCCTTGGGTCACTGATGCAACTGCTGGACTGTGGGGCTATAAGTAATATTTAAAGCAGACACAAACTGCAGCAGGAAGGAAGAGAGAGAGGAAAATATTGTGGCATGGACTTCTTTTTCAAGCAAAGACAGCTTGAATATAAACATTTTAAAATGTGACTTTTGGTAATGAATGTGATCAGTCTGGGAGGAGGCTGGGAAAGCTATGAATATGTATCTGTTCATTAAAGTTGGGAGCATTTAAATCTGCAGCCCTAAAATGTAGAAGTCCCTTAAGGCAGCTCTGAGAATACTCTTTTTCATTCTCAGGCATGCTTCCAACTTAATTAAAAGCCTGATGGAGAAATACAAGCATCAGGTTGGCATATGATAAAATTAAACCGCTACAGAGAAAATCTGTAAAAGGATAATAGTGAGAGACCAAGTAGCAAATGCATGTGCTAATTCTGAGTGGTGCCTGTGGATAACAAACTTCTGTTGTTTGTTTTTTTTTTTTCTCAGTGGCTTGGATAGTGCATCATGTTTTCAGGTGGTCTCTCTGATGAAGGCTTTGGCCCAAGGTGGCAGGTCCATCATCTGCACGATTCACCAGCCCAGTGCAAAACTGTTTGAGCTGTTTGACCAGGTATTGCTCTCAAACTTCCTCTTTATGTGTAGTTTAGGTAGGTTACGCTTTCAAGGCTACACTCTTTAATCAAAAACATGGATAGTTGTAGTTGATGGCTACAAATCATATAAAGAAATTAAAGAAATAAGATCAAAACATACTTTTTGATTATGTTTTCTTCCTTCTTATCTGCCTGTTCCCTTTATTTACGTGTAATATTTGTGAAGAATCTGGCTGTTAGGTTTGTGAAATCGTGATTATTGCACGGGTGATTATCATGCCTACACCCAGCAGTGCTCGTGTGCACAGGGCTGTCGCTAAAGTAAATTAGAGCAATATAAAAGCAGGGGAGCTGCAGTGTCAGTGTCTGCAGTGTTGCAAGTACGTGTTCTCATCCTAGATACACAGGTCTAGATTGAGAAGAGGTAATTCACATGAAATAATAATAATCGAATTTAGTATTGAAAATGAATTGAAGTTAAGCAGTTGGAGAACTTTTCTCCAGGCTAGCAATGGGATGTGGACCGTGTGTGTTTAGATTAGATAAAAATGTACTTCAGTCTTGTTAGAGGATGTAGATTAGTTGTATGAGTGCTGAGAGAAAACCTCCACCACCACAGGTGAGCAAACTCTTGCAGACTGCCAGTCCGGCAGGGAGGTTTATTTAAAGTCAACAGTGTGGCTAAAAGTGAGAGTGATCAAGCTGTTGGCTGTTGCTGTGCTCTCCTTCCATTCCTGCATTCACCAGCCTCGTCTCCCAGCCCAAAATATCCATAATGTGTGGAAATTAGATGGCTTGGCTCTCCAGTTCCTTGCCTATTTTCAGCATGTGCCAAGGGCTGGAATTAGTGTGTTTCTGTGCTAATGTGTTTCACGTCCTGCAGGCAACGTGCACAGAGTTCAAACTCCAGGCATTAAATTTTCCATTAGTTGTAATTCCATGCAAAGTTAATTTCAAGTGGTGACAGATCTTCCCAAGGTGTTCTCCCCACAGGAACAAGGAGCTGTTATTAGGCAACAGGTTCAAATATTTTGGTACTATTTCACATTTTTTCCTATTTTTCTTTTCTTTTCTTTTCTTTTCTTTTCTCTTTTCTTTTCTTTTCTTTTCTTTTCTTTTCTTTTCTTTTCTTTTCTTTTCTTTTCTTTTCTTTTCTTTTCTTTTCTTTTCTTTTCTTTTCTTTTCTTTTCTTTTTTCTTTTCTTTTCTTTTCTTTTCTTTTCTTTTTTCTTTTCTTCTTGTTTTCCAGCTCTATGTTCTAAGTCAAGGTCAATGCATTTACCGTGGGAAGGTAACAAACCTCGTCCCTTACTTGAGAGATTTGGGGTTGAATTGCCCAACCTACCACAACCCAGCAGATTTTGGTAAGGACAACTTGAATAGTTTATTTCATTTATTTTGTATTTGATTAGCACCTTCAGGGTAATGGGGACCATCGTGAGATTTATACTTCTGTACATATATTCTTTTGTGTGTGTGTTCATATATGAACCAAAATTCAAAATAAAATTAATCAGATTTTTTTTCCTAAGTAATTTGAATGCCATCTAGTGGTACAATTCAGTGAATATTTCTTTCTGGTGGAAATCCAGGTTCAGGAAATGAAAGATAAACCATATTCTTTAGTGTTTCATAGTAACTAATATTAGGGGCTTTTTAAAGTGGGTTCAGTATTCTGCCTGGTATTTTATCTTGAGCAGTACCACTGTGCACAGGGAATAGCACTGAGGGTTTTTTCAGTGTTGTTTCTTAGTTCCAAAAAAGCGGAAATAGACTTTTGTCATTTTTTGTTACCTATATTCACTGCCTTTCCTCTGAAATGGTTCATTTAACTTCCAGAATGAAGAGATCTCCCTGAAGATTTGTGGAAAGATACATTTAAATTTTGTTTGTATAGATAAAAATTTGCACTTGGCATTTTAAAGCCTGTACTAAAAAATAATCTGCTTTTGTCAGCGCTGCAGCGTGAAGGGGGTTAATAACGAGGCTTGTACCTGGTCAGCAGTGCAAAGCAGTAACTTAAACCTTCTGTTTTTGTAGTGATGGAAGTGGCCTCTGGTGAGTACGGGGACCAGAACAGCCGCCTGGTCAGGGCCGTGAGGGAGAGGATTTGTGACACGGACTACAAGAGAGACGTGGGTGGGGAGAACGAGCTGAACCCCTTCCTCTGGCACCGGCCCTCTGAAGAGGTACTGTGTGCGTCACAGCTCATGGGCAAGGCTTGGGGCTGCAGGGGGAGGGAGGGAATTCAAATCCTCGGTCAGTGGAAGAGTCTCTGGGCGCTCTCAGCTGATGCGAGTGGGCTTTTGTGAATGAAAACCAAGCAAGATACTGCAAAGGAAGGAGTTTATTCTGTGATGTGTTTCTGCAGGACTCCTCCTCCACAGAAGGCTGCCACAGCTTCTCTGCCAGCTGCCTAACCCAGTTCTGCATCCTCTTCAAAAGAACTTTCCTCACCATCATGAGGGACTCGGTAAGAATGGCTTTATAATACCTTTTGTAGCCAAAAGGTCTGTTCAGCTAGGTGTGAGGCAGTGCAATAGACCTCAAAGGTCCTGTCCAGCAGCCCATCCATGAAGATGATCACAGAATTTCAAAGGGAAGAGACTGATCTTTCAGTCTTGCTGTTACTGTACCATCTTCATTGTGAATGACAGCTTTCTACACAGCACTCAGAAGCACCTGGCCTAAAAACCTAAAGTTTAAATCCCCTCTGTGCTGGCAGGTCCCTTATGCAGTTATTAATCCTACTGAAAAGCGAGTGAGAAGTTGTACTGCTGTGTCACAAAACTAGGTTTTCCAGAAAATTCAGGATATCAGGTGGAGATAATAATTTCAGTGTGATGTAAAGTTACTACTTAAAGTCTCCATTTTTGGAATAGAAAATTGGTAGATAAAAAGTTTGCTTCTTTGCCGTAACTTGTTCTCTCTTGCTGCTTTTTGTAAGTGCATTTGTCGACAAGGACTAATTAAGTTAATAAGTTAAGATCAGGGGAAACTGTAACTGATTTGCTGATGCATAGATTGAAGGACAGTGTTGTTTTTAAGATGTTTTTTTCCTGCTCAACTCTAAAGGCTTGCAGTTGTTCCCAATGTTATTATTTCTTTTGTTCTTCCAAGCCTCTTGTGGGAATACTGTGTTGTAGAGAAGGCACAGAACATTTTTGGATTCCTGATGAAGTAACTGATGAAGTTACTTTGGTCTATAGAAGCCTGAAATGCCTTTTTTGCTTCTCTTCTGCTCTGGGGAAATTTATCTTTTAGTGACAAAGTCTCTTTCCCCTGATGAATAAGAGCCCGTGGCTCCATGATATTGTCAGACAGTGAGATTTCAGGTTGCAGCATGTGCAGTTCCTGCCCGTATTTACTGGCAGAAATTTTCTTGGGAAGCTCATAATTTTTCTTAGCCAGTAGGAAATGAACACTTCTCATGGCATGGGGTTGGAACTAGATGATCTTTAAGGCCCCTTCCAACCCAAACCATTCAGTGATTTCTATGTAAGATTTTCTGGACATAAGTACTCCTTTCTTTCAGTCTTTCCATCTGATTTCAGCCACACTGTCACTGTTTTTGAGCCCAGACTTTCTGATAAATGCCACTCTTTGCTTATCACAGGTCCTGACACACTTGCGGATCACCTCACACATTGGCATTGGGCTGCTCATTGGATTGCTCTACTTGGGCATTGGCAATGAGGCCAAGAAAGTCCTCAGCAACTCGGGATTCCTCTTTTTTTCCATGTTGTTCCTCATGTTTGCTGCGCTCATGCCGACTGTCCTCACCTGTGAGTGTGGGGCGCTGTGTCACAGCACAGGGGATGGGATTGCAGGGACGTGGGAAGGTGTTGGGACGTGTCTGTTCTGTATAAGATAACATTTGACTTGTGATTCTACTTCTAAGACAGGTGGGGGGATAAATCTTGCACCCACAGAAGCACCACTGTGCAAGCAGAAACAGGCTTGGCCAGAGGCACTTCTCCCTCCCCAGTTTTGCCAGGGTTTTTCAGCACAGACGGTTCAGTGTTACAGTCCTGGACTGGAATTTCTCCTTATCCCAGTGCATCTCAACCATGCCCTGAGCTCATGGTTGGACTTGGGGAGAGTGGAATATTTTCTCTGGGGCTTCCAAGTCATGACTCCTGCATAAAATCAGCTTATTCGTGTGGTGTCAGAAGCAAACTCCTGCAGAATGGATTGTTTCATGCTTCCTTTGGGAGTGCCATTACCTTGAATTCCCTGTTGGACCAAAAGGAATACCCACGTTGTTTATGTTTTGTCACCACTTTTAACTGAGAAACCTTTTTTAAGGGAGTTTCAGGTCATCTGAGTAGACTGGTCCATGGTCTCAACAGTGAGCAGCTGTTGGGGCTGACCTCTTAGGATTTCATTAGAAATCACTGAAACTTTTGCTGCTCTGTCAAAAACCTGAGAGTTCCAGTCCCACCCTGGGACTGCAGCAGTGCAGGGTTAGATATGGATGAACCGTGTTGTTATTATGTGCAGCAACACTGCACCTTGCCGATCTAACTGAATGATCTGTGTTCTCTGCAGTTCCCCTCGAGATGGGAGTATTTCTCAGAGAGCATCTGAACTACTGGTACAGCCTCAAAGCCTATTACCTCGCCAAAACCATGGCTGATGTTCCTTTTCAGGTAAATGCTCTACTCTTCAATAAAATAGAACCATTTAAGTTCATGAATGACAAGCCCACTTGCCAAGAAGATTAGTACTGGTATTTTATCCATTGAAATAGTGGGGAAAATGTCCATATGTGTCTGCTGAAGCTTCAGGGCCGAATCAGAAGCACCATAAGAGTGCAGGACTTCTCAAAAGCTGAGACTTGATCCAATATTCTGTTAATAAACAGATGACCAGCTTTGCTTATTTGCAGAAGGGGAACTGTGAAGGGATGTGAGTGGAATCTGTTTTGAAATGCCGAAGTGGAAAGACAGGTATCACGTGCCTGTCATGTAATGGAAGGGCTGAGAGCTGTGGATTAATTAGAACGCCCCCATGTTTTTGTCTTACTCAGAGTAACAGTCAATGTTTGGCTGTCATGGACTAACCCCCAGTGCCTGTCCTTGCAGATCATGTTCCCTGTGGCTTACTGCAGCATCGTGTACTGGATGACTTCCCAGCCCTCCGACGCTCTCCGCTTCATCCTCTTCGCAGCCTTGGGGACCATGACATCCCTGGTGGCTCAGTCTCTGGGCCTGCTTATAGGTGCAGCCTCCACATCCCTCCAGGTACTGATGGTGTTTCGTGGTCTCATGGGCGCTCTGCTGTCACCCAACTCTGCTCCCTGTCACTGCTGCTGTGTCCCCAAGATGTTTGTTGAGAGGTGACAGGCAGAAAGTTGTCCTGCTGTGACAGAGCTCCTGATGCTCCCCACTCACATCAGTGTGAAGAGCACAGACCTGCCCTGGATGTGAGGCTCTGAAGTTCCTGCCCCACCTGAAGGGGCTGTGCCTGCCCTTGCTTGAGTGGGTTGTCACTTGCTGTTCATCCCAGACTGAGCAGGTCCTGGGAACTGCAGGACCGATGCGTTTCTGTCTCCCTACAAACTGGAAATTTTCCACAGTAGCTCAGGAGAAGGTTTGTCCATGCATATCCAAAAAAAGCTGTAGAAGGAAGGGTAGGAAAAAGCTTGTCCAAAAACCAAACTTCTGGAAATGGAGGGAGAAAGGCAGCTGTTGGCATGACTGGAAGCTGGCCATGTAACTCCTGGCAGGAGGTGTGCTGAGGTGACCGTTCCACAGCAGAACTGCTCTGTGATGCTGGTGATGACAGATGATTCTGACCTCAATATGCATTAATGCTGTCAAGATTTCTGCAGCAGAACACTCAATTCCCTCTCTGTGCCACCCTGTGGAGACCAGCATAGCTTTACTGTGTGATCCCTGTGCTTCTGCTCTTCCCCTCACAAGAAATCACACAGGAAAAAAAAAATCAGCAATTTCCTAGTATCTCAAACCGTGATAATTTGGGGAAGTAGAATTATTCCCAAGAGTAATAGAAGAGCAAGTTAATTTTTACCAAGACACTGTCTATTCCTTCTCTTCATAGGTGGCAACTTTTGTGGGCCCAGTTACTGCCATCCCAGTCCTTCTGTTCTCTGGGTTTTTTGTCAGCTTTGATACCATCCCAACATACCTCCAGTGGATGTCCTACATTTCCTATGTCAGGTACTGCTGGGGAGACCTTCAGCCTCCCATCTGGAAATGCTATTTGTTTGCCTTTGCTTGCTTGCTTGCTTGGTTATTTTGGGTGCCAAAGAGACTGTTCACAGCATGTTCTTCTAGAGTATAAACATATGTGTGATGTAAACCACATTATCTCACTGCATTTTAAGTTGTATATGTTGTGAAATAAACAGGAACAGGTTACTGGCCACAAGTCCGTGTCAGTCCCTTTGAATTCAGTGGGATTGCACAGCATGAAAATCCTCCTGGGTTTTGCAATATAGATACGGATTTCTGAAATAACGGGGACATCCCCAGCTGAGAGATTGATGCCAGCACCTCATTTTGGAAGAAAATGTAGTGTAAATCACTGCTGTATCCTGGACAGGTTTGTTGGATAAAGGCCTGTTTTTAAGTTTTGCAGTAGCACTGCCAGAAGAGGCACGGGATTTGTGTCACCTCTAATTTAAAGTGCTGCTTTAAGATCCATAGGCATCCTATATGCTGTCTGTGTCTGATGCAGCTGTCTTAAGATGGGAAAATTCCCATCAGGAAACCTCTAGAGGGATAGTTTAGACTATACACTGAAATGTTTATAGCTGAAATTAGAAGAGGGGAATTCTCCCATTCCCCTTTTCCCCACCCTGCCCAAGCTGCACTATTACTGAGAAATCCCAGGCAGCAAAATCCTCTTTGTTGCCAAGTGAGGTCTTACACAGATTCCTATCAAAGATAACGAGACTGCACCCCCTGAATTAATACTTGGAATTCAGGATGAGGCCTTAAACCATTGGCAGGCCCGTGTGGGGTCTCCTGAAGCCAGAGAAAGCTGTCCTATGCATGGATATCCTGTATGGGATATATGGGATATCTCATATGCATGGGATCCATGATGTTTATCTGCTTGCAAAATCAAATACTGGGAACACTGTCAGTGAAACCATTAGTGCACAGAGGGAAGGAGAAGGGACATTCTAGATTGATGCTGATTTTAACACGTTTCTGACTTCAAGCCATAATGGTATCCCTGTTGCTTATTAAAAAAAAAAAAAAAAGGCAAAATAATGGTGTCACTTTTAAATGGGGAATTCCTGAATATGAGCTGAAATTATGCTGCTTTCTGATTTAACATTTTTCTGTGCATTAACTGGAAGCAGCTAAAGGCAGAACTCCTGCCCTTGTTCCCTCTTACGTAAAATGCCCGTGCCATGTGATGTGCCTGATTGTAACAGGGATAGAACTGTGCCCCAAGACAGATGTGTCAGAACAATATTGAACCCCTCAGTGTTTCAGCTGAGCTCTCACAGGGATTGTATTGCACTTCTAACCAGATCATAAGGATTTTCCTTGTAATCCCTCCTTCTTCTTTCTAGGTATGGGTTCGAAGGGGTCATCCTGTCCATCTATGGACTGGATCGAGAAGATCTGCATTGTGACAAAGATGACACCTGCCATTTTCAAAAATCAGAGGCCATCCTGAGAGAACTGGATGTAGAAAATGCCAAACTTTACCTGGACTTCATTGTTCTTGGGATTTTCTTCTTCTCTCTGCGCCTGATTGCCTATTTTGTCCTCAGATACAAAATCCGAGCGGAGAGGTAAAGGAAAAGCAGCGAAACCAATGCAGTAGGAGAACTTTAGATATGCAATAGAGGGCACTTGACATTGTCTCACTGTGGCAGGCTGGTCCCCAGTGCCCAGCCAGATGCTGTCCTGACCGAGCCCGTGGAGAGAGCCACAATGGGATAGTGGACATACAGTGTTAAGCCAATCAGTCCAGTTGGGTTGGGTCATGTTTTCATTACACTTTCTAGCTTTAACTAGGAAGAAGAACTAGAAGGGAATTTTACACCACAGAATATCAATACCGAGGCAGTGTAACTGTAACAAGAAACCTGGCTGCAGGAGCCTTCCTTATGAAAACCAGTTTTGGGATAAGGTCACCAGGATCAGTCCTGGTAGCCAGAATAGTGTATTGTCATCTCTAGTTGACAAGGTAATGAGATGCAAAATGAGGAATGCAAAGAAAATAGATTCTCTCATCTTTTTAAATTCAGAGTTTCATCTTTGCAGTTTTCTATGTATTATTTTGCAATTCTTTTCAACAGAATTACCCCTTCTGGCTAAAAGTCTGTAAATGTATTAATAAGGTAAAGACATCTTTTTAATATGGATACTTTTTTAAAAGAAACCTAAAGTGATTCAAGTAATTATTTTTGTTTCTGTCTGAATTTAGAATTCTGGTGCTTTACTTGTCGAGCTGGTCTCATATCTGAAAACTGTAATGATAGGAGGAAAAGGCAGATTCTGAATCTGCACTAAACCTGTGGTCCTATTTGGAAGCAGCACTGGATAGCACATGCAGTTAGACATGGTCAAGCTGTCACTGAATGGTTGAAAAAAACATTCTTTTGCAGTGTCTTTAAATCCTTAGTATTCGTGATATTTTGAGATACTAACTCTGCTCATTATCTGTTTGATCTACCTCCTGCAAATGAAAAAAAATCAAAGCACTCCAAGGCTCATTTTTAATTAAATTGTGAAAGCAGGATCTGTCCCTGAAGTGATTGTTAAAGGAGTGCAAGAGCTGTCCACAGATCAAAGCTTGGGCTACTGTGTTAAAGCACCTGTGACTGCCTCCACCAGAGGTGTTTGTTACATCTGCAGCACACTCTGTGTAGGACTCCCCCCAAAATACACAAATGGCCTTGTAATGCTGCAGGTCTAATTATGTCAGGCAGTTTTGTTCTCATCCCTGAGTCTGCATGCACAACATGGGAGTCAATTGATCCGAACGTCAATGAAACTGTTGTTTTGGGTTACTTTGTAAATTTGGCAGGGGGAGTTCGGGTTCCAAGTTGATGTGAATTTTGTCACCGGTTTTCATGGGTTTGGATTTTCAGCCCTAAGTGAATCCACCATACTCCCGTTGGACACCTTGGCCAGCTTTGGTGCAAATTGCACGACCTTCTGCCGTGACTGTGAATTTATCCTGGTGTCCCACACCCCCGAGTGAGACCTGCACGTTCTGTAAATGCATTATTCCCATCAGGATGCTGAAGTCTTGTAGGTTGGAAGCAGCTCAATGTCAGCAAACCCTTCAGGAGCTCAACAGCTCGTGGCAGCAGAGCAGATAAGAGAGACCTGGTGCATCTGCTGGCCCCCAGCAGTCAAAAATTCACAAACTTTTCCAAGACTCCACAGCTGTGTCTATCCTAGTGAAATAAATAGTGCCAGGGTTAGTCCTCAGACAACTAGGGCTAATAGGAATGGCCCCTGTGCTGACTTCTAAACAGCCCAAACACTGTCTGGAAAAGCTCTGGCTGTGCTGGGCTGCAGCTCTGCCATTTAGCAAGGAAGACAATTCTTTCCCAGTTTTCCTGGCCCGTGCCCAGGCTCTGTTTGATTTACCAATACAGACACGGACTGCGTGTATCTATTAAACTCAGGACATTTGAACTAAGCCTGTGGTCTGGAAGGCTTTAAATCAAGTCCCATGTTTTAGGAAGGTTAGCTGAACTTTCCCTGAAAATAAGGTTGACCTGTGAGAGAAAAAAATCAATCTTTACTGTAGAAGAAAAAACAAATTCCTTGCACAGCCTCTTTGCATAATTTTTGTTGCTGTTTTTTCTCAAAAAGCTTTTGTACAGCTCTGCAGCTTTTGCAGGCATAATCACGAGCAGGTACGAACCTATATGGCTGTCAGATTTGAGATATTAAGAATTTGAGCTATTCTAAATAATACTTGTAGCTGTGAACAGTTTTTAAATAAGGCACAAGCTGAAATCCCTTTGGCACAACGTGCCTTGATTATTTCACGACTCTCAAAGTATTTGTGAATATTACAGGCAGTTCAAATGCTTTTTGCAAGCAGACAAAGGACTACACTTGTCAAATCACTCTTGGGTTGCTGACTTCTGGTCCAAGCTGAGGTCGAAGAGTGTGACATGCCTGGCATTGAATACCTTCAGGGTTCATGTTTTGTGTTTACCAGCACCATTTACCAAATACCACCCTGACAATCCCTTGCAGTGTTCCAAATGAGGCAACTTTGCTGGCATTTCAACACTGGGACCTTGAAGGATGCTGTTCTCTCCCATCTAGACCAGTTCAGCAGTGTGAGTTCCTTGGATACTGTCTTGTTGTCTGTGCCTGTTCCTCTGTTTTTAGACTTTCTCATGTTATGTTTTCAGCCTGCAGTGTGTCCTCCTGTACTGAAACTTTGTATTGTGTTGTGGTAGCCAAAAATCTGGTCCTCCACTGGTGTTCCTGAGAAAATTCCTGCTCTGGGATAATTTTTGTCACTCCTTTTTTTTGTTAGATTTGCTTTTTCCAGCCTTCTGCTGGCAGCATTTAGCTGGAAGTTATTATTTTAAGGAATGCTTTCAGACTGTAGTATCCCAGTAAAGAAGTAATTCTGTGGGAACTCAGTGATACACTGAGATGAGATAATAATTTTTTCCCTCCCTAGCTCGCAAATTAACTAATGATCTCTCTTTTGTCACTGCTCTGGGACAGAAGTATTTAAAATCCATCCCAATTATGTTTTCATGTACTGCAAAGATTTTTAATCTAGTCTCAGGTGGGCTTTTTTTCTCTTTATGTGGAGATGAATTCTAACAGGCTGGTGTAAAACACATTCCCAGGTTAATGGGCTGAGCCTGCATGTGCTGTTGTGTTGAGCAGCACTCTGTGAAGCTCTGGAGGCTTCACTTGGAAGAATAATAAGGCCGGCAAGATTCTAAAGCCTTCAAATCCTCAATTTTCAAACCTTCAATTTTATAGCCATATATAAAGAGCCATGCACTGTTCGAAATCAATGCCACTATTACCATTTGAACCACTCAGAGTCTGGCTAGGAGTTGTGTAAGAGACTAAAAGTTTTTAAAGGTCACTTGAAAACTGAATGTATGATTTTTGTTGGGATTGCAGGAAGACTTTAGTGTCCTGTTGGCCTCCTTGTTGTATTTTGATTTGTTTTGACATGTTGCTTTGGTTACTGTGTGCATTAGTTAAGACTGTAGGTCCTTCATCCTTCTTTCATTGTTTTTCTTCGTGGAAACTTGCATATAATCTGAAAAACCCTGAAGGTTGTTAAAAATAACTTGAAGCACCATTACTTACAATTAAATAAAAGATTTGGAAAGCAGATGCTACTCACAAGAAATTGAGAAGATTCCATTGTTACAGGTCAAAGGCAGTAAGGGAAGACTGACTGGTGCTGAAATCCTCTTCAGCTCTTAGAATTTAGAGCCCAAAGTACCTATTTTCATTAAAAGAGAGGGATATGTGCACATGTAACAGGGAGAGCTGGTTATGTAAGTGGGAGATAATGAACTTGAGTCCAAGCACTGGATGTCTCAGGTGATTGACAGTTCAATCCACACTTCTGTGTCAAAGTCTGTGTTCTCAGCAGAAAGGAATGTTGTATTAAACACTTGTTCCTGCGAGGATGTGTGGTACATACTGACCTGTGCCACCCCAGCGATCCTCACAGAGAAGATCTTACCTGTCCTATTTACACAGTGCTGGGTGGATTTTTGGATTCTGAGAATCAGGGGGAAGGCCAGCAAAGCAGATACCCTGGTGGGAGTCTGTTACAGACCACCCAGGCAGGATGAAGAGGCAGATGAAATACTCCATGGGAAGTCTTGTGATCAGTCCCTCTTGTTCCTGTGGGAGAGTTTAACTTACCAAATGTCTGCTGGAAATACAACACAGCAGAGAGGAAACAGTCCAAGAGGTTCCTGGGGTGTGTGGGAGGTAATTCCTGACACAGGTGGTGAGGGAACCAACCAGGAGTGGTGCCCCACTGAACCTGTTTGGGAACAGAGAAGGATTGGTGGGTGATGTGATAGTTGGAGATCTTCTTGGGCACACTGGTCATGAAATGGTGGAGTTTTTGGTTCTTGGGGAGATGGAGAGGTGGCAGCAGAACTGCCACCTTGGACTTCTGGAGGGCACACTGTGTTTGGGAGCTGGATTGGCAGAGTCCCTTGGGAGGCAGCACTGAAGGGCTGAGAAGTCCAGGAATGCTGGAGATCCTTAAGAAGGAAATCCTAAAGGTACAGCAGGAGCAGACCATCCATCCCCATGTGCCAAAGGATGAGCCAGAGGGGGAGAAAGACCAGCCTGGCTGAGCAGAGAGCTTTGGCTGGAAGTCAGGGAACAAAACAGTGTGTATGACCTTTGGAAGAAGGGGGGCTTCCAGCAAGACTACAAGGATGTTGTGAGGTTATGCAAGGAGAAATTAGAAGGTCCAAAGCCCATCTAGAACTTAATCTGGCTAGTGCTGTGAAAGACAATAAAAAATATCTCTGTAAATACAGCACTAAGGAGAGTCTCCATCCTTTATTGGATGCCATCCTTTATTTCCTACCAGAACAGCCCCATAGGGTGCAGTTGCTCAGGAATTTGTGTGTGGAGATCCATTTATAAAGTACGATCATGTGAAAAGCTGTTGGGAACTACAAGTAGGCAGAAAATGACACCGTGTCATGTCCTCTGTGACAGCTTGTGACAGGCTGATCGCTGCAGTGCCACGCAGCACTGGTGAGTGCATAAATTAGGTGCTGAGTGCCACTGGAGTTAATCAGGAGCTCTGCCGTTAATGTACAAGGGCAGTAGCATTTTCAGGAATCGACTCCTACTGCCCTCCTCTTAAATACTTGTTTCCATAATACACAAAGAGGTTGTTGTGGTGTATCCCACTGAGTGATTTCTGTAAACCCACGTGTCACTCTTCATATTACATGTCTAAAAGTTTCAGGTTGAGCCTGCAAGCATAGCAAGTTTCATTTTAATTCTGTGTAATGCTTTATTTCTGTTTCTGTACATATTTCACATAGAGTTTCTGAAGGAGTAAATGTTCCGTAGAGCACAAACCTAGCTTCAGTCTTTTTGTTATTTTGGAATCTTAACGATGGATGATAATTTTATGCAGTTGTCAGCAGTAGAAGCTTTCTTTTAGAGATTTAGATTTCTGTTGAGACCCGTTGCCAGCACAGTAAAACGAAGGGTGACCAGTCAAGATGTGTCTCCTTTGGCACAAGACATTCCCATGGCTCAGCCTGCATTCTCCGCACTGGTTATGCCTTCAAGACACATCCAGCTTTTGCTGATCCATTTTTTTTTTCTGGGGGCTTCCATGCAGCTCAGCCCACGCTTGTGTCCCTTTTTTCTGGATATTCATGGCTGCTGTCCATGTGGGGTGTGAAAATGAGCTGCTTGGGAACAGTGCAGGGTGCAGGATGGTTAAAGGTGGAGGGGTGACTTTGAGACTTCTTTGAGCTACCAAAAACCCCAGTGTGCTGGATCTCTGGGTGTGCTTTACTCTTTCAAGAAGACAAAAATTCAAAAATGTCTTTTTAAGCAGATTGCAAGGCAACATGGAAGTTTCTACTTTTAAAGGTTGATGGGGTTTTCTACTTCAGTGGCATCTGTGATGTCTTTTTTCCTGACCCCATTGTAGCTTATTTTAGTGGCCCATTTAGGGTAATCATTATACAAATTCCTTTCTGTCGCTTCCAGAAACCAGCTTTCCTGGCCTCCGTGATAATTATACCAACCTTTACAAATGTGAATTATTTGTTGAGCAATTTTTTTTTTAAATGGAAGAAATTCTCTTAAATTATGGCAAAAGAAAATTAAATTTGAGAAGATTACACTGATATATCTTAAAAAAAGAAGGTAACAAGTCCTGCAGTGGAGCCAAGCCTTTACGTGTGTCAGTATGGATTTATCAAATACCTTATCTAAGTCTGTTGACCTTATTGTGAGATACTGCCCTTGAACCTGTTACTGAATTACTTAACATTCGGTTCTTTTGTTTTTCAAAGCAAGAGTCAATGCAAGGTATGATTTTAAATCAGCGTGCTAAAGTGTGCATATTCTGTATATCTAATACGTCATTGTTGTTTCTGTAATGCATTTGCATTACTATGAATCAATTTTATTCTGCTTCTCTAGAGACTGTCGCTGCCTGCACGCTGTGATATATTTGCACTGTTGTAGATATATATATATATACATATAATGTAATTATATTATACAAACCATGTCTTTTTCAGGTTGCTTGTTACCTTTGTAGTTTACGCTTCCTGGTACAGTGGACCTGAGTAAAAATGTGGGATGTGGGGCATTCTGATGATATATTACAGTAATAGAGAAATCTTTGTATATTTCTGTATACTTAATACCTGTAAGAAGAGATTTGTATGTGCATTATTTTCCAAACTTAGGGCTTTGTTTTCTGAGACTAGAGAACATTTATGATAATGTAACACACACACACACACAAAAAAATCAAATAAAGTGTTATTATTTTCAGACAGACGCCTTTGTCTCTGTTCTCACTCCGAGGGAAGTGGAAGGTGTGTCGGTAGTGATACATTTTCCCTGCCTGCTCCTTGATCCTGGCAGCCAGCAAGGACATGGAATTGCCTGTTTCAGATGTAGATTGTGGTGGTTTCAGGTAACTCCCAGTATGGGTGGGTTACAGAAATATCCAGTAAAAATCCTTAAAAATATCAACTGCAGACACACCGGGGGTTGGAACTAGATGATGTTTAAGGTTCCTTTCAACCCAGAGCAAGCATCAGGACGTGCTTCCCTAGAAACCCTACACAACAGAAGGACTTCCTGAACCAGTGGAATTAATTACCTTTGTATTTCCATCCAATTTTGGTGGATTTTTCTTCCACAGACTGATCTTCTGTTCATCTTGTCCTTGCTGCAAGTGGCAGCAGATGTTCCCTGTGCTGTTTCATTGCAAGAGGCAGGAAAGGATCATTCCCTGTTTGCCTCCTGCTGGGCACTCTGGAATATGTGGGTTTCTTCCTCCCTTCTCCCCAGCTGAAGAGAATCTCTGTTTTATCCTGCCAGTCACCCCTGTCCATTCCCCATTTTACCAAACACATTTCTCCCTCATTCTGCCACAGCACCTCTGCGATGTTCTGCAGCCCTCTGTGCATTTCTGTCACCAGGAAAGCCTTCAGCTGGTTTAGAAAGCCAGTATTTTCATTTCTTGTGTTTCTCCTGAAGATCCACATTGGCCAGGAATGACATGCTTACTGTTTCTGCTGGACTGCTGCTTCCTACTGCACTGGCAGGGAAACTTGGGCAGAAATCCTGACCTGTGTGAGGCCCCAAGAACAGTGTCAGTGCCAGGAGGAGGGGTCAGTGTGGGTGTCCTGTGCTTTGGCAAATACTCACTTTGCCTGGGTGGCTTTCATGCAGCTTTAAGGCTGTTTCATGGTGTTTGTGTGTTGGACTTAAGGCCAAGCCTAGACAACATCACTGTCCTTGTGCCATCCCTCTTGACCACCACAGCAACAAAATTACCTGCCTTGCTCACCACAGTTCAAAGAAAACTGTCCTTTTACAAGTACTCACTCATAAATAACATGAGCAGTGATGCTTAAAGCGTGAATTGCCCTAAGGATGCAGTAGGATTGCATTTTCAAGACAGTTTTCTCGTGATGACAGAGATCATACTTTATGTTACGTTTTATAGCCCTGGAAATAATACTAGATTGAAGGAATTATGAATAATGCCTCCCTGTGCCAACTGGTCCATAGATCAGGAAGGGAAGAGGAGGAACAGGAGTCTTTCATAGCCTCAGTGGCAACATAAATTACTTTAAGCATTTTATATGGCAGTTAATGCTATTAAATAAGCCAACCATAAACTTCTCATTAGCAACACTGCAAAAATTAATATACCTCACATGCAATTACCATCCACTGTGCACTCCAAATGGATTCATAAAATAAAGAGCGTTTGAAAATAAAGGAAACTTTATTTTTCTGATAGCTATCCATTTAAATCCTGCTTTGGAATGCAGGTTGAAAGGCATGGGAACCCAAGGAAGTGGGTAGAGTAAGAGAGATGGGCTTGTTGAGCATGGGAGGGTGCAGGGATCTGAGCAGTGCCCAGGTGAGCAGTGAGCAGGTGCTGTGCTGTCAGCCACCAGCACTGACATCTTCCCTTGGGACAGCCTTCATGAAGGGCTTGGTGGGAAGTGTTGCCAGCTCCATTTAGGGCAGAAAAGCTGTCAAGGGCTGGATTAGTCAAACTGACACTAATTGCATCCATTTCTGTTGTTTAGTGCATTTTAAATTTCACAGCCTCGTTTGGTTTTGTGTCTTTTTTTTTTTTTTTTCTGTGCCTTGTAGATTTTTTCAAGATCTGTGAATTTTATTACGCACTGTTAACTCTGCGTGGTGGCTTTGCTGGTTTCCTGGCATTCCCGTTCCGAGCCTGTGCCTGCACACACACAGGAAGGCTGAGAAAAAAAGTCAATGCTATCTCTTTCACAGACAGAAAACATTAAAACATGAAGCTGATCCATTGTCAGCCTCTGACAGCAAAAACACCCCTCAGAGTTGCACTGTTTCCCCCAGTTCTTTCCAGCAGAGTCGTTCTGTTGTCCCACTGCCTGTTTTGCTCTGCTGGGCAGGTGAAATAAAGCTCCACCTGTTCCTAGGACCTTGTTGCTCATCCTCACGGCACCTGTAGAGTCAAAAATATGAAGTAGATTTTGTGGCTTCATCAAGAGTCTTACAGGTGCTTTTTGTCTTTCTCCTGTGTAAGAATCAGACAGTAAACCCAAAGTACTTAAAACAGAAACAAAAGTGACAGTAAACCTTTTGATTTTGCTCCTTCTGTTTGTTGAAACTCATATTCTGTGTCTTGGTGAAGCATCCCTTAGATGGGGCATATTGCCAAGTCTCAAAAAGGGTAAGAATCAGGGGAAATCTCATTTTGTGGCAGGAAGGATCTGGATTTTACTTACCCAATTTACTTTTCATGAAGCTTTCTGAGAACACCACAGATTGGAGTGTCAGTCCACTCTGGTGGTAAGTCAGACCCCTGGGAACTGCCTAGAATTTCTGCAACAAGTTCAGCAATTAAGATATTTGTATCAGCAGCAGTGAAATATTTTGATAGAAGAGTTCCAGATTCTCATTTCAATTCTGGTGTTTTAGGACCGAATCCCTCAAAATTGCTGTTTACCGAAACAACCTCCTGTTATGCTCTGAGACAGAAGCACATGTTGGAGGAAGCCTGAGAGACCTAAGTCCGAGACAGACGAGAACAGGACCCTACAAGGGCCTGTCTTTGTCCAGTGGCTTCTCCGAGGGGGATTTCTGGCTGCCACAGTGGGTGTCAAAGGGAGACCACAAAGCAGAGGAAGTTATCACAGCTAAGTGAATAGAAACACTGGTCTCCAGCAGTAAAGTACTTTGTTTTCTTACCCTGCTCACCTCTGGTAAGTGGAAGTTACATGAAACGAAATTTCGTGAAGTGGAAAAATGGAAATTTTACCATTCACTGGCAGGAGAAGGAGCACCCAAGGATGGCAAACAGTGGAACAAAGCTGCATCCTCTTCCACAGCACCTGTGAGTGCTACCCAGCTGGTTCTAGAACATGAGTGCATTCTGCATTGCAGCACAGATATTTTACAGCAAAGTCTGTTTGTCTGGCTGCTTTCATCTAGTACTGAGGACATGTTTGTTGTCCCACTGTGTACCTGGTGGAGTGTGCTGGGACACGGACCATCCATGCTCTCCAAGGTAGCTGGGCAGCTCATGTTCGTATACTAACACTGGCAGCTTTCAAACGCTTTAGAAGAAGGCTCAGATGAGGAAAAAGAAGCCTGCAGAGTAATAATGGACTCTTCTGCCCAAAGAGGACTTTTGTTTCTGGCAGAGTGCTGCTTGGAAAACTCACCTGAGAGCTTCCGAAACTCTCACCTGAACTTTGCTCCTAAGGAAAGTTTAGCAGCCCGCACCTCAGAGCGAGTTTTCCTTTTTGGACTCAGTCTGGCAGTGAGTGCGACCTCTTGGAAACTGAATCTGGGTCTGGAGATCATCATTCTGCCTGGGTTTAACACAGGGAGCCAGGTTTGGTTCTTGTGCTTTATTTTCTGTTCTCCAAGCCGTTTAATGGCATCGTGGTCGAGTTTTCAAGCTTTAGTAAAGCCAGTAACTCACACAGAGACCTGTGGCAGCACTGTGTGATTTAGCTGCTCTTGAGAGGAAGATTTCAGTTTCCATATTCTTTTTCACTTCAGTTTAGCACCTTGTCTGAAATCTTTCCTTTGAACACGAGCTTTGCCAGAGGAGGTGTGTGACACTGTAGCAGGATCCATACCCTTCCCAGAGTCATTTGGGAACAGCTCCTGAAGGAAGTGGCACATTAAAAAAACCACTTTTTTTTGAGGTGTTTGCAGTTAAATCTCTTGTTCACGTGGCTACAGGTTTGTTCTTCGTTGCTAGCACCCATCTGCTCTGAGCTCCTTGTCTGTCCTAGTTTTCTCCCATCACTTCTCCATGTCAGCCAAACACAGCTTTCCTGCACTGCTTCAAAATGAACAATTTCCGAGACCTTTTCCTTGGCGACAATTGCTTTAAAAGCCAGTAGAACATCTTCACTCACTGAAGCACCATTGCAATCAATCTTCAATGTCAAACATGCTCTATTCAGCCCTTATTAGAAGCTGGAGCTTTGGTGGCACTCAGCTGCCATGGTTGCAGTTTAGGACTATTGGGTGTTTGGGATTTTAAACGTCATTCACTGCGTAATGGCCTCATCGGCACAAAGCCCTTCTGTCACAAATTGACACAAATGGGTTCCTGTAGCACGTCTGCTGACGAAAATCACATCGCTGACCTACATTTTTTCCCCTTTGTGTTGGTTTAACACAGCCTGGTTTTTGGTGGGGGTGGGAGAAAAGCTGCTCGAAACTTCTATGTCCGGCACAGAGCCAATCACTGAAGGCTCTGACAATGGGCAAGTTACTAGCCCAATTAGACAAGCTGGTAACGTCTCTGTGATGACATATTTAAGAGAGAAAAACCGCGGAAAGTTCTCTTTCTTCTCCTGAGGGGTGGTGAGGCGGAGCCCTCCCAAGGCCGAGACCGTGTGGCCGGGGCCTTCCCGAGGCTGGGACCGCAGGGCTGGAGCCCCCCCGAGGCCAGGACCTCGTGGCCGGAGCCCTCCCAAGGCCGAGACCGTGTGGCCGGGGCCTTCCCGAGGCTGGGACCGCACGGCTGGAGCCCTCCTGAGGCCAGGACCTCGTGGCCAGAGCCCTCCCGAGGCCGGGACCACACAGCCGGAGGCCTCCCGAGGCCGGGACCGCGCGGCCGGGGCCCTCCTGAGGCCGGAGCCGCCTGTGTGGTGCCGGCAGGGACCACGTGGCCCGCAGCAAGAGACATGGCGAGTGATTCCCCAATGTGGAGCCCGGACGAGATCAACCTCTCAACTGCAACTTACAGACACCAACTTTCTTCCAAGTCAGAGAAAAAGGAAAAGCGAGGACACGTGAGGAAAACCGACATGGTGGCACCAAGGTCAGTGAAAAAAAAGGAGAGGGAGGAGGTGCTCCAAGAGCTGGAGCTGAGATTCTCCTGCAAGCCGTGGTAAAGGCTATAATACAAGAAACTATTTCCCTGTTAATTCATGAGGTGCATGGCGGGGTGCAGAGATCCACACGCAGCCTGTGAAAAAAGAGTCCTCACGCTGGAGCGCACGGATGCTGAAAAGCTGTAATCTGGTGAGGAACTCAAATAGGGAGAGATGACCCTTGCTCTTAGAGATAGAGGAAGAGAGCCTTCGCTTCCAAACTAGAACAGCTCATCCTTAAAAGACTAAACCCCGTGAACTAAAATGACCCACGCTAGGCAGTTACGGGAAGACTGCTTGGTCTGTGGGACGGACTCATTTACAGCAGGTTCGGGCGGGACTGCTGCTTGTGGAAGTTAAAACCATGCTAGAAAAGTTCGCAGAGAACTGTCTCCCGTGGGAAGAATCCCATGGGATGGGATCCCATGGCACAGCAGAATAAACTCTTTTCCTCAAGCATACTGAAGGAAGATTTTTAAGAAGTGAAAGACTGACCAAAACCCCATGTTTTGTTTCCTTGTGCGGTCAGTGGAAAGAGGGAGAGACTGGGAAAGAAAGGTGTTCTGAAGGTTTGCTTTGGCTCTCATTACCCTTTTTACTTTTAATTCTGTTAATAATAAATCTTTATACTGTTTAAGTTTTGGACCTGTTTTGCCTTAAAGTGTTTTTTTTTTTCAATAATCTGTATCTCAACTTATGAAAATGAAGTTTTCAATTCCCCCTCCTCTGCTCAGCTATAGCAGAGGGAAATAAGTAGATGTTTTTTTTGTGGGTGCCTGGCGCTTAGCCAGCGTCAAACCATGACACTCTTCCAGCAAAATATTCAGAACTTTGTTTACCTATTTAGCAGTCACTGCACGGCAATGCGGGTGTGCAGAGCTGCAGATACAAAGGGTGAATCTTCATTCAAGTCTTTTTCTCTCTGAGGCTGTAAATGACACTGCCCATGGACACTGCCTCAGGTGAGGAGAGCCCTCAGACTGACCCTGAAGGGGAGGAGAGGAAGGTCCCTCCTTTTGTAGCCACATCTCTGCGGGTCCTGCACACTGTTCTTTGGTGTGCACTCCTGTTTTGGGATCTCGCTTTGCTCTGCCTTGGCTCTGCCTGTCATCTTCAAATCCTCAGCGGCTGTGGCTTTCACTCTGTTTCTGCCAGCTTTATTTTCTCACCAAAAATTTTAGTTTTTGGAATTCTAGGCAGTTTTTTCAGGTTCATTTGTGTAGGTGTGGATAACAGTCTACCTATAGAGACCTCGAGCACTTACCTAATGCAAAGTCCCAGAATAGACATCATCCCTTTGGACTTAGTGATGACGGCAGATCCTTAGGTAATAATTATTTGTGCTGTGAGCAACTAACTCTGATTTATAACCCCAAATGTCTGGAGCAGCTGCCTGACCCTGTGGTGGCTTAGCTCTTGGGAATGCTTGGCCTCAGCACAGCAGTTCGTGGTTTTTGCAGGTGACATCATGCCCAGGCATGATGCTGAGGGCACTTGGTCTGTTCATGCTGGAGAAGAGGAGGGTGAGGGGAGACCTCACTGCAATTACAACTTCCTCGTGAGGGGCAGAGGAGGGGCAGGCACTGATCTCCTCTCTGTGGTGACAGTGACAGGACCCGAGGGAATGGCCTGAAGTTGTGTCAGGGCAGGTTTAGGTTGGATATTAGGAAAGGGTTCTTCCCCCAGAGGGCGGCTGGGCACTGAACAGGGTCCCCAGGGCAGTGGTCACAGCACCAGCCCGACGGAGCTCAAGGAGGGTTTCAACAACATCCTCAGGCACAGGAATTCTTGGGGTTGTGCAGGGCCAGGAGGTGGACTTGATGATTCTTGTGGGTCCCTCCCAGCTCAGCATTTTCTGTGATTCTATGAAACACCTGCAAAGACCTTCAGAACACTGCTCAGTTTATTGCTCATACTACAACCAGTATCCGACCATATTCAAATCATATTATTGAGCCTGTTGGAAGTGGTTTAGAAATGACTAATTTTTTACTTGCCTGGATAAACTTACTCATCACTAAAGTGTACTGGGATAAATCAAACCTCCAAGGAGGCATGTTAAGGAGGACTTTTTTTATGATGAGGGTGGCGAAAGGTTGCAACAGGTTGCTCAGAGAGGTGAAAAGTCCCTGGAAATCCCTGTAAAAGTTCAAGGACAGATTGGACGGGGCTAGGAGCAACCTGATCGAGTTGAAAATGTCCCTGGTTATTGCAGGGGGCTTGGACTAGATGACATTTAAATGTCCCTCCAAACCATTCTGTGATTCTGTCTCCACCCTCTTCTCTCTCCTTGCAGCGCAGCCCTGCGCAACAGTTCCCCCGTGCTGAGCCCTGAGCACAATTTGCTGCTGCAGCACTCAGGTCACCCATTTTATTCCCAACAGGGCTCTTAGAGGCTCTTTACTGGGCTCTTTAGCGAGCTCTCACTCAGCTGAAGCACCAAAGCATTCGAGCTGCTGTGCTGAGCATTCAAGACTCCCAGGAAAAAGCAGCCACGCTCGACACCAGGAGCTTCTCCTGTGTCTGGCGAGACACAGCAGCTCCGTTTCAGCTTTAGGCCATGGTTGGGAGAGCCTGTGTGTTGCTTTTAGTGCTGCAGAGGCATTCCCTGAGCGTCACCCACGGGACCCACTTGTGGTGAGCACCAGAGACAGGGTGATACAGAGAACACGAGGTGTTTGAGTCAGACCAGCTTGGTGACCAGCTAACAAAGGTACCCTTCCCTATGTCTCAAGGGAAAAAAAAAGCCCAAACCCACAGCTATATCTATATAAAGCCAAACCCTGGATATTTTCAGCATTCAGAAGGACGAGTAGCCCGTGTGATGCCAGCTAACAAATTCAAGCAGTCACTTGCAAGTGTGAAGTGTAACTAACACAAAAAGCTGAGTGCCGTGTTCCTTTTGGAAGCACTGGTGGCTGCTCCCTCATCAGCAGGTTGCTGACATGCCAAATTTCCTGGGAAACAGAGAAATACACAGCTTTAAAGTAAAGACAGCAAAAAAACCCTCACAAGTTGTGTCGTACTTATTTTATTACAGTGAAAACCCGTGCGGTGCTAGGCTACTGAGACAATAAAAGCTACCAGTAACTTTTCATCAGAAAGGAGTCAATCCCAGATAAAAAACAGTCTAGAAATCATGGCTGTTGCAAAATATAAAATCTGAGTTGGGACCTCCGTCTGTTGTTCCACTGGAGTAGATCCAAAGATTGCAAAGTTCTCGATGGAAGTTTCTCCTTTAACAAGCTGGGGAGGTAAAGAGGAGAAGCAGATTAAGGGTCATGTTTTCTCCATAAATCACACAAGATGCTAGGAGGTGTTTTGCCTAGATGTAGGACATCCAAAAGGCAATTTTTTTGCAATTTTGACCAGCCACCCTATGTAGATGTGTTTCCTATCTGTGATTCAGATCAGTAAAACCAAATTGTGGTGAATTTTACATAGTACAAAACAGAATGTGTCTGAGGCTATTGGTTATTAAATATGCTGCAAGGTCAATCCTAACTGAAAAAGAGTTGGTATGGTACCAGAAATTTCTGTAAGTTTCATTCCACATTTCTAAAGCAAAGCCTTTTATCTCTCATGCTGATAAGGTGGATGTGAGCTGGGTGGCTGCACCTCTGCCATGGCATTAGCTGAGGGCTTGAGCTCACACCTGAGCCCAGGCTACCGCATCGCCCACAAATCTCTGGCTCAGATGCATCAGCAACGCCCCACTCTCTGTACAAGAAGCTGTTTTCTTAGAGTTTAGCCACCTTTTCCTTCTCACACCCTTAGGAATCTCTGGCTGACACAGCACACCAAGCCTGGGTGGAGCAGGGACCCTACCAGGAGCCGTGGAACATTCACAGGGACACAGGGGACATCTCCTGCAGGACATTACCTTCCTCCATGACACGGTGGTAGAAGCACCAGGGGACACCGGCGGGGTGTGCCCTGAAGCAGCAGCCCTTCTTTGTGCACTCCCTGGGCTTGATGCCAGGGTGGCCGCAGTTTATCCTGGTGTAAGGATCGTTGGGACACATTTTCCTCACTGTGTAAAGCAAAAAAAAACCAAAGGCAGGAAGGAGAATGTGTTACTTCATGCTCCATCTGCCTGGTGATGTAATTCACAAATAAAAGGCAGGACACAAAGGTGAGGTCCCTGAGGACGTCCCTGATGACCTCTGAACCAATTTCAGGCAGCAGATCCACCCAGATCCTCACCCAGCCTCATAGGCAAAACTAAATTCCAAAGGGTGATGAACTGCTGCTGTGCTCCGGGGACCGCAGGAGGCAAAATTCACTCCTGGAAGTGTCTGGCAGCAACACATCTTTACCTATCCTAAATCCAGCAATGGGGTGAAAAGTCCTGTGTCTCCCATAGTGGTAACACATGCACTGGCCTCAGACCAAGATATATCCATGAGCTGACCCCACGCTCACCCCAGAGCAGCCTGGCTGACATGGGGAGAGGACCACCCAGCCCTCTCTTCGTGCCAACTTAAGTTACAGAAAGGAAATAAGTTGTTTAGAAGGAAATCGCAGCTCTGCCAGGCACTTAAAATTAAAATCCCAAGTAAAGAGATTATACTACCCATCTTGAATACTTCAGTTTTCCTCTCATGGAACAATTCTGCTCAGAAAAGCAATTCTATGAAAATGGCACTCTAAGTTGCTGCTGCTCATTTTTCAAGGTTTACAAGAATTGCAAACAGTGCTCATAAGCAAAACTATTTTTTCCTTCTGTAATTCTGATCCCTGTTGACTAATCTCAATTTATATCAGGTTTTTCTGTTGGGTAACATCGCCTTTGCACCCTCATTTCCTTTCATGTCACCTGTGCAGCTGCTGAGACTGCCCTGAAGTTCTCCTAAGAAGGAGTTGTGCTGTCAGTCCAGCAAATGTAGCTTACACCGAGTTAATTAACACAGCTAATTACACTCAGTTACTTAACACAGTTATGTAAAATATACAGCTAATCCTTGAAAGACTGGAAGAGCAGTTGTTATCCTCTCTGAGAAAATAATGGTAAAAAATAGAAGCAGGATGCTGGCAGATGTCAAACAAGTAGCCACACAGCAAACGCACTGAAATAAGTGCTGGGGATCCCTTGCTATACCCATGGACAAGACCATAAATGAAACTGAAATGTCTCTAAACAATCAACACAGGTTTTTTGATAATTTGAAGCCTAAAGGAAGAGGAAATATATTGTGTGAAGAGGATGAGGCAGAACTCTGATGCTTAAGCAAGGCCTGACTTTGCGTTTTACTACCACTGGTCTCCTAACAGAGGTTTGTGCCCACTTTTCTTGCCTAAGGAAAAAAGCAAAACTGCTCCCTGGTTGTAGACATTTCTGGATAACCAAACACGAGGTAAATCAGTGTTTCTGGCAGAGATATTACCTTTCTTTGGTTTAGGACTGTAGCACCAGGGGACGCTGGGGATAGAAGCGTTGAAGCAGCACCCAATTTTCTTGCACTCTGCTGCTGAGATCCCTGGGTAGCCACAGTTTTTCCTCTCCCTGGGAACCACTTTACACTGGCATTTTGCTGTTCAGGACAGAAGAAGCAAGTTACAGGCTGTCAGTTTGCACACTTGTTACGGAGGGGAGTTTTTCAGATGCTCACTGGGAACAATGCTCTCTCCCTAGATGCTTTCCATCTTTTCTCTTCCCTGCCAAGACCACAGCCTGGGTGGTTTAAAAGCTGGTTTTAAACTCCTACCAGTTTTGGTCAGGGCTGTACATCACACTTTGAGAGTCTGTGGTCTCACTTGCAGCCAAGCCAGCCCAGCACAGTGGGGTTTGTGGGCTTCAGATTGACCACACCAAATGGGAAATCCCAAGAACTTCCAACACTACGCTATTAAATGTTTGCTGCTTTGCCCATCTCACGTGAAGAGGAAAAGACTTAAGGGTCCAGTGGATATTCAAACAGATGTAAAGATACAAAATCTTCGCATTCTTGACAGGTGATTAGAAAATATAGCATGATGTGCAAATAGCTGCAGCTATGCTTTTAGCATTTAAAGTCTTCTACACAGTCATCCACAACCAAGAAATTCTGGAGCTGTCCTCCAGCTGTCATTGAGTTACTTGCTTTCCACTTCTGGAGCTGTCTAAATGACTTGTCTTTTAATGAGGAGGCAGATAGACCCCTTTAAAACTGTATTCACGTGGCAAAGCAGCATAAACCAAATGTCAGAAGACAATTTAGACAGAGCTGTCTCTTGTTCCAGCCCTGGTCCTGTTCTAGCGACCTCCTCTGCCTTTGCAGCGGTTCCTGGTTATTCCACCAACACAAGAGCTCACCTGCAGTCTTTCACATTTTGCTATAGATCTCTCTGAAAAACTTTTAAAAGTAGGCTCCAGCTTTGGGAATAAGCAGCAAAGAAAGCCATTTGCTGTCTGGTCTGTTAAAGCTGACAGGCTCTGGCTGCAGTCGGTGGGATGAGGGTCCCACACGTACCTGGAAGGCAGCAGGAGGTGGATGTACTTACTTGGAGGTGCAATTCCCTCTGCCAGGGTGCTGAGGGCTATGACGAGGGTGACAGAGAATGCACAGACCACCTTGAGATCCATGGCTCTTGGAAGAGGAGCGGTGCTGCTTTCCCTGGAAGCCACAGGTTTTATGCACTCCTGGTGTTTGCCCAGTGAGGTCTGATAACATTGTTCCATCTGACGCTTCACCCAGAAGGTTGGGTTTTCTTTTGTTTGGTTAGGAAGTGTTGCCATGCATATTTTGATATCCCGGAGATAAATTTCTGGGCTCCCGTGAGCTACTGATCACATATCTATTACGTACCTATAGATACATATCTATTACATGATCCCATAATCTGTCAAATGGATGCTGCTGGGTGCCTCTGGGTGCTCTGATTTCATTGCCTTTAGAGTATTTCACACCTCTGGGCAGTTTTTATTTTCCAGTCACTACTGAAAGATATGTAAAGGATTTCTTATCCAGGTGTATCTTTTCTGCCTCGATTTTTCCCTGGCCTTAAGGTTTTGGTTATGCTTACTCTGAAACAGGTAAGGGAGGAGGGCTGGAGCTGTGGCACCTCCAAGCTTCAGCAGACCACCCTGCACCTGAAAAAACACACAAACACACAAAGTGGAAGGTGTGACTGTGAAATACTGAGCCCAGCTAAGGCCACTGTTGGTTTCCACACAAGGCAATTTAGGAAAAGGTAAGATCAGGAAAAAAAACAACCCAAAAACCCAAGAGGATCAACAGCACAGAGACACGAGAGAAGAAATGAGAGTTTCTGTATGATCTCAGCCTGCCCCCCAGGTGCTGTGCTTGTCCAGGCATCAGCTCTGAGTGTCCCAGTTTTATTTTGGAGTTGCTGCCCTGTGCAATGTCCTGTTCCAGGGGTGCCACAGCAGGGGCTGTCCCCACCCCCTCTGCCCTATCCCCAAAGCAGAGCAGCACTTCCCAAGCCATCCAACACCACCTGCATGTGGTCTACCAAAACCAAACTTCTGAAGCACCATGTTTGACCTCTTAAATTCCTGACTGCTTTTCTCCTGGTTTCAGAGGTGGCCTCCAAGGCAGCCTTTGGGCTGTTTTGGGACAACTAGCCTCGGGACTTGGACTGCTGAAGGCTTTAATCTCCCTTTTGGGCAATTTTCTACTATTTACTGTAACATTTCTTAACTTCCAGCTACTTTTCAGCTCTTAAACACAATCAGAGCAGTGCCAGGGAGGCGGGGGGAGAAGCAGTGGGACGGTGGGACCATCTCTGCACCCTCCCCACAGGAGGCACCTGCAGAGCAGGCAGGGCAGGCTGCAGCCCCTTTGGTGCTCTGCAGCATCACTTTTCCTGTGGGAAAACCACCAGGAACTCTTCCTGTTCATCACCAAAATAAAGAGATTCAATGCATTTTTTTGATCTCTGACAGAATTGTGTTGTCTTGCTTTTGAATATTACATATGAGTTTGTTTTGCGCATCTTTCCATTACAAAGCTCAAAGTGAGAACTTTCAGCTTCTACGGTTGTGTTTTGGAGGAAGTTTATTGTTGAAAAGTATTTCCAACAAAGTGGGAGGGCTTTTGTTCTACAAGGAAATAATAGGGTTCTTTTTCCTAAAGGTTAACGTGTTTAATACTTTATGGACTCTACTTATATCCATCCCTATTTAGGACATGGGTGGCATTTCTCACTGAAAGTCACAATTCATAAATTAGGTATTTTGTGTATCCTCCACAAGATACCAGGCTGTGGGCAGAAGAGGACTGGGCTCCATCACTCAGCAGCTCATATCACATTTTTACTTCTGTCACTTAGAGGAAAACGTCGGACTAAAAACTTTAAAATCCAGTTTTCCCCTTATGTGCAAAGGTCCACCACGATGCCTGTCCAGAGAAGTCATTGGTAGTTTTTCCACCAGCTTTCTCCTCAGGGAGCAGGGGGTGAGGTTGGCTGAAACACTGCCCGTGCACGAGGTAAAAGCAGTGATCCCGAGGGGGACCGCGCTGCTTTCGGACCTCCACGGAATTCTCAGTAGATTATCAGCCCATCGTGTGAGTCAGCTGAAACTGCAGATAACGTTTGTCACTCCTGCTCCTTTCTGGACATTAATTAAGCCCTTATCTGCTGGCTGTCACCTCTTGGGCCCGATCCCAGCTGCGGGCACAAAGGCAAATCTACCCCCGAGCCCTCGCTGCGGAAAGAGCGTTTGATTGGCATCGTAAAGCAAACACACGGCAATAAATGAGCTGCCTGCTTTCTGCCAGAGGATTACTTAAAGATCTTTAATATGTTTCTATATCAAAGCCTTGAAAATTATCTGGGGTTTCCCTGTAAATGTGTTTCCTTCTGTGAGGCCGGCACCTACCTAAACCTTTTGGTAACTCTGTAAAGGATTTCGGGCTCTGCAAGTGCCCATGGCCAGAAGGGCCTTAGAGGGGTCCCTCCTCTTCTCCAGGCTCCGTGTCCTCCCTCGCCACCCTCCCCTGGTCCCTTTTATCTGCACTGTGGTGCTCTCATCTCCTTCCCAGCAAGGACATGGAGAAATCACCACAGCTGGTATTGGATCTTGCTGTGGATCAGTGGCAGGCTGCAACTCTTTATTTTGTTAATCCAGAACTTTTGAAGGATAAGGGTATTTTTTTCTATCTCTTTTCACTTAAAATAACCAGCAAACAGTACAACTTTGATTTTCGTCCTAAAGGGAGTGTTTTGTCCTGAATGGGATTTCCTTTTTGTTGTAACTGTTAGTTTGAATGCTGACATGAAGAAATCTGTCACTGGGCCAACAGTACTGCATGTGAGCCCACAAAGTAAATCCCAAGTTTTGAGTGCTCTCTAAAGTAAATCATCATAACAGAGAAAAAAACCAGTGGCAAAAGAGAGGGGTGTCTGCAATTTGCTCCTTCCAGCTGTGCGAGGCACACAAAAGCATGAGTTGGCACATGAAATTCCTCAAACCAGGACAATATCTGTCTGTCTACCAGATAACACTGAGGGGTCAAAAAAACAAACAGAGAAAACCCTACGTCTTAATTCTGAAAATGGACAGTTCAAAATAACGCCTGAGATCCATGGCTTTGATAAAGATCCGTACCACAGATGTACTAATGCCGTTGTCAAAATCAACTTGAACTTTGTGAGTTCAAACTCCTTCAGGGGGATTTTGTCAAAGAATATGTCACTTTTACAAACCACAGACAGTGCTGGAATGGGACTTTTGTCACATTTCTGCGGCAAACATCCTTGCCCAAGGTGAAAAGAAAGATTTAATTACTGAAATTAATCAAATGTGTAACTCAGAGCTGAGTCAGATCTAAAAGCCCAAATTTCAGCATCCAGTGCACTACAAAAATGTTTGGTTGTGATGCAAAGCCCAGTGCCAGTTTAGAAATACAGCTCAGAGCCTGTAATTTTCCCTAATGCTTCTGGGGTCTCCAAGCAGTCCACAGTCTCAGAACTGCCATCATTTTTTGTGACCACCAAAATAAGCCCAGAAAATCCTTATCATTCCTGAAAAGAGGTGGGGACCAGCCTGTGGAGGAGAGAACACACTGGCTGGGGACAGCAAAGCAGGGAAATACGTATTTTGCTTCTTTTCTAGACCCCATCAGATTTGTAGTGACCCAGAGAGGGGAAGAAACTCCTGAGAAATGCAGAAGATCTGATTCAAGACGTGACCACTGAAAGGTCTCGTTACGATAATGGTTGTGATGCATTCCAGTTCACCATGCCACAGGCAATGGAGTCCAAATCCTGACCTATTACTTTCTAAAAAGGGAAACATAAACCAAGAAGATTTATTAAATTGAGCTTAAAGGAAGAGTAAAGTGTGTGAAATGCTGGCAAATGGCAGGGTGCTATTGAAAGACACAATATGAAAACCTCAGTAAATATTTACCATGGAACAAAAAATACGAAATGGATGTCCTCAGGCACACATAGAGACCCAGAATAATTAAATGAGAGTAAAGGAAACTACTAGAAGAAAAAAGACCTTTTATTTCAAAGTCAAATAAAGAAAACAGAAAAAAAACTCTACTGCAGGAAAGTAAAACCATGAAGAGGTAAACAAATAACTTCTTCTCAGATAGGAGACAAAGTCAGCAAGCACAGGGAAGAGGAGAGGATTGCGGCAGCTTGGAAAAAAAACAGAGACCACTGCTTCTTCTAGCAGGATCCACCTTTATTACACACACTCCAGTATTTATGTTTCTACCATGGAAAGAAAGTTTTAACAAAGTTTTGGGAACGTGCAGAAGGAAAGACAAGACAGCTACACCGCCAAACACCTGGCAGGGCAGACTTTTCTGCCCCTCATCAGCCACTCACGCACACAGCCCACCTCCCAGCGTTCCGGGAGGTGAAAGAGAAACATTCACACCTGGTGTTCAGGGCTGCAGTCATTTCCCTGGTACGCATCTTCCCAGGAGAACAGAAGGCCCTTATCAGAGTTAAGATAAACAAGTAACAAGTTGCTCTTCTACGCAGGGCTCTCCTTAAGGCCGGGATGGCTGCTGCAGTGCTTCCACAGTGATCACTCGGGTTACTGCGAGTGCAGTGTGAGGATGACAGGAGCATACGGAGGATAACAGACAGTTTTGTGAAAACACCAGCTCAGTGCTAAGCAACCGTGAGAAAAGCAAATGACAGATTAACAATTCTTAGGCAAGGAAGAGAGAATCACAGATTTACGAAGTTTTTCCATTTTACAAGCCCACCCTGTGTCTACATTTTCATGCCGCGTTCTCAGTCTCCAGCCTGTAAAAGGTCCCGTGGTGGGGACAGGAGTGTGGGACAGCATCCACACCAGGAATATTTATGTATACCAGGTCTCTCCAGATCCGTACGGGTCACAGGATGCACAGTTCGTGGTCTCATCTAACACAAAAGTCTCAGTGGTAGGTTAGAAGCACATGAGGGAGGGTGGTTCATCAGCAAGCACGGGGATATGATGCAATTCAGCTGCGGATGCTAAAATTTCCCAAAGGTCTGAAAAGCAACTGGATAAACTCATTGAAGAAAAATTGTTTGAGGCTGTTAAATTCCCAAACTACACATCTATCTCAGGAAATGTCTAAGCTGCAAATCCTTGGAGGTTGGAAGGGTATTCTGTGAAAGTATCACTGCCTGTGGCTGGCTGGATTTGAGCAAAAGTTACTCATCATTTCTCAGAATAAAACAACCAGAAAGCATTCAATAAAGTGATGGGGCAGGAGTGGGAAATGAGAACAATGTAGTGTATGACTGGATTATCTTTGCTCCTTGTTGAAGTTTTTCTGTAAGCACGTGTAAGTGGCACTGGGAACTGGGCTGGGGATGGATTAATTTAGCCTGGCTGATCCCACAATTTTATCATTGCATCTTTTGATTTTCATCATTTCTCGGGGACATCTTTTCAAATCATCTAGTGAAAGTTTCAAGCTCAAAACCAAGATAATCTAGTTTGGGTTTGATACTGAATCTGGTAAATATGTCCCGGTTTGGAGAATGGAAAATGCTGTGATTGCTGGAGCTTCACAGATGATTCTGAAACGCATCAAAACCTGAAGCAAACCCACGCCAGTGGATTGGATGTGATTCCCAGAAAGAAGAGCCAAATCGAGCATCACTCATGGCATGGGGAGGGTTTGTGGGTCTGTTCCCTTCCACAGTGACTGGTGGGAGGGAGGGATTCTTGCAGGTGCAGTGAAAGAGCATCACCTACAAGGGGCAAGAACCAACACCTCTCACCTACACACAGGGACAGGGACAGGGAGCCACTGAGATCACCCAGCAGCTCCAAACACTGATGTTCGGAGGGCAATGGAATAGCTGATACGCATTGCCCATATTGTATCACTTTAGCATAATTCATTCATTAATGTCAGAGCAATTGGCAATGTACATAGGAGCAGGCAGGGGTCAGCAGCCATTCACCCTGCAAGCCAAAAGGAAATGTTCCCCCTTGAGTTTTCTGGTGGCTTCTTAGAGCAGATTGAGAGCTCTAGGTTTCACCTCGTGTGCCAAGGACTATTATTTGGGACACACGAGATATGAAAAAAAAATCCATGGTTCTCATTTGCTACTATGGGAACAGTGATCAAAACTTTGAAAACCAGGCAATGCAGGCAAAGGGCTGCAAGGTTATTTCTGACACAAATAGCTAAAGAGATAAATACGAATGAGAAATGCCTGAAATAGGAGACTCAGGAGTCCTAGGAAATAATAAGTGAGCCTAAGACCTCGTGTGGGAGGAAAAGGTCATTCAGAGAAGTTTTGCCCTAGTGGTTTCAAAAATGGGCAGCGAAACTATACTGCCTGAACTGCTGTCTCCAGCTGATGGTGAGGACCGGAAAGGCTCAGAGGGATGTACGGTGTGACAGGGTCTGTAAAAGAATTGAGGTTAGAAAGTGACCTGGGCTGGCTCAGCTGAGCTGATAGCAAAAATTACCCACAGAGCTGGCAGAGTGGAGTCGAGATTGTTGCTGTTTTTAGCAAGTTTCAGTTATTGCTCTTTTCATTGATGACTGTGAGGGGAGGAAATATTGGCCAGGAAGTGTTTCTTCTGCACCAATTATACGTGGTTAAAAACAGAGGGAGAAATATTAAGCTCCAATGTTAGCAAGAGTTGATGTATGAGGATTAGTGGGAGAGCTACTTCGGGGGACAACTGTGTCTCTATACAGTTCAATTCTTCAAGGGATTTAACAAAATAATGGTAGAAAAACGTAGAAAGTAGAAAGAAAAGAAGTAGAAATTTCAACAGAAAAAAAAAGGCTAGCTATGAAATTCCTTTGAAATCTTCCCTTTACATATTTTAAAGAGACTGGGCATACAAAGTGAACCGTAAAGTTCTGGCAAGAATCAGAAAAGAAAAAAGAATTCTCTCGAGATGGGAAAATCTTAACAAGAACATCTTATTTTACTGTGGGTTTTTATAATAAGTTACTGCAGGTGAGAGCTTTGCAGAAGCCAGAGCTCAGGCCTAGAGGAGCACATTGGAGGTGTCCAGCTGGGATGAAGGATGCCACGGCAGAGGAAATGGCACCTGAGGCTGCCCTTGCCGTGTCCTGCTTACCTGGGGTAACCCCACAAAAAAGGATGCAACCGCTCACTGACCTACAGCTGAGGTGCAAGAGCTGGATCAAATGCACCCAGAAGGATTAAAGAACAGCTGTTAGAGCTGGCTGGGATCTCTCCAACATAAAGTTTTGTCAGGATGAGTAGATTGAAGCAGAAACTTGATGCCTGTGAGGATTGCATTGGCAAAACAGCACTGTGACGGTTCTTCCCGACCTGAAGGTGTTCTGGGATGGGGCAGACAGCAAGCAAGAGGGGTCCCCGTCACCTCAACAAAAAGCCATTTGCAACAGTTCCTTGAAGGGAAAATCCATCTGGGCTTTTAAAAACACTAAAAATATTACACCTGGTTCATGAATTCCCTGAGTCTGGAATACCCAGCAGCTGGGAGAACCCTTGAAGTGGACGCTTGCCCTCTTGTTGTGGCCAGGTGTGTCCAGGGCCCAAGGCAGCACAGCTTTGCCCTTCCACCTTGCCAAGGAGGTGGCACTGGCTCCATCTTCCCCACTTTCATATGAAGTCCTACCTGAGATCTGCAAGGCAAAGTGAGAGCTAAAGCCAGAAAAACCCTCTGATAGCGAGAACACAAAGCCAGTTTGGTGCAAATAGCAAAGCAATCAAATTTTGATGATGAAAGATTTCGTTCACATTTTCTGTATATGTCACACAGACAGCACAGCAGCCCAAGAGGGCTCTCACGTTGGATCACTGGTTTAAATCTGTCATTTGTAGCACAATAAAGTGAATTGTCAAACATATTTCTGTCCACAGTAGCAAAACAGCAATTAATCCATGCCCATAAATACAGGGGGGGAAATGCTAATACTGCAGTAAATCAAGCAGCTTCCCTCCCTAACATATTTTGCTTTTCATAAATGAGACCTGAATTCTCAATGTCTCTCCGCTAATGGGAAAATTCTTAAAACCTAATTAAAAAGTCTCTATTCAATGGGCTGTGGAGGATTTATAGCAGTGAAACTGCCTGTGTCAGACAGATATGCTACTGATACTTCTGTGGGAGCTAATGATGAAGGGACTGCAAATAGGAATGGAGAGGAAAAGGAGCTAGAAGAGAAAAAAGAATTGGGCAGCAGGCTGGGCATTGTTTCAGGTAGCTGTGGGGGTGTGCAGGGAGGTTGGGGAAGGGACAGGGCTGGGGACATGCTGGTGTGAGCCCTAAAAAAGTGCTGGTGAGATCCAGTGACTGTGGTAAAAGCCACTGGGGCTTCTGGAAGGGCAACAAGAACAGCATCTGTGAGGAAAAATGTGTGCTGAGAGCAGGCTTTGCCACCGATGAACTTCATGCAAACCTGATGGATTCAGGGGGAGTTCACAGCACTTCTCATTTCACCAGCCACAGAACAAACACTGCTTTTCTCCCAAAGTAAAACCAGTTTGCCCAAAGCAGGAACAGGCCCTTGCCTGGCATTACAGGCATGTTCATGCCAGGCAGGTAAATAAAAGAAAGCAGCCCAGCTCTCTCACCAGCCCTGCCCCCCAAAAATGCTTAATTGGTGGCAAATGTCCCCCTCGTGCACCTTTAGAGACCACTGTGTTAAATCCTGAGCTGGTCACCAGTGCAGAGCAGAGGCACACAGCACTTGGCAGCCAAGGATCTTTCACTGGAGGCATTCCAGAGCCAGCTGGACACAATCCTGTGCCCTGTGCTCTGGGATGGCCCTGCTGGAGCAGGGAGGTGGGACCAGATGAGCCACTGTGGTCCCTCCCAGCCTGACCCATCCTGTGAAGGGCTTTGCAGTGGCAGCACCCATTGCTGATGGGAGGCCAGTGGGGTTTAATTGCTTATAAACCAAACTATGAGTTTCTGGTTGTTGGAACCCACTGTGGAACTTTTGGAACCCAACAAATGCTGTTTCTGGGTTTTAGTCCCAGCCTGGTTGGACTTTGGAGTGGTTCAAAACCTCTTTATTCACCTCCTCGATAACAAAGGAGAGGTTTGGAAATGTGGAGAACATGAGGCCCTTGTAAAAAAGGGGACTGATTCCTGAAGAACCCAGGCACCCTTCCCTGCCTGCCAAATGTCCTCCTCATTAGGCAATAGGAGCAGCCACTTTCACCTAATGCCCATTTAATTGTTTGCATTAAGAAGGGCCACCTGCAAGGGGAGAAGCTGAGACGGGAATTATGTGAGTCAGAACGAAGCCTTGGAAGCTGGGAGCCCCAGCCAGCCGCTCTCACCTGAAGGCTTCAGGACTGGGGCTTTTCCCCTCATTCTCTCCTCTAGCCTGGACTGGAAGTAAATCTCTGGCTCAGTCCCTTTGCCCCTTTAAGATATGTTTACTTAGTGAAATTGTGTTATCAGTGCGAAAGAAGTCCTGCCAGTAATTTAATTTAAATTATTTGTTGCCACCTCTACCAGCCCTGCTGTTTGTGCTGGGATCTATTCAGAGTAACTGTTATTTAGTAAATGCTTTGTTTGCTATTCCTAAGAGTAGTTTTATACAAACTTTGATTAGACTGTTCCCTACCAGTTATGGGAATGAACACACTGGTCAGGAATTTTCAGTCAGAGGTTTTCTTCCCGTGCTGGAACTAAACTTGGCCATTGCAACTGCATGAGGTAACAAAATGATCGCAACTGCAAGGCCTAATTTGGTGAATTTTTAGGTATTACATTGGTCTCAGAGATTTGCAATGTTCAAAGCGAATGATGCCTAATCCTGGCCTTTGGGAAACACAGACCTGCAGATGGTGTGAGATGATGAGATACCCTCAGCTGAAATGCTCCTGAAAAATAGCTCCCAAACAGATTTCAGGTGAGAGGACAGCTGGGAAGTTCTTTAAAGGGCAACCTTGGCAATGAGGCTTTCTCCTTTTTTGAAGGAGCCCATTCAAACATAGGAAGGTGAAATTCATTTACTTTAGATGTCTCCAGGGTCAGGGCTTCATCCTGGTGTGAACATTTGGCTCCCATTCACATTCAGTGGGTCATCCTGGTGCCAGCAGGACTTTCTGGGACTTTCCTGACCTCATTCGCTTCACCTTTTAACAGAAAGTAAGAAAACAAGTTTACTTGTGTCCTTGGAGAGACCAATTCCCGTGCCGTGGTGGCAGCACAATGGGTGAATGGGGACAGGATGAGGACAAACGCTTTTGTGTGCTCCGTCTGTCATCTTTATGTTCCCCTAGGATATAAAAATGTGAGTCATCTGTTTGTGGGACTGATGGGGAGAAGATAAACCCTTAAATAATCTCTCTCCCTCTCTTTCTTTCCTCTCTTTAGTTGGTTAAATCAAAGAGGCTTTGTGCATAGACACCTCTATAAAGCGGCTGTGCTTTAAGTCCTGTGCTTCACAAATGTTTGGGCCATTCCTGTCTTGAACTCATCCCTCTCTCATGACAGAGCTCGAAGGAGGGTGAGATTTAGGATAAAGAAGTAATTTTCTCTCAGCATCCTTTTACCTTTTTAGACATTTTAAAATAGAAAAATTATCATGCCATAGTGAATATTTGCTTTAACAGCTTCAGGTTCTTGCTTGCACTTCAGGCTACCCCTCTGACTACAAATCACCTGAAGCTCAGCGTGGGCCATGGATGGCTTCAGGTGGCTTGATGGGACTGTTCATGGTGACCAGGGAAAACGGCCCAGCAGAAGCCCCGTCCTAATGTTCCTGCCTTGTTCCTGCTTGGGCTGGTGGATTTCAATCTGATTCCAGTTAAATGCAACAACAACCTCAGACTGAGGTGGCCAGTCCCCTTTTCATCTGCCTTCACACCCCAGGAGGCAGCAGGCCCTCCATTCGTGCTGGGTCAGTGCTTGCTCCTGAAGGAACAATGCTGGAATTGCTGGATCAGCCTCTGTCCTAGGTTTTGGGAGCCAGCCTTTCACTCCCAGCTCTTGCCTCATTTTCCTCACAGGACAGAGTCAGCAATCCCTCTTCTCAGGAAAGCAGCAGGCTGAAAGCAGATTTCAGCAAGTTCTCTGCTTCATCCCCTTGCCATCCAGCTAAACTTAGAAGGTGTCTTTTCTCTCTGGTCCTCCGTAACAAGCATTCTGGACCTAAAAGTTAGCAAAACTGGTTTTGAAATCACAAATTAATTAGGTTGGAAAAGACCTCTGAGATCATGGAGTACAAAAAATTCTCTTCCACGTGCTGTGGGGTGTGGTTAATTATTCAGAGTTGAAGTCATGGGAGCAAAACCCGTCTGAAATGCAAGATCCCCGCAGGAGACTGGGAGGGATGAAGTCCCAGCCCAGCACTTTTTGCCCCACTTTCCCTGAAACCACGAGTGTCCAGAGATAAAGCCGCAGGAGTTCAGCTTTAACTGGGCCACAGGGAGGGCAGAAGCTGCACCAGCCATGGCTGGACCCTGCCTGTCCCTGGATCTGGGGACTTCTCTGACCTGAAGGAGCTGCACCTCTGGAGCCAGTCCTGAGGGCTGCGTGGGAAGGGCTGATAATTGCAAACTCCGTGTTTTCCTCCAGCTTTTCTCTTCAGCAATATTGGGACAGGATATATGAAGGGATTAATTACTGGAAATAGCGGTCTTTATTTTTTCTTTACAGATTGAGCACATTTGGGTATGCTCAAGTCCCTGAGCGCTCTCCCTCAGGGCTCAGTTTGGTTGTCTGCACCCTCAGTCCCAGCTGCAATAGCCCATGGCATCTGCAGGACTCCTGGGAGCTGGGCAGCACCACACAGGACCTGTGGAATTTGCTTTGGGGCGCTGAACGCCCCTGTGTGAGCATCCCAGTCCATCCCTCAGCCTCTCTTCCCTGTCCTAGTTCCTATGCACAGGTGGTCTAATGCTGCTTGTTCTAAAGATTCCCATAGTCCAGGGGTTCCGAGGGGGCCTGTTTCCCCCTTCCCCTCGCTCCCTCCCACCAGCAGCTGAGCACATCCATGCCTGAGCTTGCTGCAGGAGAAAGGAATCAGTTGTTTCTGGTTAATTTGTGTACTTAATGACCTCAAGATAGAGTTGTTTTCCTCTGGCTTGGGCCAGCACCACGATTACCCTGAGCTCCTCCTAGTCCTTGTTCTTGCTCCCCAGTCGAGCTCAGAGGAGGAGATCTCTGCTATCAGCACACAGTGGCATTCCCAAGTGCCTCCTGCCATGCCACAGCCCTGGAAGATCAGGCACCACACCACAGGCTGTCCCCCTGGCAGGACCTGAAGGCTGCGTGTCACAGAATCATAGATTGGTTTGGGTTGGAAAAGACCTTAAAGATCACCCAGCTCCAACCCCCTGCCACGTCACAAGGTCCTGTTGTCAGCCTCTCCTTGGTCCCTCTATTCGTGTCAGGGCCACACCTGCCCTTGCTGCCACTGATGGGTAGCCAGCCACGCATCAGAAATAGCCCTGAACTCAGGGCTGCGCTGCCTTCCGCTATAAATAGGCCCGACACAGGTCAATCCTCTAAGCAAAGGGCTGCTTAGTGAAGTAGGTTATGGTCCTGGCCTGCTGTCAGAAGCAGAATATGTTAATCTTCACACTTTAATGTGGTATTTTTTTCTATTCATACCAGTCCCTGGCCTCTCTCTGTGCCTGCAGCCAAAACACTGCTGTGCAGGCTGGTGTGCTCCTGAACATCACCCTGAGGAGCCTCCGAGGGGGTGACACTGCCTTTCCCTGTGGAAACAGAGTGCTGGCAGTGCTGGAAGCTGGAAACATCAGCTATTCAAAGGTGTAAGCACAGGAGACGACCTCAGTGTGGTATGAGAGTGATGCCATGAGACTGTGGGCAGTGCTGTGGTCTGTGTGACAAGGGAAGGTCCGTGTGACAAGGGAAGGCCCATGTGAAAAGCAAAAGGCTCGAGCAAAACCCCTCAGCTCCAGTGGGGCAGCGATGATGGGTTTGGTCAGTGGGGTGGCTGCCCTCGGCCTGCTCTGAGGTAAAACCAGGCTTTTTTCCTCCATCCCCTGGGAATGCTGTGCCACAGCCACCACACTGAGGATGCCCCAGGTGGCCAGAGGTCCAGCCAGAAGGTCAGAGGCAGCACAGCTTGTCCCACCCTGGCTGGGCACAAACACCCCCAGCACAAATCCTTTTGTCCTATTTCACGGAATATTGCCCAAACAACACCTGAGAGACTCTGAATGACCCTGTGCCTCTCCTACTCCTCCTTTTCCAGGGCACTTAAAGGCAGCTCCACAAGGAACCTTTCTGAGCTGTGTACAGCCAGGATTATACAGGATGATGCCACAGAAACTGATTTAAATAAATCTTACACTATTAACAGATTAACTAAACATTTAGAAAATCTCTTTTCCCTTCTGAATATTGGCTTATTTTTTGAGTTCATTTATCTTGGAGAATGAAAATTGATTCGATCTTTTGTAACACAGTCCTTGAGGTATGTTCTCAACAGCACTTTATTTTTCCTGATGTCACATACACAACAGAGTGAGAGGCACCCATACAAAACTTGAAAGCAGCAACACAGCTTTGCTCCCTGATTCTCTGCAGGTAGAATGGGGCTGCTCCCTTTGAGCTGCTGAATGGTTTAAGTCCAAAATTAAATCAGCTTTTCACCAACTCAAGAAAGAAAGAAGGAAGCTGCAATAATTCCTGATCTGATTCAGAAAAAATGTTATTTTTGAGCTGCTCAAAAAGCAGCACTGCTGGGAAAGCAGGTCTGTGTGTGACTGTGCCACCACAGCTAGGAGAAACACAAATCATTGGTATCCCAACCTTTACCCTCCCTCCTTTTCCCAGGAACGATGCTGAAATTGTCTTCATTTGTTGTGTCCATCATGTCCTTCATGATCCTGTACTACATTTTACCTCTGCACATAACTTTACAGCTATAAGCATAGTATTCACTTAATGTTTGGTATTTCTTGATAGTGAAGCAAGCTCCCTGTGAAGTGTTATGTAGCAGCCCAGGCTAATTTCAGATACTGGATTTTACAATTTCTGGATGCTGATAGAGAAACTCCTGAGCTTTGTCTCTGGGTCACTGCTGCTCCACAGCCAGGGAGGTGGTGAGGACTCCAGGATAATGTCCATCTGCAGGCTTTGGGCAGGATGTGTACCCAAAGGAAACAGTCCTCTTTGAGGTTTTTGTCTTACATTGGTTGTGTTTATTCAAGCACACTGATTTATACTATGGAGCTTTTTTACTGTTTTAATTTTTTTAGTCCCTTTTGATTAACATGTTTTTAGGACATTTAAAGCAAGCAGGTGGCTGATCCTGGGCGAAGGAAAGTTCAGCCATCAAGCTGGGCATTCTCACCAGCCTGGCTCTTGTTTATCACTGGGTGTGTGTTCTGCCAGTTGCTAAATAAGTTATCTTCAACACAGTGAATCACCAAATCAATGCTTTTATATGTGTGTGCAGCAATATTTTCTATTTACTTCTTAAATTATGCAGGTGATGGGGAGCCTTCAAACAGTGCTCAGTCCAAGGGACAAAATGAACGGGGGCTGCAAGTGCTGGGGAAAAAAGGAAGAAATTGGTTTTTTTCTTTAGTGAGGCAAATGGGTGCAGACCCAGATGAGACAGGAATTGCAGAGGGGCTTGTTATTATTCCTCCTTTCTTTTATCAGTGTTTGGTAGGTTTGGTACCTGTGCTTCCATGTAAAAGGCAGAGCAGTGGTGCAGTCCCTCCACTCCAGGCTCTCCCTGCCTTGCTGGATAATGTGCACAGGTTGTAGCACTGGGAAAATTGGGATTATGGGTCTGGTGGAGCTGCACTTCTTCCTGCTGTAAAACCATCGCTGGCAAAAAAGTCCGGAAAAAGCCTCATTCCTGTGCATGCCTGTGGTTTCTAGTGCTTCCCAGGAACTTCCACAGGGCCTAAAGAGAGGTCATTAAATGTTGCACTCATTGCAGTAATTGCTATCCATGGGGACTGATAAAGGCTCGGTCAACATTGCCGAGCTGGTGACGTCAGTGGGGTAAAAAAGGTGACACTGCTGCCTGCCAAGCTTTGGGGTGGAGGGGTTACCCCAGGCAGGCACCAGCTGGGTGCAGGCAGCCCTCGGGAACGGACAGCCTTTGGGAACAGGAAGCCTTTGGGAAAGGGCAGCCCTTGGGAACGGGCAGCCCTTGGGAACGGGCAGCCTTTGGGAATGGGCAGCCCTTGGGAAAGCCCAGCCTTGGGGAAAGGGCAGCCTTTGGGAACGGGCATCCTTTGGGAATGGGCAGCCTTTGGGAAAGCCCAGCCTTTGGGAAAGCCCAGCCTTTGGGAACGGGCAGCCTTTGGGAACAGGAAGCCTTTGGGAAAGGGCAGCCCTTGGGAACGGGCAGCCCTTGGGAACGGGCAGCCTTTGGGAACGGGCAGCCTTTGGGAATGGGCAGCCTTTGGGAAAGGGCAGCCTTTGGGAACAGGAAGCCTTTGGGAACAGGAAGCCTTTGGGAACAGGCATTCCTTGGGAAAAGGCATTCCTTGAGAACAGGCAGCCCTTGGGAACAGGCAGCCTTTGGGAACGGGCAGCCCTTGCAGGACTGCAGGAGCCCTTCCTGGGGAAAGGATGCACTGTGGGCTGGGAGCTCTCCCTGATAGCTCCCCTATCCCTGGGATGGCTCTGGCTCTGTCTCTGCTCTGCTGCAGTCCTCACACTTCAGCTGTGTGTGTGATTTGTGTGATTCTCATGAGCGACAAATCCCCTGCACCGGGCAGATCCCTGTGAGGACGGGTGTCACAGTGACATCCCTGGTGTCTCACAAAGGGGTGCTGGCAGCACTCAGAGGGCTGTCAGGAACAGCAGTCACCACCCTCCTCTCCAGCAAATCCATACCTCAGGCAGGGACCAGGATTTTCGGGCCCCAGAGTCATCATTTTCAATGGGAAGGGGATAAATTAATCACCTGAAGCAGCATTTCTGAATTTCCAGTTCCAATCTGTCAGTGACCAGAGCTGTTGCTGGCCAGCACAGCAGATGCCAAAAATGAAAAGAAAATAACTTTATAAATATGAACACATGTCCATGCATACAGGTGGGTGAACAGGAAAAGGAAAGTCACATAAATAAAGAAGCATGTCTACTTGTAAATAAAAAATCATTTGGCTGCATGGTGCAAGACTTTGTTTAAAATCACTGTGGCCCTTGGATTGAGAAAGCTGGGAAGGGCTGATCCCAGTGCAGCACACGTGCAACACATCTGGCACTGCACAGCAGGCAGGGCTGCCAGGGGCAAAGACCTGGCATTTATCAACACATAACCTGGGATGCTCCCAGTTTGCTCTACCTGCTGCTGGCAGGGAGGGCAACAGCTCTGAGTCCTCGCAGCCCCCTGAGGCAGTGAGGTGTGCTCTGCCTCTGCAGCCACTGACCTGGGCTTGAGTTTCTCTGTGGAGCCCAATCGCCACCAAACACACCCTTCTGGTTGCTCCTGGACTGTGGAAGGGAGGAGCAGAAGGTCCTGGTTATAAATCACAAGCACAAAGCTCTTTAACTTTTCCGAGGCATTTTTTCCTTTTTTGGTTTGCTGGCTTATGTTTATTTTCAAGCCTATCTGCACTTTGAGGCTTCATTCCTTTCTCTGCTTTACTCCTTCCTCTGCAAGCACCCAGCAGGCTCGGTTCCGCAAGACTGAAGGATGAGGTGGCCAGTGGGGCTGTGGTTCCCTTAGGAAGGAGCAGTGCTTGGTGCCCAGACATCACAGCAGCAGGGGACCAGGATCTGCTGCGAGTGGCACCTGTGCAGGGACAGCAGGAAAGGTGCAGAGACAGCAGGAAAGGTGCAGGGATGCTCAAGGACTGACTGGGACTGTGACAGGGGCACAGGAGCAGCGTGGCAAGAGGCTCCACCACAGAGGGATGAGGATTTGAGGAGGAGGAGTGGGTGCTGCCTTTGGAAGGGAATGAAGGCTTGAAATTATCCTATGCCTGTGGGGTTCTGCTTGCTTCTTGCAAGCAGGGAGCACATCTGCCCTCCTCCCTCTTGGCTTTCCAGTCCCCCAATTGCTTCCTGCCCTGGTTTTGGCTGGGATAGAGTTAATTTTGTTCTCAGGAGCTGGTACAGTGCTGTGTTTTGGATTTAGCAGGAGAATAACGTTGATAACACACGGATGTTTTGGTTGTTGCTAAGTAGTGCTCACCTTAAACCAAGGACTTCTCAGTCTCCCATGCTCTGCCAGTGAGGAGCTGCACGAGAAGCCATGAGGGAGAGGACAGGTGATCTGAATTATCCAAAGGGATATTCCATACCCTGGAACATCATGCTCAGTGTATAAACTGGGGGCAGTTGTCTGTGAGGGGCTGGGGGCTGGGCTGGGCATGGGTCAATGGGTGGTGAGCATTGGCCATCACTTGTTTCTCTTGGGTTTTATTTCTCTCTCTCTCTCCTTTTCATTGATGTTGTTGCTGTTATTAATATTATTATTTTCAATTATTAAACCGTTCTTATCTTGACCCACCTTTTCTTTTTGATTCTCCTCCACACTGTAGCAGGGAGGGGAATGAGGCAGCTGCGTGAGGCTGAGTGAAACCTCAACACTCCTGAACCTGTTGGACAGAATTTGAGGGAGAAACTGCAGGGGAAACTATTGAAACAGTGATACCAATATCTGTCGAGTTTTGTGCAAATTTGTGACCGTTCCCACTGAGGGAAAAGCAGGGATGTTGCAGGCTCTGGCTTGGCATCAGCTGCTGGGCTGATGTTCTGGTGCCTGCCCTGCCTCCTGCCCAGCCAAATGCCACGGGCAGGGTATGTGAGGGACAGCCAGGTGAAGGAGGGCGGGTATTTAGGGACACAGACATGTGGAGAAAGCAAAGGGCTTGTGAGGCAAGAAGGTCTCTGAGAGGCGGAAAGGATCTGGGATATTGCAGAGGAGGAACTATAAAAATCAGGGATTATCGTGGCGTGGGTGGATGTGGGGATGCAGAGCCACGGAGGGGCAGGGACGCAGAGCGGTCTCCAGCTGCCATGGCCATGTTTTCCTTCTTCTGCAGGGAGAGGAGGAGGAGGAGGGGAAGGAAATCCTGAATAGGTGTCACCTTTCTTTTCCCTCTTCATTGCAGCCACGGTGCAGTGAAATATTTTGTTTCTGGAGAAGTTTAACTTCCACTTCCCTACCAGCTTTAAGGATTTCTTAAAATTAAGTCATCTGCACATGACTGTAAGTGTCTAGCACTGGGCACCTGTACAGAAATATTTTTATGTGATGGTCTTATTTTTGCCCTGAGGCCTGTAAGATGTGATCCCATCCTAGTCCTAGGAAAAGTGCTCATAAAAAGGAAGGTTGCTAAACCTCTAAATAAACTTTTTTTTTCTGCCATTGGTGAGTGACAAAATAATTTGTAAAGAGAAGGTTCTTTTTCTCTGTTAATGCCCAATTATAAATCCAGCCCCGGATGGGAATTTGGAGATGCGGATAATAAAGTGCTCAACAGATCTCTCTGGATCAAAGCCAGCTCTGCAGTGACATCTTACTGCTATTCCACTGTGATTTTTTTTTAATATTTTAAAAATAACAATATATCAAAGCATGAGAAATCCTGAGGCTGTGATTTCCATAGCATGCCATAGCGTGAGGAGCCAGCAGCACTAGCACACAGCAGTCACCCAGTTTGGGGAGCTGGGGCCAGCACCCACCAGAGGAGATCTGGGGAGGTCTGTGGATGCTCTGACCACACTCCCAGGTGCCTGAGAGTCCCCTCCTCTGCTGGGGGAGCTGCATCTCCTCACTAACCTCTCCTCAAACAGCCAAGAATGTGACAAGTGCCGTAACTGCATTTGCATTATCCGCTTCTGGTGGCTGAGGCACGAACTGTTCAGCGTTTATTTATTTATTTTTCAACAGAGGATGGAGGCAAAATTTTGCTGTATGCTGCCATCTGCTGTGGGCTTCATGTGATTATGAGCATTTCGGATTTGTTTCTGGTAGAGATAATGCTGCTTAGAGTAAAGGTGATCAAATAAATGACACATGGAGTTGTGTGAAAAAGGATCTAAAACTCCCTTCCACGTGACCCTCTATGCAAAATGTCCTTCAAACAGTGGGAAACCTGTAGGAAGGAATCATGATTTACCAGTGATTTTAAGTGCAAATTATTTCCTCTAAGTGCTTCATGCTGTGGTGCTTCAAGACATTCTTGTTCTTTTCTCTTCCTTTCTCATTTTTCCCTCCCTCCCTGCCTTCCCTCTCTGACGTGAAAGCTCCAGGGGGACAGCATTTATGGCTGGCAGCCTCAGAGCAGAGCTCTGGCGTGGGTGCCTGAGGCAAAGCCAGGCTCCTGTCTCAGCTGCCAGCCCTGTGCCTGCATTTACCTTGAGTAAACACGCTCCAGCATTAGGAGGTGGGGAAATCAATAATCTTTTTTCCTCTTGCCCATTGCATTTTACAATTGCATCGCTCAGCTATCAAAGCTCTCTTCAGGGAAATGAATTGATGATGGAGTCAGTTTTCTTTTGATCAGAAAAAACTGGTCTGGTCGTATTTTGGCAACCCAAAAGATTGGTGCATTTTTAGCTCTCCCCTGCCAAAAATGATGCAAACTATTCAAAAACTTACTCATATACCTGATGTCGATGCTGGGGCCACAGCCTGCTGTCCTCTACTAGGGCTGGAGCTCCACCAGCAAGAAAACGTGTGACAAAAGCAACAAAACAAACTTGGAAGCCTCTGCTCATGTTAAATACATCAAAAGAGAGATTAAAGGCAATGATCAAGAGTGCTCTTTCAGTCCGGATAAGGAACACTTCCTTGTACCTTCCCTAAAGTCAAACACACCAAGTAAGCTCCTTTCTTGCTGTGCGTTATGTAATCTGGGGCTCTTGGTGCCCACAACTCTGATACTGCTTCTCACAGGGCTTTTTGTTGAAGGGAATAAATTTGCCCTGCAGATCTTAAACCAGTGCTACACTCGCAGAGATGCCGGAGTGTGTGCACCTTTCAGGGATCAAAATAGTTTGGAACCAGAACCAGCAGGATGCACAGAGCAGCACTTAGAACGCCAGTTTCCAACCTGCTGTGTCTGGATATTGGAGACACTCCAAAAAGTGAAGAGACGGATCTAATTTATTTTAAGCCTAATGTACGGTTCTTAAATTTGCATTTACAGCTTTACTTGAATCTTGCCCTAACAGCAGAGCTGGGCAGATCTCCATCTCTGTGCTCGGATGTACCCGGTGCAGGATGTGTTAAAAACATGTCAAAAGCAAGTTAAATGCATGTCACCTCTCAGAAGGCACTTTGGCTTGCTCAGACACCAAGCCTAGGCTCTTGTTTTTATGCTCATCTCTGCCTCTTTGCAGAAATTTCCTGTTTATTTCACATCTCAAGTGAAAAAAAAAAGGATTTTGGATTGGCCAAAGAAGAGTTCGTCCATGTGATGTGGAGTGTCTGGCAAAACTGCATATTGAATAAAAGTCACGTGTGGTTCATCCAAACTTACCAGTTTTGTCTCAGTTTCCAGACTAAACTGTCATGGTGATGGGAACAGATGATGAATGGCAAAGGAGTTTTCCTTCACGTGCTGGACATTTCTCGCGAAGTCCAGCATGTGAAGAACACTGGATTAATTTCCCAAGAGTCTGTGACACGTTGCTGCAGGGCTGAGCCTACAAGCAGGTTGTGTTTCTAAGGGATACTGTGGTTGTAATTTAACCCTGTGCTACACCAGTGATCTGAGTTCACAAACCAGAGGCTGTTTCATCAGCCTTTTTAATAACGTGGCAAATATACACTCCCCTAATAGAAAGGTCTTAAACACTCCCAAGGTGTTTACCATGAAACCCCTAATCAGGATTAGTTAAACCAGAGCTGCCTTCAGCCCCACCTGGTTTGGCTGCCCTCTGTACCTGCACATGTGGTGTAGAAAATTATTTTTGTTGAATAAAGAGAAGAAGTCCCCAGGAAAAGGAAAAGCTTGGTAGCCTGCCTTAAAAACTCTTTGAAAAGTTACTTTTCTGTGTACCAGTTCACTCCAGCTGTAATACTGAGTACCACTAAAGACCACCTCATCAGTCCCACCTCTCTGAATAAAATTCAATGCCCAAAACACCTCACACAGCAAATGTCCTAAGCCCCCAGGTATCTTCACCTGGCTTAACCTAAAGAAATATGTTAATATTGTGATTATATTTACTTTAAAGCCTCTGGCATGAATGTTAATGGCATAAGGAGGGGGAGGAAAATCCAGCCTTAGAGAGTGACTCTTTTATATGGCAAGGGGGTTGGAGCTGGATGACATAAGGTCCCTTCCAACCCAAACCACTCCATGATTCTCTGATTCTATATTCTGCCTGTGCATAATTAAGACAGCCCAGCAAGGGGTCTAACAGAAATCAGAAGGAAGATCGAAGGAAGATTTGCAGGCTCTCTAGGCTGGGTCTACCCATAAGTGACTGTTGTTGATCTGGGGGTCAATGTGGCTTCTGGTTGGAAAGGTTTCAGTAGCTTTCCTCATTTTACACTGGATTTCTCCCTAATATAAAAGCAGACCACAATGGATACTTTTCATACAGTCTGTATATGGAAACACAGGAGTGCAAAAGGAATTTTCAGAAGTCCTTTCAGAAATATGAAATAACAACACCGTCAGCTCCAAGAGCAGCACCCTCATCTCCAGACTGCTGATAATACTAATGTTGGGCTGTGAAACTGCCGTGATAACAAGCAGTGAACATTAAAACTCTTCTGAAAATGTCTCAGCTACACAAGGTTTCAATATACTTTGTTGTAGTTCTGTCATGCTTCTGTCAGTTGAAATTTATTCCAGTTTCTGTGTCAGCTTTGCAGTAATGATTCTCTCATCTTTTCAACAACATGCAGGGTTGGGAAGTGCTGTTTCCATTGCACTGCAGTTTCTTCAGTCAGGGTGAAAGGTTCTGGTGCAGTGTCCTGTGATATCAAGGTTTGTATCCACAGAACACTGTGGAGGTTGACAGTTCATGCGGGTTTGCTGTTTTCTCTCGAATTTGACCTGATAGTCACAGCAAAAATTAAGTTCTGATTCTGCCGGCGCTTTCTTGCAGCAGTGGTGATGCAAATACTGATTCAGAAGCACACGGATTGCATCCAAAACCACATCTCAAGTAGATCATCAGCACTTGATCAGATGATAAGATCAATTTTGGCTGATACTGGAAAGCTCTGACAATATTATCCATTATTCAGCCCACGCCATCCTCGGCGATCAATTCTAAAATTGACAGCTTTCACCCCGGGATTTTTACAAAGGCAAGTGTCAAACAATCAGGCATTTTCCAGCCTGAAAATAGCTGAGACTGTTATATTAAAATGGAAATCAGGAAACCACAGCAGCACTTCAGGTGTTTCGTCCTTTGTCTGGCTGGCAGCAGTCCATCCACACACTGATGTCACTGACAGGCACGAAGAGTAAGAGATCTGTATTGTCCCATCAGCAGAGAAAGCGAGGGAAAGCAGGGCATAAAGAAGCTCCTCTTCTATTTAAATTCAATAATCTCAGAATTTTCCAGTCAAGTTAAAACATGTTGATCATCTCAGAGCTATTTACTGCTGGACAACACCTAGGAATAAGTTTTTTAGGAACTTTGTTCCCAGCGACATGATAATATATTTGACTTCAGAGATTATTTTTTCTAAGAGTTGAACGTACTTGTCAAAAGTGCCGACTTCCTGCTTCCTCCTTGCTTTATGGATTCAAAGGAAGCTGCTGCTGCCTGTGCAACAGAGCGTGGACCTCTTATGGACCTATTTGAATACTTTCAGGAAAAAAGGTATTTTTGTAGTCTGGTTCCTGGAAGGTAAGTACTAAAACAACAGTGAGCAACCTGGTCTAAAGTTCTGGTCTTTTTCTGCAAAACTTTATCATGGCAGCATTCAGGGTTATCAGTCTTAGCTTTTTTGCTACATGTAAAAATTGTAGCTGACAGTAAACACACATGTTCGTCATCCAGCATCCCTCTGCCTCTTCCATCCAAATCAGGCTGAATGTGCAACAGTTTGCATCAAGCACAGCTGCCAGGAAGAAAAATAAATGGTGAAAGGTGTTCTGTGAAGGTGCAGAGCTCAGAGCAGGTGACCAGAAGAGTGGGATGGGTCCTTCTGCAGGGCTGGAGTGTGATGTGGGTTTTCAGGAGCCCAAAGCATGGCCACTCTCCTCAGGTCTGCATTTCTTCTCTCTGGAGAAAAAAACCCAGTTATGCATCTGTTGCAAATGCTGGTGTTGCCACCCACTGAACTCTGGAAGGGTTTTCCCGCTGTACTCAGGTCACCAGGGGAACTGAGGGGCTGCTGGAGCCAGTCCTGCCAGCACAATCATAGAAACATGGAATGGCTCGGGTTGGAAGCGACCTTAAAGATCATCCCATTCCACCCCCTGCCATGGGCAGGGACACCTTCTGCTATCCCAGGTTGCTCCAAGCCCCATCCAGCCTGGCCTTGGGCACTTCCAAGGATCAAGGAGCAGCCACAGCTTCTCTGGGCAACCTGTGCCAGGGCCTCACCACCCTCACAGGGAAGAATTTCTTCCTAACAGCTAATTTAAATCTACCCTCTGTCAGTTTGAAGCCATTCCCCCTTGTCCTGTCACTACAGGCCCCTGTAAACAGTCTCTCTCCATCTTTCTTGTAGGCTCCTTCAGGTGCTGGAAGGCTGCAATTAGGTCACCCCAAAGCTTCTGTTCTCCAGTTTGATCTGGGCTATGCCCCAGTACAGCTCTGCCAGGTACAAGCCATACCCTTGCCCCCACTTCCAAAGGCACACTAATTCTACTTTCTTTAGGTTTGCTTCAGAGTCCATTAAAAAGTGTCCCTGTTCCCATGCTGCAGCTGAAAATCCTTTCTAAGGGGATAAATTGGAGAGTTAATGTTTACATCTGAAGGATGTCCCTCTGAAAAGTTCTAATATTTTAGCATTTGGCTCAACAAATATTTTGCTGTACTTTTTTCTCCTTTGATCACTTTATAATGGAGATCTGTGATTTCACTTGATATGAGCTCTTCATCTGAAATGTTTGTATATGCCAGTAAATCACAACGATATATTTGGGGCGAAGAAAATCAAGTGATATTACAGGTCTTAAAGATTCAGAAATACCCTGTTTTCCTGTTTTCTTTGAGTGACAGATAGGCTTGTGATAGCACAAATCTTCATGTGCAATACAAGTTGTGAAGACAGCGTGTGTCATACAGTAACCAGACGTGGGCCGAGCTGAAATCACAGAATCACAGAATCACAGAATCACCAGGTTGGAAGAGACCTTCAAGATCATCGAGTCCAACCTCTGTCCTAACACCTCAACTAAACTAAACCACGGCACTGAGTGCCACATCCAATCTCTTTTTAAACACGTCCAGGGATGGTGATTCCACCACCTCCCCAGGTAGACCATTCCAATATTTTATCACTCTTTCTGTAAAAGAGTTTCTCCTAATATCTAACCTATATTTCCCTTGGCGCAACTTAAGACTGTGTCCTCTTGTTCTGTCAGTTGTTGCCCGGAAAAAGAGACCAACCCCCACCTCACTACAACCACCTTTCAGGAAGTTGTAGAGAGTGATAAGGTCACCTCTGAGTCTCCTTTTCTCCAGGCTAAACAACCCCAGCTCTCTCAGCCGTTCCTCATAGGGCTTGTGTTCCAAGCCCCTCACCAGCCTTGTTGCCCTCCTCTGCACACATCACCTTATTTTGGGCATTTGCTTGTCTGTGAATGTTTGATATTGGCAGTTTGGTTTGAGGAGGAAGTCTCACATATTTCGCAAATGGGATGGTGACAGGGGTGGTTTCATCACGTGCCCGTATTGCTGGATTGCTGGTGCTGGAATGGCATCGTTGCTATCCACGCATTCCCTCATTCCAGCCAGCTGGGTGTTGGAACAGCAGCTCTGTCTGCGAGGACAAGGCTGGAGCAGAATGGGATGCACGCTCTGGTGTTTAGGATGGCTTTGCCACAAAAACAGGAAAATTACAGTGAAAAGCCTGTGCACAGCTCTCTACCTGTGTCTGCGTGTCCTGAATCCTCCCAGGGCACGGGAGGAGGGTTCACCTGCCTTGCACTTGCCCTGTCTAGTGCCACTTGAGGTGTCTTAGTGCGCTTGGCACCACCTGAGCCTTCGGAGGGTATCCGAGCCATCCCCATGGGGATGGATGGTGGATGCAACCAGGCCGAGCTGCAGATCTTTGCCTTCTGCAGAACACCTGTGAGCCAGCAGGACAGCCTGAGATCTCTAAAATGGCTCTGGATGCCTCTGCTAAGGCAGTGGAGCCCTGGGAGTCCCACTGGAGCAGCTCGGCTGACTGGACCCAGCACCTCTCTGGCAGCCCTGGAGAGGTGCTGACAGCAGCAGAGCTGGTCTACAGAGAGTGGGCCACCCTTGGGTCAGGTGAAGGAGGCTGCAGTGTCCCCCCACTTCCCTGTCTCTGCTCTCCTCTCCTGCCAGCCAACACCATGTTCCCTCTGCAATTTCTTTGGCCCACTCAGCTTCCAGTCCCCAGGCTTTTCTGTAGCAGCCTCACGGCTTCAAATCAAGTCACAGAATCACAGAATGTTAAGGGTTGGAAGGGACCTTTTAGATCAGCTCATCCCAACCTCTCCTGCCGTGGGCAGGGACATCTCCCACTATCCCAAGTTGCTCCAGGCCTTATCCAACCTGGCTTTGGACACTGCCAGGGATGGGGCATCCACAGCCTCCCTGGACAACCTGTGCCAGGGCCTCACCACCCTCACAGTAAAGAATTTCTTCCTACTGTCTAACCTAAATTTCCCTTTTTTCGGTTTGTACCCATCCCCCCTTGTCCTGTCACTCCAGTTCCTGACGAAGAGTCCCTCTCCAGCTTCCCTGTAGCCCCTTCTGCCACTGGAAGGTGCTGTGAGGTCTCCACTCGACCTTCTCTTCTCCAGGCTGAGCAGCCACAACTTTCTCAGCCTGTCTTCTTTGTGGAGGTGCTCCAGTCCTCTTATCAACTTTGTGTCCCTTCTCTGGACTTGCTCCAACAGTCCCATGTCCTTCCTGTACTGGGGGCACCAGAACTGTACTCAGTTACAGTCCCCTATAATCTCTGTCCTTGGCCCCCATCTCCTGACTGAGCCCTTCCACACCTCCCTGCTCCCTGCTCTGCCTCCAGTCCCCCTCCCCACTGACTCCCACCCATATGGATGTGCTGTCCTCTCCTCTCTACCCCTGTGGGGTGCTCCCAGCCCCTCACTAAACCCCTCCACCCTGCTCTGCCCAAGGACCTGCCCCAATCCCCACACACCCCCTCGAATTTCACGTGTTTGTACGACACAGCTCAGCTCTGACAAACACGGGCTAAACCCCGTGTGTCATAGGAGGAGCAAAGTGACACCAGAGACAGAGGAACAGGGCAAACCCAGACCTCCATCTGCTCGTGGATCCAGTCCAGGAAGGAAGTGGTTCGGCTGTAGACGCCCGGCTTGTTCTTCTCTGCACAGCCCACTCCGAAGCTGGTGGTCCCCACCAGCTTCCAGATACTCATATCTTCACATGCTAAAGGCCCCCCACTATCTCCCTGAGAGAAAAAGAATTAAAACAAATGTTAGTGTCCCAGAAAAGTAGGGAAATGTCTGTTTAGGGAGGTAGGGGGACATAGTCCAGTAATTCAAAATCTCTTGTTTCTGCTCTGTTCTGGGTCCTGGGAAAAACACGTTACAACAGGACTTGGAGACTTTTGAGACAGGTATTAGATCATATTTTTCCCTGGCTTCTGGCTATTGAGCTGAGCTGAGCCCAAGGTTGCAACACCAAGCTCACGTCTCACCTCCTTCCCTGCCTGCTCCTGCCTGCTTTTCCAGCCCTTCCCAGACACTTTGCTAAGGAGATTCAACTCAATGGACTGGCATCTAAGTTCTGAAAACTCCCCATTTCTTTTTTGCTGGGGCAATTTCCTGCCCTGCGAGCATCAGAGCCAGCACAACAACTGGAAAAAAGGGAATTTGGAACAAGCCTGTCCCACTGGTGAGCAGGGCTCCTTCTGTCACGTGGAGCTGTGTGCTGAGCATGCTGCCTTTGGGCAGCTTTCCCGGGCAGAGCTGGTGCCAGGTGCCTTTTTGGGGGGGTTGTGTGCAAAAAGGGGATGAAATGCAGATCTGGGCACCCACTGCCTTTGCTTTACTTTGTCCCAGGTGTGGCTGGAATGGAGCAAATCTGGGAACGTGAAGTTCATAGAATCATAGAGAGGTTTGGGGTGGAAGGGACATCGAAGTTCACGTAGATCCAAGCCCCCTGCTTGGAACAGGGACACCTTCCACTAGGAATTCCTCCCCAGCCCCATTTGGCCGCTTTTCACCATGGGCTTTCTGCACGTTGCAGGTTTCTGCAGCCGCTCACAGTGCAGGGAAGTGCAATTCAGTGCAGTGCAGAGGCCACAGCCAAGGCAGAGAAAGGATGGCACCGTGCTGCAGCACATGCAGCAAATCATAACACATCTTAAGCAAATTTGGCTTCAGAAGTAACAGATAAGGTCCAGAGAAGAAGTATAAGAAGGAAATTGTAGCTTGTGAATGCACATGGTCAGTGATTGATAATCGTGGTAAGCAGAATAAATGGCACAAACCCAAATGTTTGCCCAAGAAAAGCCTGGGAGTGCCTTCTGATAACTTATCACTCATGTTTTTCCATTTCCAATGAGCACAGTTGCAGTTTGGAAACTTCCATACCTGGCAGGTGTCCACCCCTCCCTTTAGGAAACCAGCACAAAGCATTGAAGAAGTTATGATCCCACCGTAGACATCCCTGTGATTGCAAATTGCATTGGAAATCAGAGGAACACCTGCATAATTCATGGTGTCGGATGTATCACCTGTTAAAAAAACAGAAAAAAAACAGAAAAAACCAGAAAAAAACAGAAAAAACCAGAAAAAAACAGAAAAAAAAACAGAAAAAAACCAGAAAAAAACCCAAAAAAACCCTTCCTGTCCTTGCAAATAATCTCCATTTATAAACAGAGAATGTTTTATATGTAAGGAACTGGCAAGGAAGGATGAAAGAAACATGGTTAAATGACAACACACAAGTAAGGCAGCTTGGTGTCTCATCACTTACAGAACACACTAATTATCCACTCTGTAGAGATGTGGATTATCACAGTGTATAAAATAATAATAAAATCTGGACATTGTACGTTTCCACTTCAAACTAGACAATCAGTGACACTAAGTAACTAAAAAACTTGTTGAACACTGTGTTCAATACTAGTGCCAAAACCTGTTCTGAATTTATCACCTGTTCTGTTAGTCAACGAATCATCTGCAAACATCTGATTTTCTTTATCAATATTTATTTTATTTCATTCAGAGCCTGAACGGGTCCTTTCTACAAATGGGAGTATTTGCACGCTGCCTATCTTCAATTTAGGGCTGTTTTTTTTTTTTATGTGGCAAACCTTGCTTTCATTTTCTCCCCACCTTGGGCTGTTATCTGTGGGTCAGGTAACGTTCTGTTCTTGTTCTCTGCACAACAGGAACACGTTCAGTGACACGAACGAGGAGTGATAAAAAACAATTACCTGACAATTCACGCATTTTCACGTGAGGGTGGTTCAGTTTATATTATTGATTAACATGACCTGTGAGTCATGGTAAAAAAAAAAAAAAAATTAAAAATTCCCCTTTTCTTTCTGACGTTGTTTCATCCGATTTCTACATCACCCAACCTGCCTGAAAATACACATACGCTGTCTCTAAAAAAAAGGGGTGGTTAATTCTCGCATCCATACTGTGATTTCTGTGCTTGGAGTTCTAAAGGGCACAGCCTGTTTGACTGAGGCTGAGTACAACGCTGGGGGCACTTTATATGTGTAATTTTCAACTGTTTCAGAGGATACCCATCCATTCCTTGTGATAAGAATTGTACACCAGTTTTGCAGTTCCGTTTGTGCATAAAATAGGTCTTCTTTCCCCCTCCAGATATTCTATAAAATTTAGTGTTCAACAGTGCCCCAACCAAACCCTGTATTTACTGTATGTGAGATGTGTGCATGCAGTGAAATCATCAGCAGACCATTTAAAATACCTCCTTCCACAGTTGCTCCCCATCCTGATATCCAACACATTTTCCCTGCTGGGAAATGTTCACCAAAATTGGGCAGACAGATCGGTTCAATGTGACCTATATAAAAAAAAAAAAAAAAAGTTAAAAAAAA
>VZTD01000006.1:0-39296 GCA_013397725.1 Rhagologus leucostigma | reverse complement strand
AAAAAAAGTAAAAAAAAAAGAAGAGAAGAGAGGATCAAAATTTAGCAAAAAAAAGTTTAAATGTCTCAGGAAAACTTGAAGATTTGGCTTGCAGTGAACTTGAGATGAACACCACCCACTCCCCACATAAATAGCCTGGCAGTCTTCTGCAGGGTTTTTGTCTCGTGGGCAACACTGAGGGTTTGAGACAACACCCACAGCAGCCCCAATGAGTTTTGAGTACAAGCAACAGAAGGGAGTATCAGCAGGTCAATAAATTGAAGAATGAGCAAACAAGAAATGCAGCTGAAGGGCAGATCAGAGGCCCTAGGGCTGCTGGGTGAGACGAGGAGCTGGGTGTGCACGTCCCTGAAAGGGCAACAAGATTCCTGGAGGGCTCTTTGCTTCCCACCCATCAGCTCACAGAGTTTCGGTGCCTCTGTGCTCTGGGACATGGAATTTCACGGGATAAAATCAGTGCTCGTTGCTTGCAGGGACAAACTGGTGCGAATTAAAGGGAGGGAAAATACAAAATATAACTGGGCAGTTCCCAGCGGCTCAGTTCTCCACAGCGCAGCGATCCCAGCTCGAGGCATCAAGCCCCCATCATGGAACTCATGCAAGGGGATCTCGCTCAGGTGCAGAGCTGTTCCTGACAGCCTCCCAAAGTTATTCCTGAGCAAAAGAAAACAGCAGTAGCTGAGATACAAAACAGAACAAAACCAAGCTTAATTTTCATTAAAAGTGAAAGTTTAAGCCATTACAAGAGAATTGGCTTAAGAATTGACAGCCTAGATGTGTCAGAGATTGCCAGCTCCCCTTTGCAGTCAGCTCACAGTGATTGGGAGGTATTGGCAGGTGAGCATTTCAATTAATACAATATTATTATATGTTATTTCAACTCATTATATGAGCTGCATGTAGCATCCTACCAAGAAAATAAAAGTAGTTTTAATTTAAATAGTCATTATATTCAAATTGCCTTTTCTTCTCTTTGAAATTTAAGGTTGATTTTCATCTTTGGACACTGGTGGATCCCCCAATACTCACAGAAAGGACACGATAAAAATCTCTGTGACCTCCAAGCAGAATGAGGCAGGGCGTTTATTTTAGATAGGAAGAATATCTAGAAAGAATAAAGTTAATGTTTGCCTATCAATAAATGCCTGCAGTAAATCAATACCAGAGTGGACTGGGAACATTTTGCAGCACATTGTCGCTGTCCATGCCTGGATACGGAGTGCAGAGGAGGTGCTCACACTGAGGCTGGGTGGTTTGTGCTGGTGTTGTGTGAACGGGGCTGTTTTAGCTGGGAAAGGTGAGAAAGTCAAGTGAAAGCTCACAGAGGTAAATTACCATTGAGAACAAGAGGTGCTGCCAGTTTCATCAGTGCTATATCGTTCCCCATAGTCTTGGGTTTATAATTCCGATGGTATATGATTTTTTCCACTGAGTAGGGGTGCACCTGGGTGTCCTGCTGAGTCACAAAACCCACCTGAACACTCCAGGAGCTCGGCAAGTACAGGCTGGAACAAAGAGGTAGAAGAGACTGTCAAAGCTCCAGGAAAACCCTCAGGTTTTTCTAATTGCCCTGTGAGTTTATGGACCACATAAATTCTACAAGCAAATAACTCCAGTCTGCTGTACTGGCTTACCTGTCTATTAATATTGGCTGTTTTGCATCTAATTTTTTCAAATGTAGAAAAGGTGACTAATCTTATTGACACGTTGGGTCACTGATTATTATCTGTGCAGTTATCTGTATCTTTCTACAAATGCGTGAGAGTTTTTCATCAGCCCAGCTGTCTGTGCCCCTATGAGACCCCACAGCTGCTGCCCGGCACACCTGCACTCAGCCAGGCCTCAGTGGCACTTGTGACAAGGCATTTTCAAGGAGAAGCTTCCCTTCTGGAAGGTGTTTCTGCCCCAGTTCATGAGCTGGCACATCCTTCAGCCTCCAGAACACGAGCAGCTCCTCTCCTTTTGGCCTCATCCTCCTGGGAAAAAGCTCCAGGGATGTGGGTTGTGTTACCTGCTCCCATCCCTTCAAACACACCACAACCACCTGGGTTGTAGGGTACAAAGTCAAGGACGAAAGCTCTAAAATGCTGAATTCCTAAGTAATTATTTGAATGGCAACACAGGGCTCTAAATAGGAACTAGGAGTGCATCTGTCTGTCCCATCTCTTCTCTCTACTGGGTATAAAAGCATTGTACAGAATTTATTCAGAAAAAGGCATCCATGTTGTGGATGCTTAAAAGTGATCAGACAAATCCCATTTTAGCTGTCTAAATACCTTTGGTGGAAGTTGCCTGGAGTTTGTAAGAGCAAGAAGAGCTCTCCTGCACTATTAGCATCAAACAAGACTGCAAAACCAGACAGCTCATTATAAATATGAGAGAGGGCTATGTCTGTAATTACACAAAGAAGAAGAGTTTAAATAACTCTTTGGCATCTATTTACAGCTCGAAGACCTCTTCAACTGCATAGAAAGGAGCAGTAAGTAAGTGGCAAAGGGCACCAAGCACAGTACAACTGACTAATAACCACTGATTGATCCTGTCAACTTGAAAGGGATCTCGTAATTTATTTTGGAGCTCCAGTGGATCAGAGAAGCCAAGTAAAAATTCTGTATGTGCAATGTACAGAAATTACAGATTGGGATACCTAAAATCTAGCACTTAAGTGTTGTTTTAAGCTGATTTCCCAGGAAGCTGGGAGCGGTGAGGACATCTGGAAACTGGGGCCCTGGGTTTGGACAACTTCTTGGGGAAGAGTTTTTCCAATAGAGACTCATGCAAAAAGAGAGAGAAATGGCTTAAACATTGTGGATGAGGCAGTGTGTCCTGCAGTTTATTTTTAAGAGCAAGCAGAGTGGCCCCCGAGCAGGGGGATTTGGGGACTCACTCGTAGACGCAGTGTGCGGCCGTGACGATCCAGCGCGGGGTGATGACGGAGCCCCCGCAGAGGTGGTGGCCCTGGAACTGCAGGCTGACCTGCCAGGGCCACTGCCGGGGGGACGACGCGTTGCCCCCCACGATCCGCGGCCCGTAGCTGGCCCGAGTGCCACACGCTGCCAAGAAGCAAAGGTTACAGCCCAGAGAGGAAGCACAGCCCTGGTTTGGGTCACTTTCAGCCCCTCTTCTCCCCGCCTTGCTGAGGGTGGGAGGTCTCTGCAGCTGGACCATGCCCACCCCATCCCCATGGCCACATCCCAGAGGTTTCTCCTGCTCCCTCCCATCCCTGCAGCATCATTCATGGGCTGGGGGCTGTGGGGCTCATGTCTCTCCCCTGCAGGTGCAGAGCTCAGCTGAGTTGTAAAACCCCCCTGCTCTGCCCTCCTTTATCCTCAGGGTCCCACACAAGCAGGCTCAAGCGTCTCCTCTCCCCTTACCATGATTTTGCTGTTGTACTTTGATTTTTCCTATCCTAATCTGAAAGCTAGCTGGCATGGAGAAGTGTGGGATGAAAATTCAATTAAGGCAGAATTTCCCTTTTCCTGCCAAGATGCCAAAGAGTTGGAATTACAATGTGAGTCCATGGACTCAACACACAGTCCTTAAATATACACTTCCTACTGGGATTCTCACTGAAATGCTCCTGCTATCTGACGCTCCCAAGTCTGCCCTCCCAGCCTATTTTCACTTTCTGAAATTCTTTCAAATTTTACATAAAAAATACAATTTTTCTTTGGTGTGATAAACTGATAGAATAATATGCTCTGAGTACACGGTTGCTCCCAGCTCTTGCCATGCAGTGGATAAAGAAGGGTAGTTTCTGATTTTATTTTCACTTCTCCTGATTCTTACCTAAACACTTCAAGATGATCACATTGCCAGAAGTGCATTCCTCCCTGAGATGAGAAGACAGTGCGGCATTAGTCCCAATTCACAAATACCGTAGGTTTTTTTCAGTATTATAACATTTTCCTGTGCACATAAACATAAATAACTCATATATTGAAAGAGGTACAAAAGCATGAACTCATCCAGTCTGATTAGGGCCTTTAACTGAAATACTGAAGTCAGGAGCTTGGCCACCATCAGGGGGCTGCAGACCATAGGCTGCCCTGCTGAAGAGGGGTTCCCTCTTCCATGAGGGAAGGCTCATCAGCAGGCCTGAAGTCTCCTTGGAACCATTGCTCCCTTCTCAGTGGAAGGTAACTAAGAGAAACAAGCATCCGTCAGGAGGAATAAATACACCATAAAGGGTTCATAAACGCACTGGGAAACGTGTAAGGATCTGCAAACCGAAACAAACTGCTTCGTAATGGAAAAACGTGAGTGCCTGGTGCCTATCCATTTGCAAAAAAGGATGGCACCATGGGACAAACAGTCATTTCAAACAGCTCGTTTGAAAGCCTTTGTTGATTTTAATGGGTCTTGGATCTGACTCTTGGTTCATACTCCAGCAAGACTGCTGCTGAACCTCAGTCTAGGACGTGTAACACCACCCAGTGCTTACGAAGTACTACATGCCTGAAAAAACAGCAACAACCCCAAACTATCAGCAATTCCCCTTCCACTGATTGCTCTCTTTCTGTCAGGATGAAGCAGCTGAGGCATACCTGAGGTTGGTGGCATTGTGCAGGGATGTCACTTGATCAGCCGAGAACCAGTGGCTGAGGGATACGAAATGTCTTTGGAACTGCTTTTCGACTGCAGCCACGGGCAGGTAACCTGAACTCACGTAACTGCAAATAAACCATAAGCACAGCTTGCCCACACAGCCTTGCAGCAATCTGCTTAAATAATTCACCAGTTCTGCTAATGAAAACCACAATAATCAGATTCTGGCACTCGATAAAAGTAATTCTATCCTCCCCCTAATTCTCCTTACCACGTGCATGTATTTTTGACATAATCATGTGTGGAAGCCACACATGCTGAGATGCATTTAACTGGCAGAGAAAGTAAATTTTAATCGTAACATTACAATGAAGCTTTTCATTGTAAGTGGTTGGCACATTTCCTGAGGCACTAACAAGCTCATTGTCTCCTTTCTCTAGAATTATGTTTTGCAGCAGGGAGGATGAATAATTTTTATATTTTTCTTCTCTTCTTTGTTGAAAAATTGAGATGTATTTTACCCTAAAGGCAACAAGAATTTATTCAAAGAGGCTTTATAGTGCTAACTATAACAGAAATCAGAATGATGGTATTGTAAGAAATAACAGAGCATCATGGCAAATCACAACTTCAAATCTTTCTCAGTTTTGTGAAAGTTTGTGAAAGAAAAGGTGCTTTTTCAGGAATGGAATCAATCCAGCAAGAACTGCCTTGCCATGTTCTTCTCTAATGGTGAGGTGGACCTCAACTCCTATCAGATGTCATGATGTGAATTGTACATACAATTTACCTACAGAGGAAGTAAAAGAAATGGGAAATGCTCACGTTTTTAGTGCCTCCCCGACTAGAGTGACAAAAAGGATTTGGGCACCTGCACCACACAGGGAAGATTTAGCCAAGCCATTGTATTTAGCCATCGTGCAGGATTTACAGCAGTAATCAAAGGTATTTGCAGTGTACAAGTACTCAGAACTATTTCCCACATCATCTCAAATCTCCTCAATCATATCACTCACAAAGGTGAATTGTTAAGTCAATTTTCCTTTTAAAGCATGAACTAATCCAAGGTTTCACTAGAAAGACTGAAAACCTCAGAATTTGTTCAAAACACCGAACAAAGTTTCTGGCTTTGGTGTCCATACCTTGAGAAGCCCAGGTGTTTGCAGGTTGTGTTGCCATACTCTGCTCTCCAGTCGTCGGAGCAGACCGTTCGCCAGGACCCAAAGGTGAACACTTGCAGCACTGCCCTCTTCCCACTCAGCCTGACTTCGAGATTCAGGACAAGAAAAGCCTCAGTGAGCTGTGAAGATGAACATCGGGCACACAACAGGCACACGACAGTGCCAAGGCATCACTGTGGTGTCTGTGTTTTCTGGCTCGCTGCGTTTTTACTGCTTGTCTTTTTCATCACTTGGATTCTTTGACAGAATTTTTCTGTGCTTTTTTTTTTTTCCCCCCTCCCATTAAAGAAGGGAACTAAGGTGCTCTGAGCTAGGACAGCCAGGGGAAAAATATCTTTGCTCAAGGGAATGTCAGCTCTCATACAGGTGGAGGAGGCTGCCTGGCCCTCCAGCGAGCTTTAAGCAAGTCTTGCTGATTGCAGTGAACTGGAGCTGCAGATGCTATGCCCTGAGGAAACCTGTGGTCAGGGTAAGGGATGGAAGGTGGCTGGCACCTCCTGTGTCAGAGAGGTGGATGCATTTGTGCCCAGCTGCCCTGGACCTGGAAAAGGGCACATCTGTGTGGCATTTCCAGGGAGAAGGGAGGCCATGCACATGATCACTGCTGAACAGGGCTTTCCCACACGTGCCTACGAGCCAGTGTTATGGAATTGCAAAGGGAGACAGGAAAAGCAGAGGTATTGCCACAGGTTCAGTGTCTCAAGTCTCCACAGAAGCCTCAAGCCTCCCTGGGGAAAACACTCTGTCTTGGGGTGACTCTATCATGTGTATCCCCTATCATGCTCTATGCCCAAAAAGTAATCTTGTGCCTTTCCTGTGCCTTTAAACTGAGCTTGAAAAAAAAAAACCAGACGAACTTTCCAAAGCAGCTTCTCAAGGACACAGAGATTACACTCCTCAGTGTTGTCTGACTGCGGAAGGCACGAAGGGAGCACCCTGCTTGCTTTTTCTTCAGCCAGCTGGTTTTTTTCCCCTCTTGGTGTGAGACGGAGAGCTGAATTTTGTTTCCTGGGACTTTGTTTTTTTTTTTCCCCTTCTTCTCTTCTGAACTGTTTCAACAACATCAGAACACATCAGGAGAACTTTCTCCCCGAGGCCCGGGGGTGGGCCCACGCCCTCACCGACCAGCTCCGAGGAGGAGAGAGACCACACCTACAGAAGGACTCTGAAATCTTCCCAGGTTTCTCTCTATAGCGAGGGTTTTAATTCATTATTTAGCATCATTATCCTTTTCCTGTGTGTTTGTTAAAATAAATAGTTTTTATCTCTTTCACTTTCCTTTGAGGAAAAATTTCCTTTTTTCCCCGAACCCTGTGGGGGGAAGGGTGGTTGTAACCTGGTTTTCTCTCAGGGGCTATATTACTAGATTTTGGCCAAACCGGCACACACTCCAAAGCTGAACTCATTGTGCAGGGTTAGCTGGGCCCAAAGCTTGTGATTCTTGTCATTCCTGCTACTGCACAGGTGGAAAGCTGTGCTGCCTCCTTACCTGTGGGTACAGGAGCCAGGATTACAAGTGCACTGACCTAAAAACCAGTTACTCTGTTTATTAATTTTACAGTCTTTTCCCTCCAGTGGCTGGGAACACCACAGTCACCCTCCACAGCACAGGACAGGGAGGGAGCATTTAAAACATCCCTGTGATTCCCGAAACCACCACAGAGAGAAATTCAGACAGAGGTTATACATTTCACACGTGAAGCAGCAAACTCTGTGGCACTGAATGCACAAAAGGCTGATTTCTCCCATTCCCACATCCTTTAAGATAATACCAGGCTTTTGCAATCTTCAAAACTGACACAGTGCAGCTGTGTGCCAGTGAATAGAGAGTTCTGTATTTACACACCATGAAGCACTGAGGTTATACCTTGCAGGCAGAGGAAATGCGAGCAGTCAAAAAGCATCTGGGCTTCTAATGGAGAAAGATGATCGACAGGGCAGTAACAATATTCAGCAATCATCACATTTATCCAAAGAGCAGTTTGATTTCTCATAAACTGTAAATCAGTACCTCAGAGGGATTTTTCCTCTGAAGTGGTGATTCAGATCATCCACTGGTCTCTGTCTTTTCTTGTCTCACCCAAACTCTTTACAACAAGCATTCCTTGATAACTTGCCAATTCTACGGGAGGAGGGAGGAGGGATTTAAAATCGAATTTAAATTACCACATCTGTACTCATCCTCCCCTTCTTTGCAGTTGAAGACACCATTGCACCTGGCTGATTTCTGGATACACTTAAAGGATGATCGACAGCGAAACTTCCCAATGCAGTTGTACTGGACTAAAAGGAATGAAAGAAAACAGGGCAATGAAAACACACTTAGATATTAATTTAACACTTCTGAATTCCATTATCTGGACAGATTTCGGTCTTGCTAAGGAAAAGCCAACTCCTGCACTCCAGGAACTTTTGAAATACAACCTGGAGGCTGCTCCAGGGTGCTGCTAAAACTCATTTATTAGTAATGACTCGTAGGAGGAGTCAGCCTTGCTGTGAGTGCCGTGTGTGCTGACTCCTTCCCAGCTCCCTCTACCCAGTTTAAGTTTCACTCGAGGGTGAGTTCCCGCCTGGTGCCTCAGACCCTCAGCAGCAAATCAGGGAGACCCTTGGAAAACACATCCAGTGCTCGCTCTTCCCAGAGGGATGCCTCAAATTCCCATAAGCTGATCCCTGTTCCAGGTATGAAGACACACCAACATATTTGGCCCCTGGACCTGGGCAGGTCACACTTCCCAGCCACAACTAAACTCATTCTGCATTTTCTTTTCATTTGTAAAAGTTGTTTTTGATAGGGGAAAGTTCTTTAATTCTTTGAAGACAAACTTAGAGAAGTGAATTACAAGATAAAAATATGGTGTGGGCTACCTGCAGGGGTTTTTTTTACCCCCGGTTTATAAACTGAGCTCATTGCCTGAGGGGAGCTGACAAAATTTTACTAGAGAAAGGTTTCCTGAAGCTGCAGGTTCCTCAGTGTTGTAAATATTACACCAATCCTCTCAGGAGTGCCAGACCTATTTTATCCCTACATGTAAATAAAATTTAAAGCCATCACATCAACAAGATTTTTTACTTCCGCAAACAAGCCACAGGAGCAGTTTAATTCTATTCTCAGTAAAAAGCTCATGAAAAATTAAGCATTTGAATGGTTAAGTGAGAACTTAATGAATAACTAATGGTACTCACCACCCAGGCCAATGGCAACTGCTAGGATTACTGCAAGGAATAAACCACAGACATATGGGAAGTATTTTAGGGAGACAAGAGCATGGCACATTGAAGGTGGTTCAATATCTCCTGGAAACCAAACAGAGGGAACAGCTTCTGTGAGGTTAAACCAGCTGAGTTTGCAATGAAAAAGATTTATCTGACATTAAACTAGATGTCATCAATAACTCCTGGATATACTTTATGAGCTGACCTCACCTGGAGGGATTTGGATTTGCTCTTTCGGGGAATGAGAAGGCTCCAAGAGCTTTGGGGCTGCTGCTGCTGCACTCAGACATCCCTTGAGCATTTGCCTAGGGAGGGTCTGAACTGTGTCCCTGCAGAGCACCTGGCCTGTCCTCAATGCAATCAACAATATGAGCTCCAAATTTTCACTTTCACGGGCTACATCACACTGGGAGCTTTTAAAGTAAATTAGCACCTCTGCTGAAAACCTGAGTCCTGGGATAAAAATGAAATTCAGACCTGTTCTGCCTGTGTAATCAAACTTGTGTGCAGCTCGTAAATAGAAGTTCAAGACAAGAGGGAGGAAAGTCACTTGTCCTTCTGGACTTGGAAGCAAGGTTAACTGAAAATTATAAAAAGCTAAATTTGAAATAAAGCAGGATCCCCTAACTAGTCTTGAAAACTGTGAAAAAGTGATCTGCTCGAAGTTTTGCTATAAAGGCAAGAAGAGAACTGAGGAGGGGCTCGAGGCTGAGTCTTGAGTTTTCAGGTAGAAAAGATGCACCTAAAGTTAAAATATACACCAGTAGTAGTTGCTGAATACATTTCATGAGCTGGACCTGTTCAGCAACCACTGACCTCCAGAGCTGACCTCTACTTAGTGGTATTGCCAGTCTGGAAGACAGCAAGAGATTCTGCTGAAATTAATGAATGGTTCACTTGTTTCAAATGTATTCTGATATACAAAGGGCAAACTGTGGGGAAATGGCAAACACAGCTGGGTCGTGGGGGCACACAGGAACTGACAGAACCTTGTCTTTAATTTTAGTTCATACAGCTCTTCACTTCCCCGTTCCTCGGGCTTTGAAATTGAGATCGGCAGATACAATCAGTCAAGGATAAGGAGTGTCTCCGAGGGTTTATAGACTCTCTACTAAATCCCAGCTTCCTCAGACTCTCTCAGCAGCAGCTGAATAACTGGTTTTGGCAATGGAAGTGGTGTCTGGTATGCCAAAGATCTTAGGCAGCTGGAGCAGCTAATGGACTAGAAAATTAAATTGCTCTATTTTCATTCTGGAAGCTCAGTCTGTCTCTGTTGGAGCCCATGGTTATTTTGAAACCTATGGGAAGCAGCAAGCAGAGATGCTAATCCCCCAAGGCTGCTGCATTGTATATTCAGGTTTTTTAATGGACCAATTTCCAGGCTGGCAAAATTTCAACCAAACCATTCAAAAATGTGTCTGAAAAGTGTGAGGGAGCGTTTGCTGATGTGTGAATAACCTGGCTGTGAGAAATGCTTGTGCATGCAAGCCGACACAAGATGTCATCACGTTACTGAGCTGGCAAACCTCACACCTGGGGGAGGGAGGTCGTGGGTAAAAATCCTCGGTGTGATTGCTTGCTCTGAGTGGGTGAGCACAGTTTGGCACACAGTGGCCATTTGGATTGCAAAGGTCAGAGGGCTGTGGGTTGTCCCTACCAGATCCATCTGCACTCGGGTCCACTCTTGCTTGTGGTATGAAGAAGAATCTTTTGAAGGTAAACTGAATTGGTGGTACTGGTGGTTCATCTTCTGTGATGGAGATGATTTCAAGACTTCCAGTAGTGGGATTTGTCTCTTGTACCTGACTCAACAGGAGGAAAAAAAAAAAGAAAAAGGAAAGAAAATAATCATTATAATGTTGTCGTGGAGTCACAGAATGGTTTGGGTTGGAAGGGACCTTAAAGATCACTCAGTTCCACCCCCTGCCATGGGCAGGGGCACCTTCCACTATCCCAGACTGCTCCAAGCCCCATCCAACCTGGCCTTGGACACTTCCAGGGATCCAGGGGCAGCCACAGCTTCTCTGGGCACTCTGTACTAGGGCCTCCTCACCCTCATAGTGAAGAATTTCTTCCAAATTTCCAATCTAAACCTTTCTGTAGCCCCCTTTGGGTACTGGAAGGCCACAACAAGGTCTCTCTGGAGCCTTCTCTTCCCGAGGATGAACACCAACTCTCTCAGCCTTTCCTCACAGCAGAGGTGCTCCAGCCCTCTGAGCATCTTCCTGGCCTCCTCTGGACCCACTTCAGCAAGGTCCATGTCCTTCCTGTGCTGGGGACTCCAGAGCTGGATGCAATACATTGTTATGTACTTAACGTTCATGTGGGAAGCACTTATAATTAATTTACCAGCAAACTACTGAGGTTAATTTTTGTTCAGATTCGTCTAAGCACTGGAACTGCTTTTAATAATTCACACTGGGGGTGTGCAAATTCGTATTGCAATACGAAACAAGAAAAAGACTAAAACACATAGGACACCAGCACAGCACCTGACAGGATCCTCATTCAGGGGAATTTCATTCCAGTAAACTTTTGATGACTTACTACACAGGGAAAAAAGCAATTAAAGTGAGCTACACTAGAATTCGGGGCAAATAGATTTGAAATGCTGACTTCTGATTCTGGTTCTGCACAATGGCAGAAAAGATCAGATTTTTGAACTCACAGTGGTGTGAAATGGGTCCAGGTTTGTTAAAGACAGTGGAGCTGGTAAGCTGTAAAAGCAGCATGTTTGCAGGGTCAGTCCAAGAAAATGCTTACAATGACACATTTTAGGCACAGAATACATGTTTTATCTGTGACATTGTATCTATAATGAAATATAACCTGGAGTATTTTTTCACCTTTCAGCATAAGGTTCATGCTCTTTCATTTGGTAAAATTTCATCTACATTTCAATGAACATAAATCAAACTTTGTAGAGAATCTGCCAGCATGATTGTTAAATACTAAAACCAAAAAGCCTTCTAGCTGGTGCATAATTTGCCCATCAGGGAACAAAACAGCATCGTGAAGTAAATTACCTGCAAGCTGAACACCGACATTTCGCTTATTCGGAGGCTATCACATGCTCCCAAAGCTTCACTCACCTCTTCCTGAGAAGTCATAGTTAAAAGCAAAACCGTTTTCCTTCTTCATTATCGAAAGCAACCCAAAGGAAATTCGGAGTTTGCTGAGCCCCTCTGCTCTGGGAGGGTTTCCAGCCGGCCGTTGCGCGCGGCATCGCGGCCGCAGCCCGTGTAACCCAACCTGGAGAGGGGTATCGGGTGGCCCCAGATGGCATGGCTACGGAGGGGGGGAGATAAAAATCCAGCAGCCTTGTTAATTAGCCTAAGAAGGCCAGGCAGCACTGCAGTGTTTGCAAACCTTCCCGTAACCCCTTAGCAAAGGAGCCCCACGAACGCCACGTGAGCGCTGGCTCATCCTCTGTCAAAGCTGAGGGGCCTGAACACCAAGAGCTGCGGGTGGCAGAGGGCAGCAGCCCCGGGGTTCATCTCTCCAGCACATAAAGCTCGCAGACTCACCTTGCTCCTCCTTCACTTGGTTTAGCCTTCGCTGCGTGCCTGCACAGGGTTTTTGAAAAAGCAGCGTCTCGTGTTGCTGAGGTATCAACTCAGTTGTGCTCTGGGATTCAGAAAATGGAAATGTATGTTCAGCTGCAAGGAATGCTCAAGAGTTGTAATAATTTGGCTGGGTTGTTTTCACTAAGAAGAGAGATTCCTGACAGAGGGAAGGGTGGAGGGAAGAAGGAGAAGGAAGGATGATGCAAAAAGCCACTGAAGTGTAAGTGAAACAAGGCTCCTGAGAGGCCAGGGAGGAAATAAAAGTTTTCCATGATAAAACCTATGTCCCTGGAACATGGCTGAGATGAGAGGAGCTCTTCAGTCCCTTTGCTGTGCACGATGGAAACTGGCACTTCCAAAGGAGAGGACACCACATCACAATCCTGTTAACTTAAGCCATGACATTAAGAATCCTTCATCATCTCCTGTGTCATTCTTTCAGCAGCCTTCTCTGGAACTGGGGGACACTGTCCCCACTAGGCTTCAGATCTGATGGCTCTCCAAATGGCTGGAGAACCAGCCCAAGCTGGCCAGGTGTCCCAAGGGAACTTTAGCCAAACATGAGGGCTCATTGCAGGAGACCAGCAGCTCAGGGGATCCTTCAGTCCACAGAGTGAGGTGTCCTGTCCTCCACAGGGAACACTGATACCTGCAATGAGGACAGAAAAAACTGCCTCCAAACCATTTCACCCACTCTGGCCATGCTGGAGATTCCAGGCACCAGCCAGGGCAGCTCTGCAAAGGCTCCCACAGTGGGACTGGCACCACTGGAAAGGTCAGTGCTTCCACCCTGAACTGTTCCAAGCTCAGCCTCAGGGTGTGATGTCTAGATGGGACATTGGGTTTAATCTTCCACAGCTGGGTTGCTCATTGCCTTTGGCTGAAAAGACCAGAGCAGGAGCCGTGTATGATACAGACAGGAGGACATGAAACTGAGCCCAAAAGGAAAGTTTTGGCCTACAGACTAACTTCCTACACGCTGCAGGACAGCCCCACTTGTTCCCCCCCAGTGCAGTTGCAGCTCAGGTGGATTTCTTGGCTTTCGCGAGACAGTTCAAAGTGAAAAGATAAAAGATTCCACCTGAGCCCCTTCAGCAAGTCCACTCTGACTCTGGTGGTTGACTCTGACTCAGGTCTGGTCTGACCTGTGGGCTTCTCATCTTGTTCTGCCAGGGTGGATAGGAAAAGCTTTTTCTTTCTCAGCCACCCTCCAACAAAAATTCAGAGGTGCAGATTCTATGTAAACAGGATGTCAGCTTTTGTCAGAAAAGACCACAAGGGGTGTGAGGTTTTTTTTTTCATTTTATCTGCCTCTTTCTCTCTTTCATTTTCTGACTCCCTCCCTCCCTCCCTCGCACCCTCCTCCCACCTCCCAGTTTCTGTCAGCGCCGAGCACACGGAGAGGGGAGGACACGGAGGAGATGGCGGTGGCTGAGGCACAGCTGTACGCAAAGGTGTCCAACAAGCACCGGAGCAGGAGCACCTCTGCGCTCCTCGAGCCTCTCCTCGCCAAAGGATTCCCGGCTCATATCGCGTGAGTAGTGTGCTCAGCTGCCTGTGCACAGTGAGATTTATTTAAGGTATGAGGTGCTTCCCATAAAATCCCGATACAGGCAGCTCGGTGTTTTGATCAGGAGAATGTGCTGCTCCTGGGGGTGATGTGCCTGTGCAGGGATCAGACCTGTCCTGCTCTGAATTTCGTATAGAGCAGTCTCTATTGCCAATATAGCAAAACCAACCTGCTCAATATCCCATTTTTAAAAATACTGTGTAAATCTAAAGGCGCACACCCTTCCACATCTTGAGTTTGAGAGGTTTCTCAACGAGTTGAGAAGTTGACCATAGTTTGCTCTTGGGATACATCCTCTTTCTTTTTTTTCTGCTTATCGCTCTTATTATAAGGGAACTAAACATGGATGTAACTTCTAGCCAAAGTTTGTTTTCAGGCCTGGCAAAAATCTCCTGCTGGATAGTGTCACTGGGAACTGTTTTAAAAGCTTTCCTTAACAAGATGCCACATAAGTCTGTCAATTTTTCTTCCTGTCTTGAATCAAGATCTTGTTCCAAAAATCATGTCCTGCCTAGAAAATGTCATAGTAAAGAATGAGGCACTATTCTTGGCAGCTCCAATGGATGAGAGAGTAACTGGTGGCAGGTAAATAAGTTAATGGAAAAGAAAAGTGCTGGTCACTCCTCCCCCAAACATCTCTCCTGTTGGACAGGCGAGTTCTGGGGAGGATTTTCCAACTTCTGAAGGGCAAGTATGGACATTTTTGGTTCAAACTGTTCAAAAAATAAATCTTATTATTTAAATATCAGAGAACCACTCATAAAAAAATATTTTAGAAAGAAGAGCAATATCTCTCTCCCTTTTGACTGAAAATTAAGCAAGTGGAAGAGGCTCCATTTGTAAGTGCTGTGTTGTTCTTTGGGAACAGCTGTGGCAGCAGTCAGTGTCATCCACGACGGGCACAGCTCACAGGGGAACTGTGAGTCCCTTGTTCCCAGTGATGCACAGTGGAATTTTAGCTGTGGGCTGAAAACGTGGCTCATCATTTCTCTATTAATACTATAAGTTTGGTCACCCCAAAGTAATGGCTACATTTTGCAATTTTTTCTGCTTTATGTGATGTTTTTCCAATCTCCTTCAAAACACTTTCTGCTGTTACTGAGATGACTTTGTGCTTCCCAGTTCAAAATCAAGAAGCAGCAGCAGAAATAATGTGCAAATTGACATAAGATAACAAAATGTCAAAAAGCAATTTAGAAAAAATTTTATTTCCTATCATTGACCTTAACACCTTCAAAATTTTGATTGTGTTTTTAAAAACCTCTTAGCTGTATCTGCTGTCCCTCAATTAAACTATGAATGAAAGTACTGAAAAGTTTATTTTGAGATGTCCTGGCCTAAGAAATATGAGGTGGGGTGGAAATACTACAAAATCTTTCATTATGTAGAACCAGCAGGCCAAAGCAACATTTCCCCAGTGAACAAAACTCAAATATGTGAGGGTCATGTCTAACATAAGCAAATTTCCACAAAAAACTGTGGCAGCAGTTTCTGTTTTAGGGAAGAGCCATCTTATTCTCACTGTAGATTTATTTTTAATCTACTCTCAGTACAGATTTTCAATGGTTTATTCCTACTGTCTATCTGAGAGAAATTGGTACATGCAGAATTTATTCTTTGCATTATTTTTCAATTTTCACTTCTCATCTTGGAAGTGTAGGATTAGTCACAGCCTAATGCACCCCTAGTGCTAAGGGCTCTCTAAAGCCTGCTGGAAATCATCCTACAGCCAACAAATGTGATGAGACAAAAGGTGGGAACAGGTATGGAGAGGAGCACGAGAGAACAACGAGGTGGGACCGAGCAGGGTGACAGTCCATGGCCTCAGGTCTCCCTTGTCTTATTAAATTTAGTTTTGAAGGCTTCATGGTAAAGAAAAGCTGAGGCCAAACCCTGTTTTGGCTTCAGAGCTGTTTGCACAGAGCTTGTCCCCAAGAAGGAGGAGCAGCATGGCATGAAGTGGTAAAACACTCACTCGGAGGTGCAATGAGTGGTTATGAAGCCTGGCATCATTGCCACTGACACTTCCACAAGGCACAGCAGGCGGGGCTGGGTGAGGAGAGGGACAGAAACATGGGTTGTTTGTGTTCAGTGTGATGGAGAAGGAGGGCTCAGCAAAGGCACAGAAAGGAAACGTGCAGTATTCAGTCACAGAGGGCACAGGCTGGCTTTGGACCTCATGGCTGTGCATTGATCTGGCCACAAAAGTTGATTTACTTTATGGAAAAGAAAGGTAGAAGGTAAAGTTTGAGCTCTCGTCTGTCCTTTTCCATGTCAAGCCTCACTAAAGAGGCAGGCATGGTTGCATACAAATGTTATTTAAAAGCCCAAGTGTAGTGTTTACACTAAAAAGAAGACAGAAGGCTAGGAGGGAACATAAGGATGAACCTGAGTCCTGCAGCTCAGTGCACTCATTGCACTGCTGATGTGTGTTCGGGTGTCACGGGGATGGATGAAGAACCAAAATGGGAGGAAACAACACAATTCAATGCCCTCAGGAGCCAGTGGCCAGAAAGGGTGGCCTCAAGAGAGAAGGAAAGACATCAGCAGATGTCAAGTAATTCAATAGATGCCAAGAAATTCAGTACTTTTTTTTCATATGTCCACTGTCTCTACTTCCCCTTCATGTTTCTTGTGAGAAGTTTGTAGAACTTGTAGAAGTTTACATTTCAGGGGTGGAAATGGGGCTCATAGGTGCAGCTGCTGCTTGAACACTGGAATCCTTCCCCCATCACCCAGTATTTAGGCACAAAGATTTGCTCAGGTGAAACACATAGCTGGCATTTTGAAAGCTCTAGTGAGAAAAAGAAATGTGGATCAAATCCGACCCCAGAGAACGGAAGTTGCATTAACAGAGAGAAACGAGAGATTTTGTCCCTCATCTTGATGAGCTGCTGGCTTAGATCTGGCTCTCTGCTGGCTGTGGGGGAACCTCAACCCAGATTTCAAACCCCAGTATAAGCATGTTTTGCTTAGTTTTAATGTATGGGCTTGGGCCTGGCATCTTGAATCAGAACCTTTTTCCTATGAACCAAGAAAACTCTGCTTTCACAGTGGATGGATGGTTTATCTGACCCCAAGGAAATCCATGTAGTCAGTAGGGCTGCTAAGGAAACACCTCCAGAACACAAAGGAAGGCATCTTATGCGGCGCACAGGTTACCAGACTTCAAGGAATTAAAGACTTGCAGTGAGAAAAAAACTATCTGGAAGGTTTCAAGAACATTAACATTTGCTAGGAAAAACCTTCTTGCTGAAAGTCCTGCCTGTGCTGGAAAACAGACTTGATGACCACAGTCACTAAATGCCTTTACTTTATAAAAGTTTTCTTTCTGGTATTCTGAGGAACCAATTTGGTGCTTTTTCTAGGCAAAAAGCCTTGGTTGCTACTGGACAAAAGACAATAGAAGATGCAGCAAAATGGTAAGTATCTATGATTTCTAAGGTGGGCCTTCACATTAAACTTGCCTAAAAATCCTTGTTGATGTGCTCATCCAGCCACTGAACGTGAAGTTAGCTGCCATAAAAAAAAACAAACCTGAATTTGAGATTTTTTTATTTACTTATTTCACTCAGAGAGAGAAATATTTGTATTTGTATTTATTCTGGGAAGCAAGGTTACTTGCAGAAGGTCCAGGTAAACTAAAAAGAAGCAACTGCCTTTACTTTTACCAGTGAGTCAGTTCATGGGACCAGCTGGTCTGGTCAGAAAATCCTCCTCAGCTTTAAGCCTCTTGAGGGAAAGGAACAAGAAAACAGGGAAAATTTCTGTAAACCCATGCCTGCACTTACAAACACGTGCAGAAACAACAGCTGAAGGGGAACAGAAAGTACTTGCACAAAGTAAGCTGAAAAGCTGAAAGGCTGATGGTCAGAGGAAGGTATTATTACCATTAAAATCACTTTTTGAACCCCAGAAATTTTTCTCCTCTCTACCAAGACTCTCACAGAGTATTTATAGGTCACTCATGTGCTGATAATTGATTTTTTTTTTGCTTTAACTCACCTTCACATTAAATCCAGTCTTTCCTTACACTTTCTTTTGGGTCTTGTTTTGCTTTTTTTTTTCTCCTTGGCTCAGCTGCTTTTTGCTTTTCTCTTCTATTTTCTTTTCTTTTGTGAAAAGCCAGAGGAGATATTTGAGAATGGCATGTTCTTTCCAAATAATTATTTTCAGAGATGCTACCACACTTCCCAACAACCACTCTCAATCCAACAGCTGCAAAGACAAACACACAGCATGGGAAGAACATGGTGAACGATATCATCACATGGAATATGAGTTTCTGCCCTTTGCTTGTATATTTTCTGATTTGTCTTGCTTGCTTTTCTTAGGGCTGAATAAAAAGGCTCTTTTCGAGTATTTTTTTAATCTTCAGTTAATTTTAATTTTGCCATTCTTCAACATGTTCCACCCATTGCCTTTTTTCCTATTTCAGTCCTCTGTTTCCAGTCAGGAAAAGGGAAAAAAAACCCACCAAAATCCTAAAAAAGTATTTTTTGTTTTCTCGCATTTTCAGACACTGACAGAAGTGAAGACACATGATAAATTGTAAAGTACTCCAAAAATAATCAGAAAAAAAAAATCTCCATTATTTAGTGTTTCAGAGAGGAAAAGGAGCTTTTACTTCATCTCTTCATTTGTAAGAAAATAATAAAATTGTATTTCCTTTTTCTGATCTCTGCTATGGAGGCCTTCAGCCACAGGAAACAAGAGCCAGCGGTACACACACTCACTGGGTGGTATGCTCTTGATTTCAGGCTGCATTCCCACTGCAACGACCCCTCCCTGGACGACCCAATCCCTCAGGAATACGCTCTTTACCTGTGCCCCACGGGCCGCCTGCACAGCCGCCTGCAGGACTTCTGGAAGGAGAGCAAGCGCCAGTGCGGGAAGAACAGAGCCCACGAGGTTTTCCCACACGTCACCCTCTGCGACTTCTTCACGGTGAGGCATGGGAGAGAGCAAGGGTCGAAATTCAGCTGGGTGATGTTTGGTGAAACTGGGCCACCTGCTGTTGTCTGACACCAGAACTTGTTGGCGATCAAATGACACGACCTAGGTCCGGGCACGTTGCTTAATGTCTGAGTGATGCTTAATGTTTGAGTGGGATGATCCATCTAGAGCAGCCCCGTGCAGTCCAGCTGCTGTCAGGCTTCCACGTGTCCATGGATTCAGGATGATAAACCTTCCCAGCCAGGCCAGCAGTGGCTGCCATCAGCCAGCTGTGCAGCAGGGACAGTGTTATCGTAGGATGCAGACAACTTTGGTACCAAGCCTGTGGGAATCTCAGGGAAAGCTCTGCCTTCCCCACAGACCCCCATCAGCAGGTCAGTGCTTGGGGGTGTCCCAAATTTTACCCTTTCTATTGAAGCTGAAGATTTTGTGAAATCTTTTGTGAAGTCCAGCAAAAAGTCACTGGTCTGGAAAAACTCTGGAGACACCTGGAATCCAGTTTTAGCATGTCGATGGTGAAACACAAGAACATCAGCTGTATCTGGGATGTGCTGAAACAGGCTTGGGCTAGAGCAGCTGGACAAAAATCACTTTGTTCATCATACCTTTATATTAAACCATTAAGAGCTACCTTCCCCCTAAGGGTGGGTCATCACAACCATGCCAAAAAGAAGAGACAATGAAAATAAGATTATTTTGTTGCAAAATACTGAATAGTGCTCTGTGGCCATTAAACACAATTATACAGAACAAAAATCATTAATTAATAATGAATGCCATGCTCTTGGGAGGCGTCGAGTTTAAAGGCCTGTCTGGAAGAGACGACTGCACTGCAACCCTCACCTTGCACATCTCAGCAAAGGACTGTAGGATAACAATAACACAAATTCTTACTTAGAACTGAAGAGGGAAGTCATGATCCCTGTCTCGTTTCAGACTGGTTATTGCACACCTGTCAGACAGTAGAATATTTTGGCTTTTTCTTACCCAGGCTAGATACACCTTGGGTTGAAGGCAGTATCTCCTGATACAGAACCAGGACACTGTGCTGATCCAACTGCCCACTATTACTGGGTTTAATGCCAGGAATTTCAGGCAAATTCCCAGGTATTTTGTGTTTCTGAGGAAGTTTGCAGCCCCACAGTTTTCTGGCAGTGCTGTATGACAGAGGCTACAACACTGGCTGTGAGCTGGTGGGTAAAGCCTGCTCCTCCTCTGTTTTCTTTCAGTGTGAAGACCAGAAAGTGGAATTATTGTATGACATCTTAAAGCGAGTCGGTGACAGCTTTTCCCAGAGCTTTCCACCATCCATTTCCCTAACACTACATGCATCTCCCAGCTACCTTGGCTTCTTCATTGATGACAGCCAGGCAAACATCCTCAAAGAGTTTGCTGTGGCGTTCTCATCAGAGGCTTCAGCCCTGGCAGGTAGGACCAGCGTCAGAGGGAAAACGGGTGGATTGTAGCACAAATGTGTAGCCACAGTACTGAAAACGTGACCTGTGTCTCCAGGGGATCTTAGCTGATGTTTTCCTGCCAGCAAACACCCTTTTCTCCTACAGATTTGCAAGCCGAGTGGCCAGAGGAGCATGTTTTAGACTTTAAAGACAGAACTCTTTTGTCTAAAAGCTGAAACGATCCTGTGTGCAACTTGGCAGGCCATTGATCAGGATATCCAAGATGGGCAGGGACATAACACTCCCCAGATTTCCAGCCCCATGGTGCTGTGGCCCAGCCTGATGACCTGACTGCATCCCTGGGAACAGAGCTTAAAACCCTTTCCAAGGGAAACTGCATCACCAGTGGAGACCGAAGGGGCACAGCCCCACCACAGCTTTGTCTGGGAAAAATGAGTTCAACACAGCTCAGGCTGGGAGAGGAAATCAAACCCTGATCATTTTTTTTGACTCACAGATGAAGCCAGGAAGCAAATCCAGTCCACATTTGTGAATGATTTTGGCATGATTAAAACCACGACACCCTTCAAAACCATTATTCAGTAGATCTACTCCACCACTAGTTACCGTGATATTTCCCGCATCACGCAAAGCACATAGGATAAAACAAGAGGAGCTTTAAATGACCTTTGTTTCTATGTTGTGATGTGATTGTTTCATCCCTAGACTGCCACGTGAAGCCCTCCTTGAAGCAGTTCCACCTTACCTTGGCCCACAGGTTTTACCCTCACCATCAGAAGACTTTGGAACAATTGGCCAAATGCATTAACCCAGGGGAGCCCTGCCAGTGGGTGGCTGCTCTCTATTCACGGGACATGCGTTTCGTGCATTACCAGGTACTGAAATCAGATTTATTTCATTTCCTGAGCCCTTAATTTTCTTTGCTACAGTTATCTTGCCTTTTCCATCCTTAAGAAAAATCTCTGCCTGCTCAGCACAGTGTTTCAAAGAGCTTGGTTGTTTCCAGTGCCATTTTGAGCTGAAAAACTGCACTCCTGAATCAGTAGATAATACCTTTATGGTAGGTTGCCTGTCTCAAAATCTAATTCCAAACTCCAGCAGAAAAAAACTAATCTTATCATGACGTGAGAAAATAAAAGAGACAGGAAATCATCATCCTTTAATATTTGCTAGGATTTGTCAATTTACAGTTTTGCAGTAAAATTCCATTCAGCAAAATTAGTTTTCTGGATTGTTCCAGCCATGATGAAAACTGCAGCAGTGAGGCAAGGCACAGTTCTCACTGATGATTTTCTGCTTAGCAGACTCGTAGTTAAAACCTGTCAACATTGTTTCAGTTCTCATTTCCAAATTTAAATTATGGAATGATCAACAGCTTTTTTTGTCAGATCAGTAAATCACTTTGTCACAAGTCTCATATTGGATTTTAGTCACACTCAGGAGAGCTGCAAGCAATCACAGAAATAGGTCAGATCTATGTTTGCTTTCAAATAACTCTGTACCAGTTACAGGGGAAAAAAAGTATTTTTGTGAAAACCAAGTGCCTGTTTTTACCCATATTGTAAGTGTGGCAGAGTCTTCCTTTCCCTCTGCCAAAGTGCCACTAAAGACATGTTGCAGAGGGGAAAACAGAACTGTGTCCAGGAGAGGTGAACAACCATCCCCTGAGCTGCTGCGGCACAGGGAACATCCTGACCCCGCTGTGTGTCCCCGCAGAGGCTGAGGGCCCTCTTCCAGTACAAGCCCCAGAACATTGACGAGCTCATGATCAACGCCGGGGACTTGATCTACGTGGACCCCACGCAGCAGTGTGACGTGAGCGAGGGCTGGGTGATCGGCACCTCGCACCGCACCGGCTGCAGGGGCTTTCTCCCAGAAAACTACACCGAGAAAGCCCACGAGTCAGACACGTGGGTCAAGCACAGGTAACTTGGGGTTTCACGGGTGTTGCTTTCCATCAGCCACTTTTCCTGCTGAGGAGCCGCGGGAGTTCCTCCCTCGCCGGGACCTGTGGGCAGAGGGGAATCCTGAGGGTCTGGGTGGGAAGCTGGGACACCTTCTGAGAGAAAAGGGATAGGACACACACCCACAGACACCCAGAGTTCATAAGTTCAGCTGCTCGAGGGATGACCCCTGTTTGCTCTTGAACAACCTGAACGCCCTAATGAATTTTGAAAGAGCGCATTCTGCCAGGGCAGGCTGAGCCTTCAGCCTGGCTCTCTGCTCTCTTCTTTTTCCTCATTTCAAGGGCTTGTAGAGTTAACTTGAAATGAAACCACACAAAGGTTGCTCCACCAGCTTGGCACCACCCTTATCTTGTTGATGTGCCCTGCATCAGAAGGCACCTGTCTGGCTTCCTGCACTTCATTCTGCAGCTGACAGCACAGCTGATGCTACTTGTAGATTAGAGCTGATTTTTCTAGGCAGGGAAATTTTGGTGCACTTCTTGATGTCTCAGAGAAAGGGAGGAGGCTACCAGGCAGTATTTCCTGCTTGAAGGTCCCAGTTTAGCAGGGTTACACCCAACATACACCATCAGTTCCTAATATTTTATTCTCATTTTTATGGGGCATATTCTAAATGAACAGCAAAGTGATGAGGTGGATTGCAAGTGTGCAAAAAGTATCGAATGGAGCATGAATCCTGACTTACTGATGCTGTAAACAACATCATGACTCAAAAGTCTCTTCAATTTGTGTGTGTGCCTGTATGTTTGTGTGTGGCTTTTGCTTTTTCTACAGGGAATATGTTTTTGAGACAGCTTCAAGATCCTTCACCAAAACTGAAAAGGAACCCAATGTAAAGCTGAATGGGGAAGCCCATAATCCCAGTAGGTCAAGGAATATAACCAGTGTACTTTCTCTTCAGGTAATTGTTTTTTCCATTTCTTATCTTTGCCACCTACTTGTGCAGATCTGCTATTAATTAATGGCACTTAGTAAATTTAGTAGTATCTTCCTTTTCCTCTCTCATATTTTCATGTTTTGTTGTACATTTATGCAGGCTGTTTTATTTATTATGTTGTACATTTATATATAGATACACACTCATACTGTATTGTATAATATCTCATAATTTTTTTGGTAATGTATATGATGTATATCATACTTGCCTTTCATAAAATTTTCGTCATTCCTGTCATAATAGAACAACACCAGAGTTCTGTGCTCAGGTTTCTCTGAGCAGAGCCTCACTGGGTGTGGAGACAAGCCTGACAGGTGAGACACAGGCACGACCTCCGCTGACTTCCACATGGCTTCAGGCAGAGTAACTATACCAGAATTAGGCTCACTGTTCATGGCTGCTCTTATGGCCAGATTCTATGGATGTCATCTCGGAGGTTTCCATGGCCCCAGATCACATTTAAATGTTCCATTTCCTTCTTTATTTTTAGATATGTAGCTGGTGCAAACAACTGCACAGAACAGCTAGCTGGAGTGGTTAACAGCACTGGTAGGATCACATTTTTGTCCCAGGTTCAAAATGAACAGGTATCAATTTTTCCCATGTTTTTCACTGGTCTTCTGGTAGGAAGAGCAAAACAAATAAGGACTCTGATTTTTTACCTACAGCACAATTGCACCTGCATTGCCTTTTCGGCTCTGTCAGAGATGCCAAGATGCATTTTCAGCGCAGACATGCCTCAGAAACCTCTTTGTCTTGCTGGCCCCACAGCCTCTCTTCCTGCTGTGCTGGGCAATAACCCTGGGCTGGTTTGTGCTAACATCAGAGAAACTGAGGGCACCTTGAGGGAACTTCCATCCTGGGGCCTCCAGGACAGCATGTATATGACTGTAAGAAATAGCTGAACAAGTCACGCATCCTTCCTCTGGCTCTTGGCTGCTCTTGGCCTGTCTTATCCAGGTCAGATCTGTGGCAGAGCCAAGACTTGGCCTGAGGAACCTGTTTTGCAGATGGGCACTTCTCCAGTCTAGAGTTTCCCTGGCCTCTGGGTTTCTCTCAAGCAGAAGAGGAAGACCACAAAACCTTGGGTTTATACTCTGATCTTGTGGCAGTTGATTGGCGTTTCATGGCAGAAATGCAAGTGTTTAACAGAATGCATGAATATCAACCTCAAACCACTTCTTAAGAGTTCTCTTCTCTGTTGCTGAATATGCAGAGCACTTGACTCAGTGCTGCAGCAGTAACACTGTTTTAAAGTTTTAAAACCTTTGACCTGTTTCTCCTTATCTTCTTCTCATTTGTATTAATGTGCATTGTGTGCTAACCCCAAACTACTTCAAATTTATTTGTAATTCCATGCAGTCTAAGTGAAAAAGGTGGCCTTGTAGGAGATCTGGGTTCACTTTTGATTTGGCCACACAGTTATGAAAATGTAGAAGTAGTATTTTTAACTAGGAAAAGAAAGAGAAGTTCGGTGTTAGTCCTGGTGTAGAAAAGGGCATTCCCACTTAAATCTTAGCTGGTTTTCCATTTTTTTGTTTATATCAACCATATGATATAAATTAAAGTTATGATTCCTTCCCACACTGAGATTAAAAGATCTGTTACCAGCACTGTCTTTCACTAGAGTTAACACAGAATTAAAACCTGCAGCCCTTGAGGGTCGGGGATGCAACCTTTGGCAGGACAAGAGGAAGTGGCCTTAAGCTGCACCAGGAGATGTTCAGGCTGGACATCAGGAAGAATTTCTTCACTGAAAGGATGGGCAAGCATTGAACAGACTGCCCATGGAGGTGTGGAATCACCAAACCTGGAAGTGTACTAGAAACAACAGGATGTGGCATTCAGTGCTGTGGTTTAGTTGACAACGTGGTGATCGGTCAAAGGTTGGATTCGATGATCTTGGAGGTCTTTTCCAACCTTAATGATTTGATGATTCTATCTCTTTCATTCACCTTTCGTGGAGAACCAGTCAGGTTTATTATTGTCCTTAAGACAGGCACCTATTACAGCAGCTCCTCCCCAGGAATCCAGACTTTTCCTGCAGGTTCCAGATAACACTCTCACGAAACCCCGTTTTTCCCCAGCTGTCTCAGAACGCCGCCCTGCGGAGAGCGGTGCTGGTGATGCGCCACGGGGAAAGAGTGGATCAGGTCTTTGGCAAATCTTGGCTTCAGCAATGCCTGACTGCAGATGGTGAGTAAGGTAATGGGAGGATCTGCAAAAACTAGGACCAAACCCAATTAATCCCGGTAATGGATAGAAGAGATTCAATCTTCTGCACGTAAATGTAAACACTGGCACAAAGGAGCGATAAGTCAGGCACAGCACTGCTTTGACCTGCATGTAACCAGGTCACAAGGTCCTAAAGTCCTTCATCTTTATGCTCACTAAACTCTGCAGATGAACAAAGCTCTTGTGCCACTGATGGAAGTGCATCTCACTGATACGTGAACGAATCACAGGAGCACACTCATCACCTCTCATCACGCAGGATGGTGGTTGTCAGAACCCCCACCTTTCTGTGCCTGAATCAGAATCATGGGCTGTTGATCAGAGCCACACTACATCACTCGTCTGACCTGGGGAATCTGTGGTAGAAATGAAACGTCAGCACTGACCTAAATTAAAATCTGAATTTCCTTTCTCTCTCAAAAAAAAAAAAAAAAGTTTTCAGGTGAAGAAAACTGACCCAAAACAGGGAAATGTGTGACAGGAGGAAGGAGGGGAACAAGAAGGTGGGAGTTCACAAGTGAGAGCTTTATGCTGTAAGTCTGCCTTGCTATGCTGGAGATTCCCCACGTGTAGTGTGTGAAATTCACACCAGATAAGGAGAGTGGTACCCTCTGGCTGCATGATCAATGCATTGGTTTTATTTTGATTCAGTGGAAATGGGATTTTTTGGTCATTTTGGCAATTGTAAAAGAATATAGATAGGGAGTCAATTTTTGTTTCTCTTGAGTCCCACAAAGCCAAATTCTCATGATTTCGTGTCCTCTCCTCTCCTTCCCATTTGCTCCTTCCTAGCTTGCAGAAGAGGGGCTATTCTGTTAGGACAGGTGACTTTCCAAGCCAGTGTTGTGACCCTAAAATGTGACCCCTTTAAGGTAATAGCACCGGGTGTTTTTCGTCAGTGAGACACTGACTCTGTCTGTAATACAAACATAACACAGCTGCTGCCTCCCTCGTGCCACAGAAAAATGTATTGCCTTGTTTCAGGAAAATACTACAGAACGGATCTGAACTTCCCCTCCTCCCTGCCGAGGCGGAAAGACAGCATGAAGCAGTTTGAATGTGATCCTCCTTTATCTTGCTGTGGTATTTTCCAGTCAAGGCTTATAGGTAAGCCGGATATCATCCTCCTGCAAATGTAAGGGTTTGGGAAGCAGGCTGTCATCATCTGCCAAAGCTCATGCTGGCTTTATAGCACAAGAATTTCCTCCCAGCACTCACTGTTGGCCACAATTCTCTGCTGGCAACCACTGCAAGATCTTCTTAAATAGCAAAATAGAGAACACAGCTGGTTACTCGTCTTTGAGACCCACTCTGCCAGTTCCTGGCAGAGGAAGTCAAAAGGAAGAAGCCAGAACACTACCTGTGCCCTGCTGCTTGTCTGCAAGGGATCAAAGTCTTATGCAGTTGTCCCTCAATGGGCAGTGAGGAGCGAAGGGGCTGAGGAAGCAGCTCCATGGTCAGCAGAGTGTGGTCACCTCGCTGCAGGAGGATGGGTGGTATGGGTTAGGCTGACTCAATTCACTCACCAGATGAAGTTGTTTGTGCTCCCTGAGCAAGACGCGTGACTGTGACAGTGCTGGTCTGCTGCAAATGCTTGTCTCTCATGGTTCAGATGTATGGAGACAGCCAAATGCCTAACTGCTGCTGGCAGATTTGGAGCGAATCTTCTGTAATTATCTTTCCAACACTCATTTTAGAATTGATGTTTCCACCAGAGTGAGCTTTCTAATGAGCCCAATCAGCAGACAGTGTGAAAAAAATGAATAGAAAGGGACTGTCAATGTATCCCATGTGGATGAAATTGCAAAGCTCCGAGCTGTTTTTTTGCAGAAAGTATTTTGTAGTCGTTTCTCATCTGTTGCACTTTGCTGCTGCCATCCAGGGGAAGCTCTGCTGGACCAGGAGGTGACAGTCAGCCACGTGTACTCGTCCCCTGCCCTGCGCTGCGTGCAGACAGCTCAGCACGTGCTGCAGGGTAAGGCAACACAACCTGCCAGGTGCTTCTGCCACACTGGAAACATCATCAAACTTCCGTCAAGTCTCTGACATGAGCAATTAAGAAGATGTACAACTTTGTGGTTATTTGTGGTTATCTTTAAGCAGGGAAGGCGAGGTGGTTTTGACGAGCTGGTAACGCAGGTAGCAACAAACCTGCTGGTGTGTGTACGGTCTGCGGGATATGAGCACATTAAGTCTGGTCCTTCCTAGTTAGAATGGAATCTAATGTTACATGAAACAGAGGTGTTTCACATCTGCTTGAATTCAGCATTAGTAGATGTTCACCAAATCACCACTGCCACCTCTTACAGAAAATATTTTGAGCCAAAAAAGCAGGTATTTCCAGAGCTCTGAAGGATCTGAATGTGAATCATGGATGACTGCTTTCATGTTTTCTTTTGCAAGCTGAACTACTTTAATCCTTCATATTGCAGAACCTCTTTCTCTTCCTTTTCTTTCCCTCTTTTCTTTTTTCATCTCCTGTCCCTTTCAGCAGGTTCACAGTCCATTATCATGTTTACATCAGAATGCATTCACTGCCACTCAGTAACCTCTCTTGAGAATACTCAAAAAATAATGTTTCTTTTGGCAAGAGAATTCCATTTCTAATACAGGACAATTTGGACAACTTACTGCCCCACTGAGGAACACTGAGCAAAATGCTATATAAAAGTGGTGAAAACATTTCCTGTCTGAAGTTTATTCAGATTGCAACATCACTGAGGTTTTTCCTTCTAGCAGAGCATCACAAGAGAGCTCCAAAAATTAAGATTATGATAATAATGATGATAATAATTTTCAGTCCCTTTACATTAGTCAGACAAGGATATAATGGTGGCTTCCTTTAATCAATTTTTTGACAATAAGTAATTCATTTTCATTAATGAAAGTACAACAGCAAACAAGACAGAACATAACCTGAATGTAGCACTCTGAGTGTTCCTTTCTCTTAAGATTTATTTCTTGTTCTTACAGGGCTTAAATTAAATCAAAAAGTCAAAATCAGGGTGGAACCAGGACTGTTCGAATGGACCAAGTGGGAAGCAAGCAGAGCAATCCCTAACTTCATGACTGTGGCAGAACTGGTAGAGGCATCTTACGACATAGATACAAGTTACAGGTAATGGCTCTGTGTCTGATAAAGCTGTGGGGTTTTTCCCTGAGGTATCTTGTCCTTTAATGTGTCACGAATCATTACACACACTGCAAAGATGGGGTGATTCTGATCAAAGTCAAATCAAAACAAGAAATCAAAATAAGATAGGCTGTCACCAGCACATGGGTGCTCTCACACAAACATCTTGTGCATGGGAGCAGCCCTGCTCTGGTGTTGCCTTGAGAGCTGCTGGCTCAGGCCCACAGCTGGACATGTACCATCACAGCTGCATTATGGGCATTAATGTCAGGTGCCAGGAGCTTTGCTTTTACCTTTGGTTCATGTGAAAACACTTTAGAAATGTGAGGAATAACCTGATTTTCAGTGACAAAGATGTGACGTTAAATAAGGCCGGTGAGCCCTTGGCTGAGGGTCTGCAGGGCAGCAGCGAGAGGTTTTGGGGACAGGCAAGATAAGAGCATTTCACTTTAATTGATGTTTGTGGCATTGTTTAAAGTTGCTCAAATATTACTACTGTGCTCAGCAAGGACCTTTTGGAGCCCTCATAACTTGGCAGGGTGAGGCGCGATGCCTTTTCTGAGCACTTGCAAACCGCAGCCCAGCAGGAAATGAAAAGCCTCCAATTCAGTCTAGCTCCTCATCTTGTTCACGAACCAGGCTGCTCAGTGTTTGCAGTGCTCGGCCAGATTCAGGAAATTACTCAGCTGTCTCTGGGATTTCCCACATGTTCAAGAAAGGGGGAAAGGAAACATCTCATGTCTTAATGTATTCCTTACAGACAAGGAAGTATCTTTGTTTGAGAGTGCATAAAGTCTCCAAAATCCTTCTTTTTTGGAGCATAGGGCTTTCTGGTGTGTTCTTCACTAACAGACTGTTTTCTCTAGGGTTTTTTTGGTACAAAATCACTTGCCTCAAAAGAAACTGCAAATGCACAGCAGTGGGAGGTTCAGAGGGGAGGCTCTAAGGCAATGCTAACTACAGCGTTCAGGCCCCTCACTCAGGTCCAGGCAAAAATAGGGTGGATGAACTATAAACTTGCACATAGAATGCCAGTTTCCTCCCATCACATGCAGGGCTAAAAAATCCTTGGGTATCAGACATTATGAACAAGTGTTTGAGATCACTTAAAGAATCACCAGCAAAGGGTATCAGTGAAAACCAGATTGAATATTAAGCGTCAGCACAACAAAAATCATTGGCAAGATTCACTCTGCTGCTGGCTAGATGGTTAAGGGACACCAAGGGATAAAAGCAAAAAACAAAATTCAGTCAATCAATCCAAACAGAAATAAACCGAGAGCTGTGTGTGTGACAAAAGGAACAACATCTAGCAGCATTTAACTTAGCTTACAACTTTAATTAACCTTACTTACAGGCCTAACTTACTTAGTTATCTAAAGTACCTGAACATCTGAGAGAGCAGCATTGCTGGTGTATTTGCCATAGCACATGCACACGTGTGTACACACAGATAGAAAGAGTCAGTGCAAGGTGCCTGTGAAAAATTCCCCTCAAAGGCAGTGAAATACTCACTTTGGATGCCTTCGCATCTCCTCACTGGGAAAAGAGTCAAGCCTCGAGGAGTGGGGGGATCAGCCCAGGATCCATCATTGTTCGGGGATCTTATGAGTGCTGCAAATGGGAGATGTCCTAGCTTGCAGAGGTCCCACTCACAAGGAAGTTCTGATCACTGCTGTGGTCCAGGAAAACTCCAAGGGTCTCATTTTGGACTGCTGTTTATAGGGCCCCAAGAAATGGGCTTTAGTCATAACAAGGTTTCATCCTGGCCCCACATTGGGTTGGCACTTCCTTTGAAAGTGTGAGAATAAGGATATTATGCCATTCAGGCAAAAATAGTTTCCAAGGGTGTTCATAAAAAAAAAGCAGGAGCTCGTTGGACAACAGCAGTTCCTGGGAGCAGACTAGCAGACTACTTCTGATAAGCTCCAGAGGAGCTGAGCCCAGGGGCTGCTCATCAAGGCTGAGGCCTAATGAGCATTTTACAGATCATGGTGTGGCCTGAAAAGGATGAGGGGGGGAGGATGCACCACCACACCAGGGTCTGGTTTTACCATATTCACCCACTGCAAATGGGGGCACGTTGTCCATCACCTAAGCCCCACCAGACCTCTGAGGCTGCCCTGATTCACAGCCCTCTGAAGGTCTGGATCTTAGTTTTTTTGGGTGCCTGAAAAGCTCTGGTATATAAAAGAAAGAAGAATGCCTGGTCTTGGAAGAAGTGCTCAGATACTTTGGAGGGATGCATTGTGATTATGGCCCCTGGAAACACCTTTTTTTTAAAACTCAAGTAGTTAGTCTTTACTATCCATTTGACCAGCCGTGAATATAAGACTTGTTGACTTTTGTTGTAGATTTTTATTTACTTGGTTTATTGAGGAGATTAATGCTGAGGCACCAAATCTTGCAAGCATTCACATCATCGTGTCTCTCTTTTGTTTGAACTCAGGACTGGAAGACCCAGGCGGCTCTGCAGCCCATGTCTGGGCAGTGGTTCTTGCTCAAAGTTTTTCTTAGGCATAAATCCTGCTTTAAATAATCTCCACGGTAAATTAAAAGTTTTATTGAAGCCTGGTTTTGCCTGCATCTGGTGCTTTATGAGCTGTGAGACTTAGCCATGAGATTTAATGGAAATTACTCAGAGAGAAGCTAATGCTCCAGACAAGCAGAGGCAACTGCGTCAGCCAAGTCAGTAGAAAAACGGTTAAACTAAGTGCCTTTTCTCTGGTGTAGTCATTCAGTGGTGCTAAGAGTGTCCCAGTATTCATCTAGATTAACATATATTTGTGATTTTATTGTCAGGGGTAACTTCCCACTCTCTTCTCTGGTGCCGTCGGAAAGTTACGAAGACTATGTCAGCAGAAGCTCTGCGGTTATAAAACAGATCACTGCCTGCCCCAGCAAAGGTAAAGGTTTCAGGGCTTTGTATATTCTGTCAGACACTTGCACTAACAGGAACTGGCAGAGATTTGCCAACAGAAGCATATTTAATGTGAGCTGTTGGCACTGCACAGAGCTCAAGGTAGACTCAGTGCATGTCCTGGGCTACACTGAAGTAACATACATGCAATTTATGGGATAGAAATGAAGAAAGTAAAGTAAAACAGACACAGTAGAGTACTAAACTGCAAAAGTATACGCTTTACTTGGTCTTTCTACATTGCGATGTAGCTCAGCAAAAGATAATATGCTTTTCAGGAAAGCTTTTTTTCTCTTTCCCTTGCAAATGCCTTCTCTCACTAGCTGGCAAGCTCAACACACGGGATATTTTCTGCCCATCACAACATGCTTTGCCACATTATCAAAAAGGTCTGCAAAGTTGAACAGCCCCCAAGCCACCTCATCCCCATCTGCTGAGGGGGAACATGGCAGTGCTGCAGCTCCCTTACCTCTTTGCTTTTCCTGGTGTGCCAGGCGTCATCCTCATCGTGGGCCACGGCTCCTCCTTGGTATCTCTCACCCGAGCTCTCACAGGGCTCCCCAGCAGAGACAGCGGAGACTTTGCCCAGATGGTACGGAAGGTAAGAGGGTTTTATTTCATCAGGAAGCTTTTGGGTTGTTTCATTATACTTTTAATAGGAGACTGCTTATGCAGCAAGACGTGTGTACCAGCATGCCAACACCAATGACATCACCTTTCTCCTTCCAAAGGGAATCTCGCGCAGTTTTAGCAAAGTGCTGGAGGTAAAGAGAAGGATTTTATTCTGGGAGCGTTGTATGTGACTAGCAGCTAAGTCTTTGGAGAAGATTTTCATCTGGGAAGTCGGTGCCATGTAATGCCTACAGACAAGAGGCACACTTGGAAACCTCTCCACTTGGAGCTAGTGTCCTTCCTTTCAAAGTGGAAAAGAGAAGGCTTTGGGGTGACCTTATTGCAGCCTTCCAGTACCTGAAGGGAGCCTACAAGAAAGATGGAGAGAGACTTTACAAGAGCCTGGCGTGACAGGACAAGGGGGAATGGCTTCAAACTGACAGAGAGTAGGTTTAGATGGGATATTAGGAAGAAATTCTTTACTGTGGGGGAGGGTGAGGCATGGGAACAGGTTGCCCAGGTACGGATGTGGAGTGATGACACAAGTTCAGCTCTCACCTCTCAGGCCTCCAGCCTGTTTTTAGTTCATCTCAGAAGTGACAGAATATTGGAGGCTGCACTTTTCTGTAGCAAAGCCCCCCCTTCATGTCAAAGCAATGACCCTGCTGGTAACTTCCTTCCCAGATCCCTTCCCTGGGCATGTGTTTCTGCGAAGAACTGAAAGAGGTGAACAAATGGCAGATGGTCAACCCACCAGTGAAGACATTAACTCACGGAGCAAACGCAGCATTTAATTGGAGAAATACTATCATGGAAGATTAAAACGTCTTCTCTGCCTTTGCAGTTGTCAAAAAGGAGCCAAAGGCAGGTTATGGTTCATCACAGTCCAGTGATTCATCCCAAAGACACACAGAGGGTGGGAAATGCCCTCTCTGAGTTGTCAAAGCACAGAAAAACACTTCGGAGTTTGGTGCCTGGATTTTGTTTTTATTTTGGTGACTGAGAAGAATGAACTGGTGTTCAAGTGAGAAATAACACTTCTGGTGGTGGTGAAGAAAGTACCTTTTCACATTTTATGAGAGTACAAGTGTTTAATAAATAGGGACATAACTACCTGATTATAAATTCCACTCCAAGAGGCACTGAAGTAGACAATGTTGTATTTTTAAGACCAAACTACGTCCAGCAAGAATTCCTTTTTTTTCCCTCTTCAGTCACTTGGATATTTTCAGACAATGGAAAAACTGGGACTGAAAAAAAGTCAACTCCTACCTGAAGAGGGGACCAGCTCTAGCTAAAGCCACTGTGTTTCCTGTTCACTCCATCAGTTCTGTGAGACAAAATACCACACTGACTCTTGATTTACCTCTTCTACGAAGGGAGTCCATTTTCTATCAGACCAGCTCGTCATCCAGCAATTCTCAAGTGATGCATACTGCAAAAGGGTCTAAATTATTCCTTTGTGAAGGAAAGTTAACTGCTTTACTGTTTCTGGGACAAAGAAAGATGCCTTGTGTTACTGTACTGGTGACAAAACTGTGACATGAGCAACTCTAACTCTGAACCCTTCCCAAGATAGCACTTGCAGCTCAATAGCTTTGCTTTGTGCTGGTTTGTGCCAAATTTATTAATGGTGACCCATCTGCCCAGTGGGTCACCTGAAAGGCTTCTGTAGCTCTTCTCTGGGTGACGTGTTTAATTAAGGGAACATAGCCCTGAAATTTTATGTACAAACAGGAACATGCTTTTCCACAGTCTGTTTTTCTTCCGCTTTTCCTTCCTGGTTATCAGATAACTACCCCCAGGAAAGTACAAATGTTTCTTTCAATGAAAGGAAAAAATGAAAATGTTTCTCTCGGTGCATGACTAAAAATGTTTTCATTTTCACTCCTCACTACCTGCTCCTATGTGACAACTCCCTGCATGCCATTAGCCATCGGGGCATGCAGTGGAGCCCACCCAGCAATCCGGCTTTGGGGTTGAGAAGTGTCTGACAGGCACCTTTATCTGTGGTTGTAGAGATTTTGTTATCTCAGTTGTGCAGCTGCAATGATTCATTCTGACTTTCCAGCTCTGGTGGAGTTGCTTGAGCTCTCAGTTTTCTGACAGTGCTGCAATTTTACAGTGAAAACCAAGTGCCCCAGAGCCAAGACAGGAGCTCTTTAATGAGCAAGGGCACAGGACTCAAGCTCAGGAGATGGGTGGCTACACCTGCAGCCCTAGAAAAAGATAAAAACACCGAGTGTCACCACAACCTTTTCTTAATCAGGGGAAGCAGGATGCCACTGCAGCGCTGAGGGCACTGTGGCTTGGCTACTTCTCCACATCTCACCCAGCACATGCTTGCTGTCAGTCAAGAGAGGCAGGTGTGGTGAGGGATGATTTTGCTCTGAGTTCAGGCAGTGGCCAGGCTCCTCTGTGGCCAGCAGGGAGGGCAGTGACTCTTGGGCCTGTCTGAGAAAGGGCTGTATGATACAAGAAAATCAGCAAAGCCACTTAAAAGACTGGTCATTTTTAAAGCATTAATGATACAAAATTTCATTACAAATTTTCCTCTACCTTTTCAGAAATTACATAATTTTTTTTCCCATAATGCTCGTACACATTAATCCTAGACTGTGCGGCAAACAACCAGTTTGGGTTAAGAATCTGTGTCTTCCTTTAAAATACCAAAACAAAATACCAAGTGAGATCTCTCCCTTCACCCAGTGGCATCAGATACATTGTCAGGGTGGGTCTGTTGTGAAAAATAACCTGTAAGAACAGCATCATCTCCTTTCTTTAACAGCTTTCCTATGCTGCTGCCACTGCATACAACAGAGCAATGAAATACTTCTCTTTGCTTTTCAGTCCTTCTGGTCTGCAGAAACAATGTTGCTAAAAGCCAGTTAATGGCACTCTAATCCTGTCATTATCCATCCAGCTCCTATCCTTAATGAGCTCCCAAGCAGCAGGTGACAGGAGGGGAGAAGGACATGGCTGGGGGAAATGCCTGTCTGTCTGTCTGTCTCTTACAGAGGCAGGATTTAACTGCTCCACCCAATCTTGGCATCTAATCAGATGCCCACAGTGCATGGACAAGCTAAATATGCTTAACAGGCAGATTCCTAAAACACTTGAACCAAAATCCCACTGTGCTTTTCTTTTATTCTCAATACGGATGCACTCCAATGAATTTCACTTCAGTGAAAGCAATGAGTTAAGCTTCAGAGCATGTTTAAAAGAAGGTTTGGGGACTTAAGTTTTCTCTTGTGGTGGTTTCTAATCCAGACACTGCAGTGCTAAGCAGGTGAGGACAAATGCTTAGTCACAAAATAATGTATGAAAGTTATAAAGACTTCTCCATGTCTGCTGTTTGATTAAACTGAACAGAAAGAACATGGATAGAAGGAACAGGCAGCACACACAGGAACCCGTTGAAACTATCTTGGTCTTAATAATGCAAGGGCAAGGACAAGTTCTTCTATTCATAAGGACCCTGCTTTTGGCTTTCCTGGGACCCCAGGAGCACAGATTCACCTCTAAACACTTTTTAAGATCAGAGCTGAAATGATGTCTTTAATATACAAGGTTTCTTGGCTGTACAATCTGGTGCTTAGGAGAGAGAGAGAATTCCTAATGTGGTGTGTACACAGCATGAGACTAATCACAGGTCAAATGAAGAGAATGTCCTTGGAAGCTTCCAAGCTGTTTTTGTAGTAAGCAAAAGAAGTAGGAAATCCTTTCCCAGTTTCTTGTTTTGTTGGGTTTTTATGCAACTTCTGAAATTAGTTGTTGCTTTACTCCATTGCAGTTTTCTTTAACTGGATCCAGTTCATGACAAAGTTATGTACTTTAACAGATGCTTTAAGTACTGCCTTGAGAATCTGAATGTTTTCTTTATATCTTAAAAAGTGAGAACATAAATTCTTTTGATGATGACCTGCAGTGAAGCTAATCTGTGGTGACCCCTTGTGGGAAAACACAACCTCAGATTTACATGGCTAAATCAGATCTGGTGTGATTGAGGGATGAGGAGGAAGAACAGCAATTTTTTTTTTAACAATAGTGCTTCCTCCATACCCTTTGAAAGGACAGTAATATCAAAAATTGTATTGTTTGGGACTACTTTTAGGCAGAGGAGCTTGGAGAGACACTTGAGTCAAATTCTTCTGAAAAGTGAGATAACACAGGCTATGTACGTTGTGATCCTGATTTTCCCAAAGCTTTTTCCTTGTGCCAGCATTAACACTGGTGTAAGGAATATGCACAGTTCTGCTGACTCAGAGAAGCAGATATTTCTAATCTTTGCACAATTTTAAGTCACAGGTGAGGAATAAAACAGTTGAGCGGATTTTTTGACTTCTCCAGCAAAAACACTGGAGGTCTCCGAAAGGAGCAAGTCCTGTTCTCGGGAGCAACCTGTAACACATTACAGATTTCCTGATGTCCTTAGCTTTCCTTGATTGTATTCCAGACAGAAGGCTTTTTATTTTTTTCAGGAATACCACTGGAGGTCACTCATGTGCTAACAAACAGTGCTGCAGGGAAAAAAAGTAATTTAAACTATCCAAGAATGAACTTGACTTGAAGATGACATTAAAATAGAAGTGAGTTTGGAAATACGGGATGCAGATATTCCTCAAATTTACAGTAGACTATAATAAAAGTAGCAAGTAAGCCAATTATCTTAATTTTCTTATAAAAAGACTTAAAAAAACCCCCCACAACATTAGTAGGCCAAGTTAGCATTGATCTAGCTACAGTAATAATGGAAATGCAGCACAACTCTGTCAGAAAAAGCAAAAAGAGGAAAAGAGAATCCATTTAAAAATGCTCACTGGGGTCACACCCCTTGACAAGAAATTGCAAACAAAATATAAGATAGGAGAGGAAAGACTGCATGGGAATTTTCTCACTATGATATTTCTGATAGCAGAAAAATTGCAAGGAAGAAGTAATAAACTCTATTTATTTCATATGACTTATTTCCCTATCTCCACTTTCTCTTGATCCATTTTTATCACTAATTTTCAAACTTTCGGATATATATTTGCTGAAATTCTGAGTTGTAGAGAAAAGGAAACTGTTAAAATGTTTTTCTTCTTTCTGCTAAACTAAGATTTTAATACTGATTTCCTGCTCTGAGGTGAAGAACTAGAAAACGTAAGTCCTGTTTCAGCAATATCAGTACAATATCTCATCCCAAATGAGCCCAAACTGGTTGTTTTACTTCAAAAGCAAACTGCTACTGGCTGGCAACTCTCTGCCTCAGGCTCCAGGCCCATCAATATTCATAGCAAAATTCCCACAGTATGAGAGAGCCAATTAAAACCAGACAGATACATGTAATAATTAAGGTATTGCTTACAAATTATCAGGGAAAAAAAGTTTCAGAGAAGCTTTATTCACCTGCAGAAAGAGAGAAAAACACTTGTCAGTGGCATTTAGTGTTTGTACAACACTTTGTGCAGCTCTGCCTTGGTCTGTACTTTTAATTTACTATTTATATCTTTCCATTTGATTCTGGAAGCTTCTAGCAGCTCCTGTGTCCTGCCAGCCACTTCCTGATTGACAGGTTTTTGATTTCAAAGTAGCTACATGTTCAGTAATTATCTGCCTGCTGATACGGGGTGCTGGACCTGGCTTTGTCTGCTCTGTAAGGATGATTCCTCCACTGGGAGATGGGAGCAGAGCAAGCAGAGTTTTGGTAATTTGGTGGGTGCTGGGAAATGGCAGAAACTCTCCTCCAAGCACTGGGGACTGTGCAGCACCAAGGCTGAAGAACCACTGGGCCTGATCTCCAGCACCCTGGAGAAGTTTCCCTCGGTGTGACGGTGATGACAGCCTAGACAGGGCTTGGGCAGGGGGATGTTGTGTCTGAGCCTCTCCCAGGGCTGTGGGTGATGGGCTCCTTCCCTGTGGGAGGTGTGTGGTGGTCCAGGTGCTGTGTCCAAGGAATTGCAGGAAGAGGTGTGGAGACTGTTCTCTGTTAAGGAGGGACGATGGGGTATTAGCTGGAACTCCACAGAGGTGAGAGCCTGACCCTGAGGTGGAGGGATGTCAGGGGCTGTGCTGGGTGGAGCAGTGGAGGAGGTCACCCTTGAGGGAAGTTGCTGAAGTTCATGACTTGTGACAGCAGCGGCAATGCTCCTCGTCCCCACTCAGACCTAAGAGCACGGTGTGTCAGTGTGCAGGGCTGTGTGTGAGTGTGCAGGACACTGCTGGGAGCTTTGGATGTACTGGAGGTTGTGGGAATGTCCAGTGCTGCTGTTGGTGATGGCACCAGAGAGCCCCTGGGGAAGGACTGCAGGACAAACAAATGAAGCAGAATCACAGACTTCACAAGCAGAATTTTAATTAACCCCCTGGCAGTCAGCAATTCAGTTAGCACATCTGGCAGCTTTACAACACAGACTGGAGAACGGCATCAAACTACAGATATTTACATGGCAATTGCTCTGGTCAGGAGTTCAGGTTTTTGGGTTGTTTCAAAAAGTCAATGACCTTGTACAGAAAGCAGGAAACGTAAAGGTGCTCCTGCCCTGGAAGATTCAACTGTTCCATGTAATCATATCCAGTAGATGGATGGCGAGTTCACACCAGAAGTTAACTTAAGAGCATCCCTCAATAGAGATAGCAGAAGTTCTAATATCATCTCAAATCATCTGTCCCGGGAGTGGGTGGGACGATGGCAGGAAGAGAAGGGAGAAAGGGAGGAAGTTGTATGTTCTGTAGTGCTGCTTCTCATGATCACAGAAATAAGGGCAGCCACGGGACCATGTGCCCTCTCCATAGCTGAGCTGGGCCCATGTTTGGTTGTGAAGAAGAAAGCCCACCTTATATCTGTAGTAAATCCTGAGCCTTTAAAATAATGCATGTTCTAGAGACGATGAAGAGAAAGTAAAGTATATAACATCTCCCATATGCCAGTTCAGCACGGAATATTGCATCAAAATTATTTATCCAAAAGTGACATTTCTTTACCTGAAGTGACTGTACCTCTGGACATCTGTTAGAGAATATTGTGCATTATCATTGTGGGAGGCTGCTCTTGG